>CM033472.1:67041965-67396965 GCA_019447015.1 Hymenochirus boettgeri
CCCAATACACAATGCACACATAGTCATGATTCAACACACACACAATACAATGCACACATCCTCTCAATACACACAATACAATGCAGATATACTCATAATACAACACACACACAATACAATGCACACAGTCATAATTCAACACACACACAATACAATGCACACTTAGTCATAATACACACACACACAATACAATGCAGACATACTCATAATACAACGCACACACAATACAATGCACACATAGTCATGATTCAACACACACACAATACAATGCACAATACTCATAGTACAACACACACAATACAATGCACACATACTCATAATACAACACACACAATACAATGCACACATACTCATATACACACACAACACAATACAATGACTACTCAAATAACAACACACACAATACAATGCACACATACTCATAATACAACACACAAATACAATGCGACATACTCATAATACAACACACACAATACAATGCAACACCATACTACACACACAATAAACAATGCAGACATACTCATATACAAACACAACAATACAATGCACACATACTCATAATACAACACCACACAATACAATGCACACATACTCATAATACAACACACACACACAACAATCACAAATACTCATAATACAACACAACACACATACAATGCCACATACTCATAATAAACACCACACAATACAATGCACACATACTCATAATACAACACACACACACAATACAATGCACAAATACTCATAATACAACACACACACAATACAATGCACACATACTCATAATACAACACACACACAATACAATGCACACATACTCATAATACAACACACACACAATACAATGCACAAATACTCATAATACAACACACACACAATACAATGCACACATACTCATAATACGCTTGTGAAGGTTCTCATTCATCCAGGTCATGGTATATCTGTTGTATTCAATTAGATCAACTGGACTTGAAATGTAGTTCTTGAGAGAGTTTCGCTAGTCATCCGACTGGCTTTCTCAATTCAGAATGACTTGTACAAGAATCTTTGGCAATTATGTACCCTGGAAAATCCCAATTAGCATATCACAGCCAGGTGTTAAGGGTGTGATTGGATAGTGGCTAAGAGGTGTTATAGGAACGCCCAGACACCATCTGTCTGCCATGTACAATGCTGTTTTGACACCTTACTCTGGGCGTTCCTATAACACCTCTTAGCCACTATCCAATCACACCCTTAACACCTGGCTGTGATATGCTAATTGGGATTTTCCAGGGTACATAATTGCCAAAGATTCTTGTACAAGTCATTCTGAATTGAGAAAGCCAGTCGGATGACTAGCGAAACGTCTTCAAGAACTACATTTCAAGTCCAGTTGATCTAATTGAATACAACAGATATACTCATAATACAACACACACATACTCATAATACAACACACACACAATACACACATACTCACAATACACCCACATATTTACACAGATTACAATGCATACACACTTGTAAGAGAGAGAGGATAGAGACTGCAAGACAGAGAGAATGTGAGAGATAGGGACTGCAGACGAGAGAGAGTGTGAGACATAGAGGAGAGACTGCAGGAGAGAAGGGATGTGAGAGAGAGAGAGAACAGAGACTGTAGAGAGAGAGTAGAGGATAGAGACTGTAGGAGAGTGTGTAAGAGATAGAGGATAGAGACTGCAGGAGAGAGGTGGGGTGAGAAATAGAGAACAGAGACTGCAGAATAGTGAGATATAGGATAGAGTCTAGGAGGGTGTGTGTGAGAGATAGAGACTGCAAGAGAGAGAGAGGTTAGAGACTGTAGGAGAATGTGTGTAAGAGATAAAGGATAGAGACTGCAGGAGAGAGAGAATGTGAGCGAGATAGAGGATAAAGACTGCAGGAGAGTGAGAGAGAATGTGTAGGACCTTTACCATTTGTTCTCACTGTATGGGACCTTTACTATTTGTTCTCACTGTACGGGATCTTTATTGTTTGTTCTCACTGTAGAGGACCTTTACTATTTGTTCTCACTGTATGGGACCTTTATTGTCTGTTCTCACTATACAGAACCTTTACTATTTGTTCTCACTGTATGGGACCTTTATTGTCTGTTCTCACTGTACAGGACCTTTACTGTCTGTTATCACTGTATGGGACCTTTACCATCTGTTCTCACTGTATGGGACCTTTACGTCTGTTCTCATTGTATGGGACTTTACCATCTGTTCTCACTGTATGGACCATTACAGTCTGTTCTCACTGTATGGACCTTTACTTCTGTTCTCACTGTAAGGAACATTTACTGTCTGCTCTCATTGTATGGGACCTTTATTATCTGTTCTCACTGTATGGGACCTTTACTGTCTGTTCCTCACTGTATGGGACCTTCACTGTCTGCTCTCACTGTATGGGACCTTACCATCTGTTCTCACGTATGGGCCTTTACCATCTGTTCTCACTGTACAGGACCTTTACTGTCTGTTCTCACTAACGGGACCTTTACCATTGTTCTCACTGTATGGGACTTTTACCGTCTGTTTCACTGTATGGGACCTTTACCATCTGTTCTCACTGTATGGGACCTTTATAGTCTGTTCTCACTGTATGGGACCTTTACTTCTGTTCTCACTGTAAGGAACATTTCTGTCTGCCATCATTGTATGGGACCTTTATATCATTCT
Source organism: Hymenochirus boettgeri (assembly GCA_019447015.1). Lineage (NCBI taxonomy): Eukaryota > Metazoa > Chordata > Amphibia > Anura > Pipidae > Hymenochirus > Hymenochirus boettgeri. The sequence goes on from CM033472.1 coordinate 67,044,650, forward strand.
AACTGTATGGTACCTTTACTGTCTGTTCTCACTATACGGACCTTTACTGTCTGTTCTCACTGTACGGGACCTTTACCATCTTTTCTCACTGTATGGGACCTTTACCGTCTGTTCACACTGTATGGGACCTTTACTGTTGTTCTCACTGTAAGGACCTTTACTGTCTGTTCTCACTGTAAAGGACCTTTACTGTCTGTTCTCACTGTATGGGACCTTTACCATCTGTTCTCACTGTATGGACCTTTACCGTCTGTTCTCATTGTATGGACCTTTACCATCTGTTCTCACTGTATGGGACCTTTACAGTCTGTTCTCACGTATATGGGCCTTTACAGTCTGTTCTCACTGTATGGACCTTTATTCTGTTCTATGTAAGGAACATTTACTGTCTGCTCTCATTGTATGGGACCTTTATTATCTGTTCTCACTGTATGGGACCTTTACTGTCTGCTCTCACTGTATGGGACCTTTACCATCTATTCTCACTGTACAGGACCTTTACCATCTGTTCTCATTGTATGAGACCTTTACCATCTGTTCTCACTGTATGGGACCTTACCATCTTTTCTATGTTGTGAGGCTCTGTGTCTGTTGGTATAAAAATGCTTACTGACTGACGTTTTGTATCTCTTTGTTTCCTCTGTGCCATCATAATTAGTGATGTCACGTTTGTGCCCTAAGGGGCGTGTCTTTGTATTTACACTTGGCTATTAAACCCACATTGTGTTGCTCACATCACCTGATGAAGGGGGTGTATCCCTCAAAACGTCGTATTTTGCTGTTTGATGTTTGGCTTTGAATAAAACGTTTATTTGGAGTGCAGTCCACCTGTATCTATGTTATTGACCTTTACCATCTGTTCTCACTGTATGGACCTTTACTTTCTGTTCTCACTGTAAGGAACATTTATTGTCTGTCTCATTGTATGGGACCTTTATTATCTGTTCTCACTGTATGGGACCTTCACTGTCTGCTCTCACTGTATGGGACCTTTACCATTCTGTTCTCACTGTATGGGACCTTTACCATCTGTTCTCACTGTACGACCTTTACTGTCTGTTCTCACTGTACGGGACCTTTACCATCTGTTCTCACTGTATGGACTTTACCATCTGGTCTCACTGTATGGGACCTTTACCATTGTTCTCACTGTATGGGACCTTTACAGTCTGTTCTCACTGTATGGACCTTCACTTCTGTTCTCACTGTAAGGAACATTTTGTCTGCCATCATTGTATGGGACCTTTATTATCTGTTCTCACTGTATGGACCTTTACTGTCTGTTCTGACTATACGGGACCTTTACTGTCTGTTCTCACTGTACGGACCTTTTACCATTGTTCTCACTGTATGGGCCTTTACAGTCTGTTCCACTGTATGGGACCTTTAGCTTCTGCATGTGCTCATGTGCTCGTAGCTACGAGCACATGAGCACATGCAGAAGCTAAAGGTCCCATACAGTGGACAGAAAACTGTAAAGGCCCATACAGTGAGAACAATGGTAAAGGTCCGTACAGTGAGAACAGACAGTAAAGGTCCCGTATAGTCAGAACAGACAGTAAAGGTCCATACAGTGAGAAGATAATAAAGTCCCATACAAGATGGCAGACAAAATGTTCCTTACAGTGAGAACAGAAGTGAAGGTCCATACAGTGAGAACAGACTGTAAAGGTCCCATACAGTGAGAACAGATGGTAAAGGTCCCATACGTGAGACCGATGGTAAAGTCCATACAGTGAGAACAGATGGTAAAGGTCCCGTACATGAGAACAGACAGTAAAGGTCCGACAGTGAGAACAGATGGTAAAGGTCCCATACATGAGAACAGATGGTAAAGGTCCCATACAGTGAGAGCAGACAGTGAAGGTCCCATACATGAGAACAGATAATAGGTCCCAACAATGAGACAGACAATAAATGTTCCTTACAGTGAGAACAGAAGTAAAGGTCCATACAGTGTGAGAACAGATGGTAAAGGTCAATAACATAGATACAGGTGGACTGCACTCCAAATAACGTTTATTCAAAGCCAACCATCAAACACAAAATACGACTTTTTGAGGGATACACCCCCTTCATCAGGTGATGTAGCAACACAATGTGGGTTTAAATAGCCAAGTGTAAATCCAAGACACGCCCCTTAGGGCACAAACGTGACATCACTAATTATGATGGCACAGAGGAAACAAAGAGATACAAAACGTCAGTCAGTAAGCATTTTATACCAACAGACACAGAGCCTCACAACATAGAAAAGATGGTAAAGGTCCCATACAGTGAGAACAGATGGTAAGGTCTCATACAATGAGAACAGATGGTAAAGGTCCTGTACAGTGAGAATAGATGGTAAAGGTCCCATACAGTGAGAGCAGACAGTAAAGGTCCCATACAGTGAGAACAGATAATAAAGGTCCCATACAATGAGAGCAGACAGTAAATGTTCCTTACATGGAACAGAAGTAAAGGTCCCATACAGTGAGAACAGACTGTAAAGGCCCATAACGTGAGAACAGACTGAAAAGGTCCCATACAGTGAGAACGATGGTAAAGGTCCCATACAATGAGAACAGACGGTAAAGGTCCCATACAGTGAAACAGATGGTAAAGGTCCCATACAGTGAGAACAACAGTAAAGGTCCTTTACAGTGAGAACAGACAGTAAAGGTCCTTACAGTGAACAGACAGTAAAGGTCCCATACAGTGTGAACAGACGGTAAAGGTCCCATACAGTGAGAAAAGATGGTAAAGGTCCCGTACAGTGAGAACAGACAGTAAAGGTCCGCTATAGTGAGAACAGACAGTAAAGGTACCATACAGTTAAATGATATAAAGGTCCCATACAATGATGGCAGACGAAATGTTCCTTACAGTGAGAACAGAAGTAAAGGTCCCATACAGTGAGAACAGACTATAAAGGTCCCATACAGTGAGAACAGATGGTAAAGGTCCCATACATGAAACAGACGGTAAAAGTCCCATACAGTGAGAACAATGGTAAAGGTCCCGTATAGTGAGAACAGACAGTAAAGGTCCTGTACAGTGAGAACAGATGGTAAAGGCCAACGGAGAACAGATGTAAGGTCCCATACAGTGAGAGCAGACAGTGAAGGTCCCCATACAGTGAGAACAGACAGTAAAGGTCCCATACAGTGAGAACAGATAATAAAGGTCCCATACAATGAGAGCAGACAGTAAATGTTCCTTACAGTGAGAACAGAAGTAAAGGTCCATACAGTGAGAACAACTGTAATGGTCCATACAGTGAGAACAGATGGTAAAGTCCCATACAATGAGAACAGACGTAAAGGTCCCATACAGTGAGAACAGATGGTAAAGGTCCCATACAGTGATAACAGACATAAAGGTCCTGTACAGTGAGAACAGACAATAAAGGTCCCATACAGTGAGAACAAATAGTAAGGTTCTGTATAGTGAGAACAGACAATAAAGGTCCCATACAGTGAGAACAAATAGATAAGTCCTCTACAGTGAGAACAAACAATAAAGATCCCGTACAGTGAGAACAATAGTAAAGGTCCCATACAGTGAGACAAATGGTAAAGGTCCACACATTCCTCTCACTCTCCTGCAGTCTTTACTCTATCTCGCTCACATTCTCTCTCTCCTGCAGTTCTCTATCCTTTATCTCTTACACACATTCTCCTACGTCTCTAACCTCTCTCTCTCTTGCAGTCTCTATCTCTCACACACACCCTCCTAGACTCTATCCTATATCTCACATTCTGCAGTCTCTGTTCTCTATTTCTCACCCCCACCTCTCTCCTGCAGTCTCTATCCTCTATCTCTTACACACTCTCCTACAGTCTCTATCCTCTACTCTCTCTTCTACAGTCTCTGTTCTCTCTCTCTCTCACATCCCTTCTCTCCTGCAGTCTCTCCTCTATGTCTCACACTCTCTCTCGTCTGCAGTCCCTATCTCTCACATTCTCTCTGTCTTGCAGTCTCTATCCTCTCTCTCTTACAAGTGTGTATGCATTGTAATCTGTGTAAATATGTGGGTGTATTGTGAGTATGTGTGTATTGTGTGTGTGTTGTATTATGAGTATGTGTGTGTTGTATTATGAGTATATCTGTTGTATTCAATTAGATCAACTGGACTTGAAATGTAGTTCTTGAAGACGTTTCGCTAGTCATCCGACTGGCTTTCTCAATTCAGAATGACTTGTACAAGAATCTTTGGCAATTATGTACCCTGGAAAATCCCAATTAGCATATCACAGCCAGGTGTTAAGGGTGTGATTGGATAGTGGCTAAGAGTGGTTATAGGAACGCCCGTAAGGTGTCAAAACAGCATTGTACAGGCAGACAATGGTGTCTGGGCGTTCCTATAACACCTCTTAGCCACTATCCAATCACACCCTTAACACCTGGCTGTGATATGCTAATGGGATTTTCCAGGTACATAATTGCCAAAGATTCTTGTACAAGTCATTCTGAATTGAGAAAGCCAGTCGGATGACTAGCGAAACTGTCTTCAAGAACTACATTTCAAGTCCAGTTGATCTAATTGAATACAACAGATATACCATGACCTGGATGATGAGAACCTTCACAAGCGTATTATGAGTATGTGTGCTTGTATTGTGTGTGTGTTGTATTATGAGTATTTGTGCATTGTATTGTGTGTGTGTTGTATTATAAGTATGTGTGCATTGTATTGTGTGTGTGTTGTATTATGAGTATGTGTGCATTGTATGTGTGTGTGTTGTATTATGAGTATTTGTGCATTGTATTGTGTGTGTGTTGTTATGAGTATGTGTGCATTTTATTGTGTGGTGTTTATTATGAGTATGTCTGCTTGTATGTGTGTTGTGTTGTATTATGAGTATTTGTGCATTGTATGTGTGTGTGTGTTGTATTATGAGTTATGTGTGCATTGTATTGTGTGGTGTTGTATTATGAGTATGTGTGCATTGTATTGTGTGTTTTGTATATGAGTATGTCTGCATTGTTTATTGTGTGTGTAGTATGGTTGTCTGCATTGTATTGTGTGTGTTTGTATTATGAGTATGTCGGCATTGTATTGTGTGTTGTATTATGAGATGTGTGCATTGTATTGTGTGTGTTGTTATTTGAGTAGGGGTCATTGTATTGTGTTGTGTGTGATATGAGTATGTGTGCATTGTATTGTGTGTGTTGTATTATGAGTATGTGTGCATTGTATTGTGTGTGTTGTACTATGAGTATGTGTGCATTGTATTGTGTTGTGTGTTGAATCATGACTATGTGTGCATTGTATTGTGTGTGCGTTGTATTATGAGTATGTCTGCATTGTATTGTGTGTGTGTTGTATTATGACTAAGTGTGCATTGTATTGTGGTGTGTTGAATTATGACTGTGTGCATTGTATTGTGTGTGTGTTGTATTATGAGTATATCTGCATTGTATTGTGTGTATTGAGAGGATGTGTGCATTGTATTGTGTGTGTGTTGAATCATGACTATGTTGTCATTGTACAATGCACACTTAGTCATAATACAACACACACACAATACAATGCAGACATACTCATAATACAACACACACACAATACAATGCACACATAGTTATGATTCAACACACACACAATACAATGCACACTTAGTCATAATACAACACACACCCAATACAATGCACACATAGTCATGATTCAACACACACACAATACAATGCACACATACTCATAGTACAACACACACAATACAATGCACACATACTCATAATACAACACACACAATACATCAACCATACTCATAATACAACACACCAATACAATGCACACATACTCATAATACAACACACACAATACAATCACACATTCTCATAATACAAACACACACAATACAATGCAGACATACTCATAATACAACACACACAAACATGCAGACATCCATAAATCACAACACACATATACAATGCAGACATACTCATAATACAACACACACACATACAATGCACACATACTCATAATACAAACACCCACAATACAATGCACACTACTCATAATACAAACACACACACAATACAATGCACAAATACTCATAATACACACACACACAATACAATGCAGACATACTCATAATCAAACACCACACAATACAATGCACACATACTCATAATACAACACACACAAATACAATGCACAAATACTCATAATACAACACACAACACAATACAATGCCCACATACTCATAATACAACACACACACAATACAATGCACACATACTCATAATACAACACACACACATACAATGCACAAATACTCATAATACAACACACACACAATACAATGCACACATACCATAATACGCTTGTGAAGGTTCTCATTCATCCAGGTCGGGTATATCTGTTGTATTCAATTAGATCAACTGGACTTGAAATGTAGTTCTTGAAGACGTTTCGCTAGTCATCCGACTGGCTTTCTCAATTCAGAATGACTTGTACAAGAATCTTTGGCAATTATGTACCCTGGAAATCCCAATTAGCATATCACAGCCAGGTGTTAAGGGTGTGATTGGATTGGCTAAGAGGTGTTATAGGAACGCCCAGACACCATCTGTCTGCCATGTACAATGCTGTTTTGACACCTTACTCTGGGCGTTCCTATAACACCTCTTAGCCACTATCCAATCACACCCTTAACCCTGGCTGTGATATGCTAATTGGGATTTTCCAGGGTACATAATTGCCAAAGATTCTGTACAAGTCATTCTGAATTGAGAAAGCCAGTCGGATGACTAGCGAAACGTCTTCAAGAACTACATTTCAAGTCCAGTTGATCTAATTGAATACAACAGATTAACCATAATACAACCACACACATACTCATAATACACACACAACACAATACACACATACTCACATACACCCACATATTTACACAGATTACAATGCATACACACTTGTAAGAGAGAGAGGATAGAGACTGCAAGACAGAGAGAATGTGAGAGATAGGGACTGCAGACGAGAGAGAGTGTGAGACATAGAGGAGAGACTGCAGGAGAGAGAAGGGATGTGAGAGAGAGAGAACAGAGACTGTAGAAGAGAGAGTAGAGGATAGAGACTGTAGGAGAGTGTGTAAGAATAGAGGATAGAGACTGCAGGAGAGAGGTGGGGGTAGAAATAGAGAACAGAGACTGCAGAATAGTGAGATATAGGATAGAGTCTGAGGGTGTGTGTGGAGAGATAGAGACTGCAAGAGAGAGAGAGGTTAGAGACTGTAGGAGAATGTGTGTAAGAGATAAAGGATAGAGACTGCAGGAGAGAGAGAATGTGAGCGAGATAGAATAAGACTGCAGGAGAGTGAGAGAGAATGTTTAGGACCTTTACCATTTGTTCTCACTGTATGGGACCTTTACTATTGTTTTCTCACTGTACGGATCTTTATGTTGTTCTCACTGTAGAGGACCTTTACTATTTGTTCTCACTGTATGGGACCTTTATTGTCTGTTCTCACTATACAGAACCTTTACTATTTGTTCTCACTGTATGGGACCTTTATTGTCTGTTCTCACTGTACAGACCTTTACTGTCTGTAATCACTGTATGGGACCTTTACCATCGTTTCTCACTGTATGGGACCTTTACCGTCTGTTCTCATTGTATGGGACCTTTACCATCTGTTCTCACTGTATGGGACCATTACAGTCTGTTCTCACTGTATGGGACCTTTACTTCTGTTCTCACTGTAAGGAACATTTACTGTCTGCTCTCATTGTATGGGACCTTTATTATCTGTTCTCACTGTATGGGACCTTTACTGTCTGTTCTCACTGTATGGGACCTTCACTGTCTGCTCTCACTGTATGGGACCTTTACCATCTGTTCTCACTGTATGGGACCTTTACCATCTGTTCTCACTGTACAGGACCTTTACTGTCTGTTCTCACTATACGGGACCTTTACCATCTGTTCTCACTGTATGGGACTTTTACCGTCTGTTCTCACTGTATGGGACCTTTACCATCTGTTCTCACTGTATGGGACCTTTATAGTCTGTTCTCACTGTATGGGACCTTTACTTCTGTTCTCACTGTAAGGAACATTTCTGTCTGCCATCATTGTATGGGACCTTTATTATCTATTCTAACTGTATGGTACCTTTACTGTCTGTTCTCACTATACGGGACCTTTACTGTCTGTTCTCACTGTACGGGACCTTTACCATCTTTTCTCACTGTATGGGACCTTTACCGTCTGTTCACACTGTATGGGACCTTTACTGTCTGTTCTCACTGTAAAGGACCTTTACTGTCTGTTCTCACTGTAAAGGACCTTTACTGTCTGTTCTCACTGTATGGGACCTTTACCATCTGTTCTCACTGTATGGGACCTTTACCGTCTGTTCTCATTGTATGGGACCTTTACCATCTGTTCTCACTGTATGGGACCTTTACAGTCTGTTCTCACTGTATGGGACCTTTACAGTCTGTTCTCACTGTATGGGACCTTTACTTCTGTTCTCACTGTAAGGAACATTTACTGTCTGCTCTCATTGTATGGGACCTTTATTATCTGTTCTCACTGTATGGGACCTTTACTGTCTGCTCTCACTGTATGGGACCTTTACCATCTATTCTCACTGTACAGGACCTTTACCATCTGTTCTCATTGTATGAGACCTTTACCATCTGTTCTCACTGTATGGGACCTTTACCATCTTTTCTCACTGTTGTGAGGCTCTGTGTCTGTTGGTATAAAAATGCTTACTGACTGACGTTTTGTATCTCTTTGTTTCCTCTGTGCCATCATAATTAGTGATGTCACGTTTGTGCCCTAAGGGGCGTGTCTTTGTATTTACACTTGGCTATTTAAACCCACATTGTGTTGCTCACATCACCTGATGAAGGGGGTGTATCCCTCAAAACGTCGTATTTTGCTGTTTGATGTTTGGCTTTGAATAAAACGTTCTATTTTGGAGTGCAGTCCACCTTGTATCTATGTTATTGACCTTTACCATCTGTTCTCACTGTATGGGACCTTTACTTCTGTTCTCACTGTAAGGAACATTTATTGTCTGCTCTCATTGTATGGGACCTTTATTATCTGTTCTCACTGTATGGGACCTTCACTGTCTGCTCTCACTGTATGGGACCTTTACCATCTGTTCTCACTGTATGGGACCTTTACCATCTGTTCTCACTGTACAGGACCTTTACTGTCTGTTCTCACTGTACGGGACCTTTACCATCTGTTCTCACTGTATGGGACTTTTACCATCTGGTCTCACTGTATGGGACCTTTACCATCTGTTCTCACTGTATGGGACCTTTACAGTCTGTTCTCACTGTATGGGACCTTCACTTCTGTTCTCACTGTAAGGAACATTTTTGTCTGCCATCATTGTATGGGACCTTTATTATCTGTTCTCACTGTATGGGACCTTTACTGTCTGTTCTGACTATACGGGACCTTTACTGTCTGTTCTCACTGTACGGGACCTTTACCATCTGTTCTCACTGTATGGGACCTTTACAGTCTGTTCTCACTGTATGGGACCTTTACTTCTGTTCTCACTGTAAGGAACATTTCTGTCTGCCCTCATTGTATGGGACCTTTATTATCTGTTCTCACTGTATGGGACCTTAACTGTCTGTTTTCACTGTATGGGACCTTTACTGTCTGTTCTCACTGTATGGGACCTTCACTGTCTGCTCTCATTGTATGGGACCTTTAATGTCTGTTCTCACTGTATGGGACCTTTAATGTCTGTTCTCACTGTATGGGACCTTTACTGTCTGTTCTCACTGTACATGGGTTAGATATTGTTAAAAGGCATTTCATATGGTTAGATTAGAATTAGATAGTTTGTTAGGTTAGGCTAGGTTAGACTAGTTAGGTAAGTTAGGGCCCTTGACATGGTAGCAGGTTATTTTGGGCAAAATTGTTTATTCTTCTGTTATTATGGTGTTGATTATTGTCTATTTAAAGAAAATGTACAAATAAATGGTGCCAAGTTCAAAATGAAAAAATGGCTAGCTGCAATCCCACCGACAAAGCCACGCCCACACACAAGCCACACCCACTTTGAGCCACCGGCGGAAATCAGGGTTTGGCTCAGGTGGAAAAATCCCTAGAGACACCCCTGAACATAATATAAATGGAACACCCTTACATATACAGCAATCATATATCTGGAAACAAGTTAATAAAACACTCCGATATACAGGCATCCCAGAAGGCGTAATCCCACCTTTCAAAACCTAGCATCTTTTGCAGCCTCGCAATACTGGGAGGACAAAGGTATACTATATTTCGGTCAGATTACTGAAAATTGCAAACTACTGCCATTTTCCACTATGCAAGAACACTTTCACCTCCCACACATATCACTATTCAGGTATCTTCAGCTCCAATACTGTATAATATCCAAATTCCAAAGTACCACACTTCCCATACAAACACACCCTGTTATTCAGCTACTGAGAACAGATGGTAAAAAGCAACTGATTTCCAGGCTATACAATTGTCTGCTTGGAGCCAATAGACTGGAGGAGGCAGACAAACTGATAAACAAATGGCAAATCTATATCCCATCTCTGGTACTCTCAGAATGGGAAGACATAGCAGAATCCCACACTACTGCATCACCCTCGGCACCTAATAAATTAATGCAGTTCTACATAATTCATCAATCCTATCTATCCCCAATTCGAATGTCCTGTATACACTACGCTTCCTCATCATGCCCGAAATGCCTACGCATTCCTCATCATGCCCGAAATGCCAATCTAACCCCGCTGACTTCTGGCACCTCACTTGGAGTTGCCCACGTGTTAACAGGTTTTGGAGTAAAGTCACGACACTCTTAACCGAAATACTGGATAGGAACGTACCTATTGAACCTAAATTGTGTATTCTAGGAATATCCGAGGTCGAGGTTTGGAGTAGACCCCAATTATTATTTCTTAAGGAATCCCTGTTCTACGCCAGAAGAACGATAATCCTGGCATGGATGGCCCCTACCCCTCCCAAATTTAGCGAATGGAAAAAAATGGTCATGAATATGTTACCCTATTTGAGATTAATCTATATCAATAGAAGCTGTATTAAAATTTTTTATAAAATCTGGAATCCCTGGAATAACTATTTCAGTATCCACCCTTGAAAAGTTAGAGTCGCCACTTGGTGTCTACAAAATATAAAAGGTACTGATAAGCCACATATATCTACTATATTACCGCTACCATAATGTGACTGTATGTTACTAACCCCCCGTGTTCCAAGTTACCCCCCATTAAGATATAAATGGTTAAAGTACCCAATGTAACAAATGTACAAGCTTAAGTAATTGAATCAATATCTCTTTATTGTAACAACAAAATGTTTGTATTTACATCTCCATTGGGTGTGCAAATAAAATACAGTTTAAAAAAAAAAGAAGGAAGAAACAAGAAATGCAAATCTTTATTGTGACTAAAATTTTCTTGCAAATATCGTTTATTGGAACATGAAAGAACATACATATAAAAAAACGAATTGTAGTAAGTTTAAAACACATAAAAAGGCAAACAAATGAAACCAAATACCATAATAGTTTACAAATTAAAAACAATATATAAACTAAGGGCATGGCCACACTGCGCTCAAACACAATCACACACGGAATCACATGCAATTTCGTGTGCAATTTTTTTCGTTTGCGCATGCGTTTCTTCAATATAAATAGAAAAATGCATGCAATTGCGATTAAAATGTGGAACGCAAATCGCAATGCACCTGAAAACGTGCATTTTCGGTATGTTGCCGCGTTTTCAATGATCTGAAAAAACGCTGCAGTGTGACCTAGCCCTAAGGGTTTTGACAAAGGGTTTTTTAAGCTGCATTTTCAGAGACTGCTGATCACAATTACCAAGAGCATAAAATATGAGGTGATTACCAAATTTAATAGTTACCAAACATTTTTTCATTTATCCTTTATGCATAATTTTTATTATGATTAAAATAAACTTCTTACAGGTTATGCTTGGCTGCATTTAATTTAAAACTGCAAGGCAATCTTTTAAAGGGTATGTCCTTATTAATGTTTAAATTAAAGTACTCCTAATCCCCCCCCCCCCCCTTACTGCCTTCTTGTAGTGTCTGCGACACTAATAAGTTCTGCACAGCCTCACCATGGACATAGCTCTGCTTACACATCTACCCCTCTCTCCCCTCTTTTATCTTTTCTTTGTTGATTCTCTTAAATGTTGCAGAAAGTGTGCTGGTAGGCAGGCAAAGAGGTCAGGCCTGTGTCACATATTATAATTTCTGCTTCTGAGTCACCTCTTTTTCCCAGTAAATGCTGTGTTTTCAAATGATGATTTCTCAAAATCTACACCTCAGATTTAAAACCTAAAAATGTTTTGGAGCAGTGGGAGCTTGCTGTATCTAAAGGTACACTTTTTGAAAATTTAATTTTTTAGAGTAAAGATACCCTTAAAAGGGTAACTGTGGTCTCCATACCTGTGCCCTTTATTAAAATGAAGCACATTCCTACCCTTAAAATGACTCCAGGATCATGCTTCTAGATGCTCTGCCCCCATTTCTAAGGCATTAGCATGCGCAGTTGTATTCTACTGCTGTAATTGTCTTCTTACATTGCACATCATGTGACTGTCACACACTTCCTTGTTTATCCTTACTGTCTGAGTTTAACAGCTAATAACTTATGAACCAAAGAAGCTAGAAACATTATCCTAGGCTTGTTTGAAAGGTATGACTGAGCTATTTTCAACAGAGGACACTTGTATGGAGACCCTTTTACACTCCAATTTACATGCTGGGCAAATCTTGGCTGTCCTAGGAAAAATGTCACAGAATTAATTAGATGTTGTGCATCTAGGACAATAATTTTTTTTGAAGCATGCAATACTTTTTGCATAGTCAAAGTTTCATTACTAGGGACTGGACTGTTTTTATTGCTTTTTTGATAATGTAGGAGATACTTTTAATACATACAGCCCTGGAAGATCCACCCTTTTATAAAAATTGGTAATAATATTTGGAGTAAGTTGAAGTGTAGACAGCATCCCAAGCTTTTCAGTGTCTCCTTATTAGTTTCAGAATCAACACCTTTAATTTCCTTTGAAAGCTGAGGCCTACAAATTTCACTTAAACTTATTTGTTCTTGCCTTTTCCTTGACTCCTCAAGTAGGGAATCCCAGATTTCTGCTGCATTCTTAGGGCAACTGACCAGAATCTTAGTTGTGCACTTTTGAAACTCATCCCAAGATCTAGAGTAAAGAAAAAATCAGTACAATAATTGTAAGGACAAATATAAGATACTGTAGGACCCATGCCCAATATACTATAGAACTTTCCCAATTAGCATAGAAAGATCTACTGTGGGAGTGGCTTTCCTCTATTATCCTTATAGGACAATTGTATTGTCTCAATGTATTTTTTAAAATTCCTTTAAAAAGAGTAATGGTATTCAGCCCTCCCCATACATTTTTCCCCTCATATTGAGCCTCTCTCTGCCTTCAATTGGCCATGCCGTGAAGGGGGGGCATAACAAATCTGTCACTCAGAGCTAGAAAACACTCCTCCACCCACCATTGATCAGCTTCATTATGTAGGCTGTATTCAAGCAACAGGACATTTCAAGTTTGTTTGACTGGCAGAGGAGGAGGAGAGAGGTTGTTTCCAGCAGCCGATGACTAGTAATATGTTAACCAGGGCCCTGGGCCCTCTAGGAGGTGGGCTTTTAGCACTCATCTTTGCTGTGTGATATCTAAGAGAGGGCAGCACAGTTGTAAATGTGAGTAAGCGATTTCAGCTTACTTTAATAGTTTTCATTTGCATTTTTCAGCACTGCACCTTTTAGACATAAGGTTCATACACACATACGATTTTGCAGCACACCTCCAACCCCTGATCACGAAGCACACCTGTGACGAACGGCCGTTTTGGCCAATAGTCACGTTCGGTTGGGGGTTGTTAGTCAATCCGCCAGGCGGATGTCGAGCGCCAGACAACATAAATGGGATGTGTGCCATTTGTCAGTTTATTTTGATACATGTCAAACTTAAATTTAACCCACTGCTGACCTCACTGTGTAGTGTTAAAAAAATCTTTCTCCTCAGCTATATGGTTCTTCTGCAGTGACTATATAAAGTCCAGAAAAGTGAAGAGTTCCTACTCTCTTTCACAGTTCTCACTGTAAACAAACCTTTCCTAATCTGAAGATGAAACAAATTTTTTTTCTAATTTTTAAGTATGTCCATGTGTCCTCTGATAGTGAATAGTGAATAATGCACCAGAAAGTTTATTGCAGAAAGTTATCATATTCCCATGCAAATGTAGAAAACGTCGCTGTAAACCGTCCTACCTTGTTGAATCTGCCTCCATTCCCTTTATTATTTTAGTTGCCCTTCTTTGAACTACTTTCTCTCTTGAATCTATTCCCCTCTATAAAAAGCAATGTCTTGCTAGCTCTAGCCATTGCAGCCTGGCATTGTTTGCTACAGTCTGTTTTATACCAGAACCCCCAAATCTTTTTCCGTTAGAGATTCACTTAACACAGAGTTATTTATGATCTAGGTGGCACCAGGATTGTTAAACCCCAAATGCATAACCTTACATTTATCAACATTAAATCTCATCTGCCATTCTGTTGTCCATTTTGATAATCTATCTAGGTCAGCTTGCAGCAATTGCACATGATTTGAAGTTTCCAAAGTCTCATCAGCAAACACAGAGACCTTTCTCTCAATGCCCCCTTCTAAGTCATTTATAAACAGATTAAAAAGAAGTGGCCCCAGTATGGAGCCTGAGGCTACATAGATGTAGCTCCATTGACCACCACTCTCTGTTTGCGATTCAATAACCAAGTCTTTATCCATGTACAAATTTTATTTTTTAGGCCAACAGTCCTAAGTTTTTACATTTTACAGTCCTAAGTTTTTACACCTATGTGGCACAGTATCAAAAGCTTCAGCTTTATCAAAAGCTATATGTACTGCTATGCCAGAATTTCTCATAAATCTATGCTGACTACTACTAATAATATCAGTTCTGGAGACAAAGTCGAGGATATGATCCTGTAAAAAAGTTTCCAGCACCTTCCCTACCACTGATGTTAGGCTTATAGGTCTATAGTTACTAAGCTGGGAACAACTACCTTTTTTTGAATATTGGTATTACATTGGCTTTTTTTCCAATCCAGCGGCACACCACCAGACAAAACTGGACTACCGTATATACTCGAGTATAAGTCGAATTTTTCAGGCTTTAAAATTAGCCTGAAAACCTAACCTCGGGTCAAGTCCTAATTTAGATCCAAATTCTGCAATTGCAGATAGTAACCAGTAGGTGGCGCTGTGTTAACCTGCATAGAAGTTACAGGAGCTGATCTGCCTTTACACTTCCTACTTCCTGTAGTCTGGCTGCTGGACTCACTCAGCACTGTCACAGCTCCTCTGGATGCTGTAAATCTGATGGGTCTCCTCAGTTTGGGACAAAAAATGGCTGCTAGTTCAGTGCAAATGACAGCTTGAAACTACAACTCTCAGGGGACATTTTTATCTATTGGGGTCAGAGAGTCCTTTACTATATGGGGGTCAGAGTGCCCTTTACTATATGGGGGTCAGGAGAATTGTAAATGATGGTAAGCTTAATTAAAAGTTTACTGAACCTTGCCACTCCACATGTTTAGAAACAAACTCCCAGCAACAAAGCATGCTGGGAGTTGTAGTTTCCAAACATCTTGAGTGCCAAGGAATTGGAGGTTACTGGTACTGGATGTGGCTATTACTGTATGGGATTCATGTATGGGAATTCTGCTGTCCATTAAAAGGGCAACTAAAGCCTAAAAACAACACAGAATCAGAAGGCAGCAGTGGTGATAAGTTCCACCCTCGACTTATACTCGAGTCAATCAGTTTTTACAAATTTTTCAGGTAAAAATAGGTACCTCGACTTATACTCGGATCGACTTATACTCGACGGTAAGCACTCCGAGGATGTATTTTATCTGCTCCTAGGGCTTTATTGATATTAACTTTGTCTAATTGTTTCCGTACCATATCCTCTGTCAGTGAATAGTGAATATTCCTCATCCTAGTCCTTCATAAAAGGACTAGGATTCTCTTTAGTGAATACCTAGGTTAAGCACATTAGCTTTTTTGGAATCCTCTATAACCATCTCAGCCCCATTATTTAATGGTCCCACATTCTCTGTCCTCATCTTTTTATTATTGATATACTTAAAAAACATTTTGGGGTTAAATTGCTATGTTCTGCTATCCGTGTTTCATTTTCTAATATAGCTACTTTAATTGCTTTCTTGCACTCCTTTTTTACAGCTTTTATATCCTCCTGTTCTGTTCCTTGTGATTTCAAAATTTTAAACAGCCTTTTTCTTTTTTTCCCATTTCCCTTTTTACCTGAGCATTAAAGGAGAACTAAACCCAAAATACAAAGGCAGCTCCACAGACTCTATAACTGTCACTTAGTAAAACCATTTGTTTCTCACCTCTAAATTCAGCCTCTTAGTGTAGAATCAATTTATAGAACATTTCTGAGTACTGGCAATCTATGATGTCACGGCTGGCTTCTAGTGTTGCCTCTTCCTGGTGGTCCAGGTACCAAACCTGCACATGCTAACTAGCTACCTTGTGTTTGTTTCCCCTTATGCTAAGCTGCATGTAACAGTTGAACTCAGAGTCCTGCCAGTGTCTCCCAGCCAATCATCAGAGATAGCAGTGAATATTATTAGCAGATTTTCCTGCTCAAACAGAGTGGGGGAAGGTGTTAACCCTTTTCATATGTATTTAGGAAGCTAAATATTTATGAGCATTTCTGCAAGAGACTGTCAGGCTCAAGTCAAGTTAGCGCAACTTTAACTCAACTTTAACTCACTATATTCAATATCACGCTTGCGCTAGTTTTAGCTCAGGATTTTAATGCCAGCAAATAGCTGGCGTAAAAGTCCCGCAGTGGGACTTTTACCGGGATTTACCCACATTTGCAAACATGATATTGAATCGGGAACAGGACATTTACCCACAGCGATATCATCTCTGGGTAAATGAGCCTGTGTGTCTTTGTATGTGTTTATTTCTGCACTCTACCATTTATATTAGTGTGTGTATTGCTGCAATATACATTTAGGGCACAGCCACACTGCAACGCACCTGAATCGCTCAAACAATCGCACACCATTTACATGGGTGTGCGCTTGCGATTTGTCCATTTTCATTCTGAAAACGCATGCAATTGCAAGATCGTGAGTTTTTGGTGTGTTGCTGCGATTTCAACACAATTGGAAAATCACAATCGCATGAAAAACGTGCTTGTGTGGCCTAGCCCTTAAAAGTGTAATGCAAGCTGCATTGATTTCAGTTTAGCCATACAACATGTATTTAATGCAATGGAATGTGGCCCCAAATAAGTGTAAGGGAGGATGCAAATTCACAATAATGCGCGATCATGCTCGCTTCCATGCATGGGTGTTGCACTTCAATAGCACACTGAAACGCATTGCATGTAGTGGGGCCGGTCCCATAGGCTGTTACATGCCTGCACTCCCACTAGCACAATCGGATCACAAAACGCAATCCAAAACGTGCTAGTGGGAGTAGCCCTAAGAGTTTGAGTCTTAAAGGGAAGGTGGCAACCCCAGTAGAATTGGACTGACCACTTTACAAGGTACACTTATAAAATCAAAACAGCTCAGAGCTGCACCATATTGACTTGAACATTGTCTTAGCACAGCTCTGTGCAATGCATTTTACAGGCCACCTTTGCCACTTATTTAATCTACATGTTGCAGTGCTAAGTACCATTGCATTAAATCTAAACTGTATCAGCCTGCATCATGCTTCTAAAGAAAATACTAGCAACCTTTTGTTGTGTAGATATTATCAGGCCTATGTAATAAAAGTTCTTAAAATCTGATTGGCTGGGGCAAAATTTGCACTATTTTTAACGATAAGAACTTTTAATACATAGGCCTGTTTATGTGTTCGGGTCTTAAAGGCCTATGTGGGAACCTTAGTTGAAAGAGGGTTTTTGTTAATGCAAAACAGGCATACCTTCTGCATTAATTTTATATAACATGTTTGCATCCCTCTAACAGTACCCCTTTAATTGGCATTCCCTCCAATAATACCTATTAATATGTACATTTATAGAAACAACATGGTGCAGAGCTGAAAAAGTGGCATATCCACCAACATTCCCCTTTAAAACGTACATTTATAGAACATGGTGTAGTGCTGCAGGTGGAGGATAATATAATGACCCTGCTCTTAGCACAGCTCTGTGCAATGTATTTCTCTGTGTAATGCATTTCTTAGCTTAGCTCTGTACTACAGTTTGTTTTTATGCACACAGCTGAATTAAAAACACACTCTTCCTACCCTCCAACATTCCCTATAATAAGGTACACTGATGAGAAATGCATTGCACAGAACTGGTGCTAATATCAGGTTCATTTCACTATCATCCCACTACAGTTCTGCACCGTGTGGTTTCTATAAAAACACACTCTTCCTACCCTCCAACATTCCCCTTTAAGAAGGTACACTGCTAAGAAATGCATTGCACAGTTGTACTAAGATCAGGGTCGCTTCCCTATCCTCCCCCTACAGTTCTGAACCATGTGGTTTCTATAAAAACACACTCCTACTACCGTACCAACATTCCCCTTTAAGAATGTACACTGATGGGAAATGCATTGCACAGTTGTACTAAGATCAGGGTCACTTCCGTATCCTCCCCCTACAGTTCTGCACCATGTGGTTTCTATAAAAACATACTCTTCCTACCCTCCAATATTCCCCTTTAAGAAGCTACAGGGAGAGCAAGAGACCTTCACACTACAGGATCGTTATGGCGATCGTTTATTTATGATCGCTATCGGAAATCTTGTAAATGTACAATATTGAACAAAAATCTACGACCGCCCGTAGAATATCATTACGGTAGTTTACAGCATGGTATACTACTGCCACGGTCGAACAGTAATGAAAACCTGCGGTATCGCAAGTTTTTAAATATGGCCCTCCAACACTTAACAGTACATTGCAGGTAAAACATACAAAGACACAGGTCTGTAACTGTGAATAGTGCAGGTTTATTGCAAAACATGCGTGCTACATGTTTTTGCCCACTTGTCCTTCTTTAAGTGCTTAAGTGGGTCTGAAACATGTAGTACAACCTGTGTCTTTGTATGTTTCACCTGCAATATATTGTTTATATATCGGATGTAGTGGAGTGAAAGCCGTAGGTGAGACATACATTATTAGTTATTACCAGTTTAATACCCCTTTAAAAGCAGTTCATGTCTGCTCAATATCTCTACCTAAGAACAAATCCCCCCAATCTATAAGCAGGAGTTTCCTAAAGTTAGCTTTCCTAAAGTTAAAAGTTAAATTTAAACCCAGTGCACTTTTGTATTTTGTAACCTCTATGAAGTAACACTATATCATGATCACCATTCCCTAAGCTTCCCTTTACCTTCATCTTCAAAATGAGCTCAGGGTTATTAGATATCACCAGATCTAATATGCTGATATAGAATATATATATGCTGATAGAGAATATTTAAGAAAATGCTGATACAGAATATTTAAGAACTTGATACCTTTTGAGGTGCTGGCAGTTCCCTTACTCAGGGCCGCTCCTGCCTTGAAGCAATATGAAAATATTACTCAAGGCGCACCTCGAGTAAAGGTTAGAAAGGCGGCAGCCTGTGAAGAGCTTTTTACCCCCCTGAATAGTGCGTGCTGCACCACACAGCGCTATACTGATTGGGTACATTAATTAATCCTATGTGCGGCAGCGGTGATTGGAGATTGTATTCCCAGGCAGGAGCAGTTGATTGGTGTGGGCTTGCTCTGTACGCCTTCTGCGTAACATAAGTCACTTCCCGCTCATCCTGCTCATCCCTTAAACTGAAATTAGGACGAGATAGAGATAGGGTCATGGGTGTCAGCGGATGGAGGCCTTCCTTCCCGGAGATTGTCTGTACTGTCTATTACTTACGAGGCATACCGGAGCATATCTTCTGCAGGCTGCAGCAGCAGTTCTTAAAACTTGTCCAGGACTCCGGAAGGCAGCGAGAGGTAGGGGGAGGAGAGGTAGTGCGTGTCTCTGTCAGTGGCTGTGTCTGTCAGTGGCTGTGTGTGTCAGTGGCTGTGTGTGTGTGTGTCAGTGGCTGTCTGTGTGTCAGTGGTTGTGTGTGTGTCAGTGGTTGTGTGTGTGTCAGTGGTTGTGTGTGTGTCAGTGGCTGTGTGTATGTCAGTGGCTGTGTGTATGTCAGTGGCTGTATGTGTGTGTCTGTATGTGTGTGTGTGTCAGTGGCTGCGTGTGTGTCAGTGGCTGCGTGTGTGTGTGTCAGTGGCTGCGTGTGTGTGTGTCAGTGGCTGCGTGTGTGTGGCTGTGTGTGTGTGTCAGTGGCTGCGTGCGTGTGTCTGGCTGTGTGTGTGTGTCAGTTGCTGTGTGAGTGTGTGTGTGTCAGTGGCTGTGTTTGTCTGTGGCTGTGTGTGTGTATCAGTTGCTGTGTGCATGTGTGTGTGTGTTTGTCAGTGGCTGTGTGTGTGTTTGTCAGTGGCTGTGTGTGTGTGTCAGTGGCTGTGTGTGTCAGTGCCCTGATTGGTCCCACAGATGCTCCGCAATGCCGCCGATGCCAGGGAGGCATTTTCTTCAGTGCATAGCGGGGACGGAACCGCCCAGAGCCTAATTGTAGGAGAGGTGCGGTATGTGTCTACCAGCATTGGGACATATAACGTGGTGAGTAAATTGTTTTTATTTGATGGAGGGGGGGAGGAGGGAGAGAGTGCTACCTACCTACCTAGCTTCCTTCCTACCTACCTACCTTGTGTACTCGGGCCTACCTACCTTCTTGTGTTTCGGGGGCTGGGTCCTATCTACCTACTTTTGTTATAGGGGCCTACCTACCTTCTTGTGTGCTGGGGCCTACCTACCTACTTGGGTCTGGGACCTACCTAACTACCTACCTTGGGGGATTGCTACAGGCCTAACTACTTGTGTGCTGGGGCCTCCCTGTCTGCTGGGGGCTGGCTACCAAACTACCTACTTGGGGGGCTGGCTACTTATCTGTGTGCTGGGGCCTACCTACCTACCTACTTGGGAGCTGGTGTTCACCAGCACACAAGTAGGTAGGTAGGTATGCCCCATGACCTACCTACCAACCTACTTGGGGGCTGGCTAACTAACTACCTACACGGGGGCTGGGGCCTACCTACCTACCTACCTACTTGTTCTGGGGTTCACCTACGTACATGTGTGCTGGGGGCTGGGACCCATAACCAGAACATGCCCCATATCAGCAGCCTTTACCAACTGCATATGGAGATTTATTTCCAAATCCTCACTGGCATTTATTTGACTGCTTATAAAATACACCAACAATTAATTTATTCACCTTCTTGCTTCCTGTACACAGCTCTACCCATATTGTTTCTGCCTTATCTATTCTTCCCCATCTATCTCATCTTTTAAATTTGGCTTCAATTTTTGTTTACCTTACATACTTACCTCCCCCCCCCCACAAACACACACCTTTCTTATTAACTCTGTCATGTCTAAATAAGGAATAGCCTTCTCTATTTACTGTTCAGTCATGTGAATCATTCTGCTATACCAATCACATCATACTTTTCTTTTCAAGCTATTAGTTCTCCAGGTTTTCCAGCCAGCATATTTTTAAACATACATTTAAGATT
This sequence comes from Hymenochirus boettgeri, assembly GCA_019447015.1. Classification (NCBI taxonomy): domain Eukaryota; kingdom Metazoa; phylum Chordata; class Amphibia; order Anura; family Pipidae; genus Hymenochirus; species Hymenochirus boettgeri. The sequence goes on from CM033472.1 coordinate 67,066,325, forward strand.
ATCATTCAATTTGCTTGGATGTACATGCCTCCTTATCCTCTATGCTTACTTCCCCCCATCTTCTCCCTCCATTACCTTATTAGCCCGTTGATCCCTGTGTAGTCCAATGTACCCTCCCCCCATACCTAGTTTAAAATATTCTCCCCCAAAACAGCTGCGCCATCATCATTGAGGTGCAGTCTAAAGAGCCTGTAGCCAACAGAAAAGTCAGCCCAGTTCTCTAAAAACCCAAACTCCATCTCCTTACACCACCCCCTTAGCCACACATTTATATTCCTAATCTCCCATTGCCTCCCTAGCGTAGCATGTGGCCGTGGTAGTATTTCTGAAAACACTACCCTTAGTCAAGTAGCAGTGTGGGGGTGTGCTTGCTGGTGATATATAGTTTGTGGTATTCAAAAAATTTCAATATTTTTTGAATACCACACTCGATATGGTATTCAAAAAATACTCATTTATTAAGGTGCTGAAAACAACAAATGCCAAATACACACAATGTTTCGGGGGGTCCAACCCCCTTCCTTAGGTGTAACTAGTGACTATATATATATGTGCTTGCTGGTGCTTTTAAAGCTCATACTGCAGCTAGATCCCAACTTGAAGCCTAAACTTCTTTTCTTCAAGTTTTAAAGGATGTCCGCGTGTCCTCTGACATGTTCTATACACAATTATCATATCCCCACGCAAGTGCCTTTTCTCTAGCGTACATAGTTGTAACTTTTCCAATCTCTTTATATTCAAGCTCTCCCAATTTCCTTATTAATTTAGTTGCCCTTCTCTGAACCCTTTCCATTTCAAAGATGTCCTTTTTGTACACAGGATTCCAAAATTGCAATGGATATTCCAAATGAGGCCTTACGATGCTTTGTAAAAAGGGAGAATAACATTCTTCTCCCTTGAATCCATACCTCTCTTGATTCAAGACAAAACCATGCTGCCTCTAGCTGTTGCTGCCTGGCACTGCTTGCTACCGTTAAGTTTGTTATTCACCATAACTCCAAGATCCTTTTCCAACAGGGATTCACTTAACATAGAGCCATTTATAGTATAAGCAGCACAAGGATTTTTAAGTCCAAAAAGGTTATAACCTTTTCTCAACATTGAATCTCATCTGCTACTAAGTAGCCCAATGTGACAATCTATCTAGATCTGCCTGCAACGATTGCACATTCTCTGAAGCTTTTAATGGTCGACAAAGTTTTTTGTCATCAGCAAACACGGAAACCTTGCTGACAATACCCTTTTCCAAATCATTAATAAATAGATTAAATAGAAGCGGCCCCAACACAGAACCCTGTTGCACCCATGTAGGTAATGAAGCCCCATTAACAACTTCTCTCTGCATCCTATTCATCAACCAATTTTCTATCCTGTGCAACCCCAGACCAACAGACCTTAGTTTATACATTAGTCGCCTATGGAGGACTGTATCAACAGCCTTTGCAAAATCCAAGCATACTGCTATGCCAGAGCCTGAATTTCTACTTACTTCCTCATAAAAGCCAAGCAAGTTAGTTTGGCAAGATCGATGCCTCCTAAATCCATGTTGGTTACTACTCATAAGGTGTTAACTAACAATGTGTTAGTTAATGTACATTGTTTTTATTAAAGTTTACTCTTTATCTAGTGTTTATAAAGTTGTATTCTTATGATTTTTTTACAGTTGTTTTATTGGCAGTACAGGAAGGGGGAAAGGAAAGGGAAAGGGGGAAGAAGAGAGAAGAAGAGAAGTGTGAGTAGATGGGGGGTAGTTATAGTTGCTGTGTCTTTGGCTGTCTTTAGTTGTTCCCTAAATTAATCCCAGATTTTATTATATTTGTTAGGGCATCTTCTATGGAGATAGAGAATTTTATGCTATGCCAAATCGTTGTTTACTAATTGTATCCATTGTTTATGCTTTGGTGGACTTGATGACATCCAGTTTAGGATTATCGCTTTGCGAGCATAAAATAGTAGTTCCAAGCCTAACCTTCTTTTGTGTCTGGGCCATTCCTCTTCATCTAAGAGCCCTAGGATACATTCCTCTGCTTTGCGTGGTACACAAACATCCAAGTCATTGGATAAGTAAGAAATTATTTTGTTCCAGTATACTGCAATCATTGGGCATTCCCATATTAGGTGCCAGAAGTTTGCATCTTTATATTTGCATTTGGGGCATAATGTTTCCGTGGATCTTCTGATGTGGGCCAGTTGTATTGGTAATAGATAAGCTTGATGTAGTATGTAAAATTGTATAAGCTTGTTATTTGCAGCAGGGGATGCGAGTCTTTGTGAATCTGTTGCTTCCACACATTGCTGCCATTTAGTTGTTAGTCTCCTTGCTATCTATGGTATATACAATATCAGAAGTTCATATAGTTTTGAGGTCAGCTGTAATATTTTTAAAACGGTGCGGGTTGATTTGTGGGAGGCCGTCTGGGAATTCCGCCTTTATGCAGTGTTTAATTTGCAAGTATCTAAACCTATATGATGGGAATAGTTTGTATTCTTTGGCTAATGATTCATAGTCTCTGAATTGATTGAATTCCAGCTCGGATCCAGTCCTGTGCTGCCGGAAAAGCTGCCATTTGCAGTTTTGTTGTTCAATATTGGTGTGATGGCTGCTGTATCCAGTGGTTGGATTATTTTATTTATAACTTTTATTTATAACGTTGAGTATGTAAATTGGTTCCCGTTCCGATCATATGTATATCTGGATTGAATAGTAATAAGTTCTATTACCTGGCCATTTGGTGTGCATTCGGGCTGTTACGCGAGGCTCCTTAGCAATTTGAGCCTGTCATTTGTGATGCCTAGAATCCAGACATTGCTGTGACCCTACCGCGCATTTGAATGGGGCCGACTTGTGTATTGCTTATTACAGGCGTAGCGGGCCTAGCACGCATTCAGGGAGGTGCAAATTGGGAATGATGCAAGTCAGCTCCATTACCTAATAAAGAGGAAGGAAGAAGGTGCACACGGGGAGGCATATTTAACGCAATCTGCAGCCCTTGGAGAAGCGCTCCATTGGTGGGAAGTCTGTCACTCTGCTTGCTGTTCCAAGACAGGAAAAGCAAAAGGTAAAGGACCAGGAAGGAATCCGCATCTGCAAGACTATGACCCACTTCAACTTTATTTTTATGTGAGTATATGGCCTGTGAGTATATTTGCCTGTGTCCCCATATCTACTGTAATGTACCCTCTGTATATTCAACCTGCTGTTCTTGACCATCCATACGAATTGTGCTTTTTTTTTGTTAAGCTATAATTCATTTTTAGTTATGTGTCAAATTACTTATTTAAACTTGTGTATTTAGACAGTAATTCACCCTTTTATTTAAACTAAAAGGATACTTACAGAGCAATTTATCCAGAGCCACTATTGTTCTGGGTAAATATGAACACGATACGATATCGCGCTTGCGCACATGGGTAAATCCCAAAAGGTATTTATCCACAGCATGATTTTAACATCTGCCATTAGCCGGCGTTGAAATTGTGCTCTAAAACTATCGCAAATGCGATAATGATTTTTTTACATAACCTGTGCATCCAGCACTAATATGGAGTTAAAGTTGCGCTAACCCAGAGGCACTGGAGTAAAATTCACATTGGATTTTCATTGCCTGTATGAGTTTAGCTTGTAATTTTTCACCTTGTAAATGTATATAGTTATGGAACCCTTTTACTTTATAGTATCTTAATATTTTACATTAGGGTTGTATTGTGCACTGTAAGCACAGACCCATGATCACAAGATAGAGTTCCTTGTAAATGAATATCACTATCTGTTGTGAAATAGAGTTCTCAGAATAACCTGGCCTCCAAAAGACTTCTTTTGCCTTTTTGCTATTTAATGTTTTTGGTGATTTGAAAGGGTCTATAATTATTTTGGTTATGGTTGGATATTAGCTTTTTATTTGAATTGTCGTTGAGTCGTATGTAGGATTATAGACCATTTGAGGGATGTTATTATAAATTAAGGTATTTGAATGATCTGAATTGTAATGTGAAGCTATTGTTTTCAGTGCTGTTGTATACCCATGAGATTTAGTCACCTGAATGTGCTTTCACTATTTTTTGCTTGTACTCAGAGAGAATTTTGTAGTTAGTCTCTGGTAGTTATGGTCTGCAGTATAGTCTGGCCTGAAGTGCAATCTGAGGGTTTTTTTTATGCTTGTGCTGGAAAAGAATGAAGCCCTATGAACCCATAGGGAATGATGCTATATCGGCCATGTTTGGTACAAATTAGTGCAAAACTCACGCTACCCAATGTACTATTAGGTTAGCGTATGTTTTTCACTAATTTAGTGGTGGACATGCCATTTCCAAAGCTTTTTGGAAATAGCGTGGCGTAGCCTATTAAGAAATGGAGGCATTAAAGTGCACGTCTTATCTGACTGGGATCTCAAATGTTTTGCAAAGGAGTTGCTGTTCATTTCTACATCGGCCTGTAATGTGATTAGTAGAAAAAATACAACTCTGGCAATTTACTTTGCATTATTTATTAGAGACAGCAGTTTTTTTTTGTTTGTTTATTTTGTTTTTTTTTAAATAAAATGGTATTGCAACATAAAAACAAGATCAGAGCTTGATTCTTCACTACCAATTTCGTCAGATTCGCACCATATTGTTGCATGATGACCAGTCCTGGATCCGTGGGTCTTCTGTAATGGGCAGAGCTTATGTAGGATGGGCAGGTCTATGGGGTGGGATTGGGCGGAGTTATATAAGGATGGGGGCAGGCCACATGTGAATAGAAGTGCTGGCTCCTAACTTTTTGGAGTTGGCTTCTAGAATTTTTGGTGATTTGTCCAGCCCTTACTAAGTAATACCTAGATATTTAAAAGATTGGACTGTAGGAATCGGATAAGGAATTTGGTCACTGAAGTCTTGGTTTTCGTCAATGGGGTATATTGCGGATTTGGTCCAATTGATGTAGAGTTCTGAATATGGTATCAAAGAACCAACGAAGAACAGAGATACACAGCACACTATAGAATATACAAAAGTGTATGTACACTCCCTTTATTAAGGTAGTACCCAGGGGATAGACAGTGATAGCATATTAAAACATTAAAAACATATATACAAAAATACAAAAACCTCCATGTGTGGAAAATAGTTGTAAGTACAACCCTTACTTAACCTATAAGTCCCCTCTAATATCCTGAAAACAGTCATAAACTTATCTGTCCAGTCGATAGTGTAGTAAAGGTAACACCATGGGGATACACATCCGTGCTATATGTTAGGGTAAGTTGGTTCCACACCGAGGGATAAGAGCCAAAGGAAACGCTATACGCGTTACGCCTCTACACGAGGCTTTCTCAATAGCGTGAAGTCTATGGGCACGCCGGCATCTATAAGGAGGTAAAGTCCCGCGAGAACAGGATAACGTAATGACGTCATCACCTCCCGGAAATGCATTTCTCAATCCCCTAATTTACGTGGGCTGGGTTTCCGAGCGTAGCTAGCTCCACCCCACATTGCGTCTAGGAGAAGAACTACAATACCCATAATACTCTATGGGTTCAGTAAAATTACCAATCAAAATCCGGAACAGTTAGAAATCCTATAAAGATATAAATAAGAGATACCTGGCTAGTGTCCATTGGCCTGAATAGAATACAATTGTACAATAATATATCTTAAAAAACCTAAAGTGCAAGGAGACCTATATCTCTACAAGATAAATAAATAAACAAGCGTATCTACCCCAAAAGAGCAGTGTAGGTAGGTTATAAGTATACGATAAGATCATAGAAGATAATCAACAAATGTCCAAAATACATATTCGTATTAAATGTGTAAAAAGTCATATTGTAGAGATCCAGATATGTTGGGGGCCCCCAACCAATAGAGCTTTCTATGAGTAAACTTCACAAAGCCCATAGAGATCTTCATATCCCAGGCAATATACCATAATGTATTAAAGACATGAATTATAATGCTGATAATAGAATGCTGATAATGGAATTTGATTTGTAATCCATAAGAGGGTCCAAGTTGTAGTTAATCTGCTGATACATAATTCGTCAGAAAAGATGGAAGACGATGAATAATTTGTGATGGTAAAGATGGATGGTGATGATGATCATGAATAATATATAATGATTAAGATGAATGATGATCATGGAGATGGATGATATATATTCAATAGTATGTCAGCACAACATCAGGTAGATTGACTTGAACTCAAGTGGAATATAATGTGAAGAGCCATAGACCAAACGATGTCAAGCAAAATCCTGTTTCCACCAATTTCAAAAGCTGCTATTTTCTTGGCTGCTATTATAGATAACATGGGATAATATTCTTGAAACATGGGAGAGAGCAGGTACATAATTGTTATTATTCATAGAAAGGGGTGAAATCAAGAGCCTCATTTAAACCCCTATGGTGCAAAGTCTTAAGTTGGTAGATCCACCTGCTTTCACACCGAAGTAGCATATTATTAATGTCACCCCTTCTCGGGGTGACGGCTACTTTATGCAAGCCACTGATCTTTAAACCCTTATAGCAGCCCCAATGGTGTACCAAGAAGTGCTCTGCTATGGTAGTCAATGTCTCCCTGCCAATCTTATGTCCGACAAGTGTTTTGATAATCTCTGCTTCAATTTGCGAGATGTCTTGCCTACGTATAATAGATTACAGGGACATTGTATCACGTAAACCAAACATTCACTCCTGCAGTTAAAGTATTGGGTGATAGGAAAGGTGTCCCTACCCTCAGAGTCATTCACTGCGACTCTTTTGTACATATATGTGCAGAAAACACAGTCACCACATGGAAATGTACCTTTCATTCTCTGGCCTGTGGTGTGTACTTCCTTGGGTCGTCTGTAATGGCTCCTGGTGAGCATATCAGATATGTTCCTACTCCGTCGAGCTGTCAAAGATGGGGTGTCTAAAACAAAACGACTTACATTATCATCATTCTTAAGTATGTGCCATGACTTATTCAGTATTTGCCTCAATGAATGCCATTCCTGACCAAAAGTGGTTATGTATCTCACTAGGCCATCATGCTCTTTTTTGTGTAAAAGATCTGCTTGTTTGAGTTTGGATATCTCTGCCTTTTCTCTTTTGAGTAAGCCTCTAGGATAGCCCCTGGCGACAAACCTCTCAGTAAGCTCCCTCGAGGCTTCGTAATAATCTGAGTTATTGGTGCAATTTCTCCTCACCCTGAGATATTGTCCCCTCGGTATTGACTTCTTGAGGGGTATCGGGTGTGCACTTTCAAAGTGTAACAGAGCAAAGGTGCTGCTGGGAACTGAAGGCTGTATGCTGGAACAATGGTGCTGTGGGAACTGTAGGCTGACTGCTGGAACAATGGTGCTGCTGGGAAGTGAAGGCTGTATGCTGGAACAATGGTGCTGTAGGAACTGTAGGCTGACTGCTGGAACAATGGTGCTGCTGGGAACTGAAGGCTGTATGCTGGCAAGGTAAGTAACTGGATGCAGGCAAGGTGAGACACTGGAAACAGGCAAGGTAGGTACTGGATACAGGCAAGGTAAGTATTGGATGTAGGCAAGGTAAGTATAAGATGCAGGCAAGGTAAGTATAAGGAGCAGGATCCAAGGCAGGTAAGTACAGGAGCCAGGGAGGTAGCAGAATGCTACAATCGGGCACCGGGTCCAGGAGGACACCGGCTTTTCAAATTTCACGCCGCCCGGCGTGTCGCGGCGTGACGTCATGACGTCGACGCCGCCCACCCCGGAAGTGCAGTGCGGCGCGGGACCGGAGCGGCAGGTAAGTTCGTGACACATGCGATATCTGTCATGAAGTCACGACACCAGCACGCCGGGCTGCGCCACCTTTACTGATGAGGGCTAATATTGGAGAAATTATTGACGAGAAACCTTGAATGAATTGTCTGTAGTAATTGGCAAACCCAATGAACCTTTGAATAGCTTTGGTTCCCATAGGAAGAGACCAATCTTGGACTGCTGAAACTTTAACAGGATCCATCTGGAACCCTTGCGCAGATACGATGTAGCCTAGGAAGGGTACTTGTGAACACTCAAACAGACATTTTTCCAATTTGGCATATAGGCTATTCTCTCTCAGACGTAGTAACACCTGTTTAACATGGAGGCGTTGTGAGGGCAGATCATGAGAAAAGATTAAAATGTCATCTAGATATACTACTACAGACCCAGAACAATAGAGACAAAGTCCATTGGTACGTCTGCGTGACTTTTCCTCGGGGGATAGATGAGTGCCGCCAATTTGCATCGGCTCTTCACCTGAAGATATGGCTTGCGGAAAGGTCGGAGCAGGCCTAGGAAAGGTCTTAGGAAGGCTGGAACGGGCTGCAGACCTTTCTGCCTGCCATTCACGGAAGCGGGTATCGATCTGGATGCATAATGTAACCAAGTCTTCCAATGGGACAGGTAATTCCCTGGATACTAATTCGTCCTTGAGGCGGTCAGAGAGTCCCTGCTGACTTCTTGAGGGGTATCGGGTGTGCACTTTCAAAGTGTAACAGAGTTTGTCGCCATGGGCTTCCTAAGCAGTGCCGTAACCAATTTGCCAGCCTGTTTTTTTATCACCACATCCAAAAATTCCACCTGACTCACTGAGATGGTTTTAGTAAGGAAAATATTGAGTGCATTAGTGTTAAGGATGTTAATAAACTCATCAAGCATGTTTCTAGAGCCACAATATAATGTCATCAATGAATCTATACCAGATGTCAATACAGGTAGTAAAACACAGCAATTCCTCAGAGAAGACGTGCTCCCTCTCCCACTAACCCAAGAATAGGTTGGCGTAGGAGGGAGCACATCTGGCATCCATCGCCGTGCCCCTTTCTTGCACGTAATATTTACCATTAAATATGAAGTAGTTATGCGTTAGCACAAACTGGAGAAGTTTCAAAACGAACTGATGTCTCCCTGAAAGTTCGGTCTTTTCCATATCAAGGAAGTATTTGACTGTGTAATAAATGGCCGGACGGCCGGGTACTCACAGTATGCTTTTAGGAGGAGGCTGACAGTCCGGAAGGTGCAGGATACAGAGGCTGCTGGGAAATGTAGGCTGGATACTGGAACAAAGGTGCGGCTGGGTACTGTAGGCTGTTTGCTGGAACAATGGTGCTGTTGGGAACTGTAGGCTGACTGCTGGAACAATGGTGCTGCTGGGTACTGTAGGCTGGATGCTGGACCAAAGGTGCTGCTGGGCACTGTAGGCTGTATGCTGGAACAATGGTGCTGCTGGGAACTGAAGGCTGTATGCTGGCAAGGTAAGTAACTGGATGCAGGCAAGGTGAGACACTGGAAACAGGCAAGGTAGGTACTGGATACAGGCAAGGTAAGTATTGGATGCAGGCAAGGTAAGTATTGGATGCAGGCAAGGTAAGTATAAGGAGCAGGATCCAAGGCAGGTAAGTACAGGAGCCAGGGAGGTAGCAGAATGCTACAATCGGGCACCGGGTCCAGGAGGACACCGGCTTTTCAAATTTCGCGCCGCCCGGCGTGTCGGCGGCGTGACGTCATGACGTCGACGCCGCCCACCCGGAAGTGCAGTGCGGCGCGGGACCGGAGCGGCAGGTAAGTTCGTGACAGACTGCCTCCAACCCCGTACGGTGATCAATATTAGTATATAAGGACTCTACGTCACAAGTGACCAAAAAAGAATCTTCTGGGATTACGATTCCATGTAATTTAGTAATAAGGTCCGTGGTGTCCCTTATATAAGAGTCCAAAGCAACCATATGGGGCTGGAGGTGGCCATCAATGAAGACACATGGGTTGTTCAGTCTTAAGAAATGCTGCCTCCTTTGATGAGATCACCATATCCTCCAAAGCTCTGTCAATCAAATATGAAAGTCTTTTCTGAAAGATTTCTGTGGGGTCAGAGTCTACAGATTTATAATTAGTACTATTTTTTAATTGTCTTAAAGCCTCCTCCCTATACATGGTATCCGGCCAAATTACTATGTTTCCCCCCTTGTCTGAAGATTTTATATGTACATCATCCCATTTAGAGATGTCTTTTAATGTAAGCCATTCTTGCTTGGTAAGATTGAGCCCTGCCTTGTTACTTAAAGATAGCTTCTCAATTTCCCGCATGGTACTGCGGTAAAAAACATTAATACTTGGAAAACCAGACAAAGGGGGACAAAAAGTCGACTCAGGTTTATATTCCCTACACCTACCTTGTGATGTGTCCTGTTGTGTATTTTGTAGTAAGGAGAGTAGAGTGGATAAATTAGTGTCCTGTTCCTGGCTCGAAAAGTACACTTTAAGTGCCAGCTTTTCTGCAAAAAAGAGTGAACTTATCTAGATGTTTATCAGGACAAAAAGAAAGGCCTTTAGACAAAACTTGCCTTTGTATAGGTGTGAGGGTATGTGTAGAGAGGTTTATGATTTGCATTTCGTCTCTTATGGAATTAGACGTGGATGGAACTAACTTGCCACTCTCTGTATTCGAATAGAATATATTAACACCTAAACGTTTTTTTCTCTTACCCCGCCTGACCTTAGTCTGCAGGGTGAAAGTTCTAAAAAAGAGCTTCCTTCACTGTCAGAAGACTCAAAATCTGTACGTGTAGTATCAGAATTTGTACCTAGTCTCGAATTGTTATTGTTCTTATTGTTAAACCTCCTTTTGCTGTTCCTATTTTTATAGCTGCGTTTTAGTGGGCGTGCATTGTCTTTATGGTTCCACCTATACACATTTCCAGTCTCATAGTCAGTCTTGTCCCTAGCTAGTTTGGTTCTTTTAGTTTGTATAATATCCTTCTCATATTTTGCCAAATCACTCTTTAGTTTCAAACTCTTGAGCCTCAGCACGTGAAAGTTGAGTCAAAAATTCAGTGTTGAGTGATGCAATTTCATCTTTAACACTTACTAATCGTTCCTTATCATGAACGATTAATAATTCAATTTGTTTCAACGCACAGTCATTTAAATTTTTTTCCCATTCAGTTTTAAAATTTTCAGAAGGTTCCCAAGATGGAACAATATTACAGCGTAACCCCCTAGGAACTATCCGTAGTGTATGATATTTCTCAAGACTATTTATGTTCCACCACAATCTCGCATACCTGAAGTGCAGTTTCTTAATATTCATACAAATCTCTGGTTGTTTAGTAATCCCACTCACTTGGGTAGATTCAGTATTTTTGAACAGATCATCCAAACACTTTTGTCTATCTCTGTCTAAAGAACCCAGGTCACACGACATCCTAATGTACACGTGTGCAATAATAAAGTAAATATCCGTGACCTGGGCTCTTTAGACAGAGATGAGTGCTTGATGAGTTTATTAACATCCTTAACACTAATGCACTCAATATTTTCCTTACTAAAACCATCTCAGTGAGTCAGGTGGAATTTTTGGATGTGGTGATAAAAAAAACAGGCTGGCAAATTGGTTACGGCACTGCTTAGGAAGCCCATGGCGACAAACTCTCTGTTACACTTTGAAAGTGCACACCCGATACCCCTCAAGAAGTCAATACCGAGGGGACAATATCTCAGGGTGAGAGAAAATTGCACAATAACTCAAGATGATATTACGAAGCCTCGAGGGAGCTTACTGAGAGGTTTGTCGCCAGGGGCTATCCTAGAGGCTTACTCAAAAGAGAAAAGGCAGAGATATCCAAACTCAAACAAGCAGATCTTTACACAAACAAAAGAGCATGATGGCCTAGTGAGATACATAACCACTTTTGGTCAGGAATGGCATTCATTGAGGCAAATACTGAATAAGTCATGGCACATAACTTAAGAATGACGATAATGTAAGTCGTTTTGTTTTAGACACCCCATCTTTGACAGCTCGACGGAGGAGTAGGAAATATCTGATATGCTCACCAGGAGCCATTACAGACGACCCAAGGAAGTACACACCACAGGCCAGAGAATGAAAGGTACATTTCCATGGTGACTGTGTTTTCTGCACATATATGTACAAAAGAGTCGCAGTGAATGTGAGGGTAGGGGACACCTTTCCTATCACCCAATACTTTAACTGCAGGAGTGAATGTTGGTTTACGTGATACAATGTCCCTGTAATCTATTATACGTAGCAAGACATCTCGCAAATTGAAGCAGAGATTATCAAAACACTTGTCGGAACATAAGATTGGCAGGGAGACATTGACTACCATAGCAGAGCACTTCTGGTACACATTGGGGCTGCTATAAGGGTTTAAAGATCAGTGGCTTGCATAAAGTAGCCGTCACCCGAGAAGGGGTGACATTAATAATATGCTACTGTGTGTGAAAGCAGGTGGATCTACCAACTTAAGACTTTGCACCATAGGGTTTAAATGAGGCTCTTGATTTCACCCCTTTCTATGAATAATAACAATTATGTACCTGCTCTCTCCATGTTTCAAGAATATATCATGTTATCTATAATAGCAGCCAAGAAAATAGCAGCTTTTGAAATTGGTGGGAAACAGGATTTTGCTTGACATCGTTTGGTCTATGGCTCTTCACATTATATTCCACTTGAGTTCAAGTCAATCTACCTGATGTTGTGCTGACATACTATTGAATATATATCATCCATCTCCATGATCATCATTCATCTTAATCATTATATATTATTCATGATACATCATCACATCCATCTTTACATCACAAATTATTCATCGTCTTCCATCTTTGACGAATTATGTATCAGCAGTAACTACAACTTGGACCCTCTTATGGATTACAAATCAAATTCCATTATCAGCATTCTATTATCAGCATTATAATTCATGTCTTAATACTTATGGTATATTGCCTGGGATATGAAGACTCTATGGGCTTGTGAAGTTTACTCATAGAAAGCTCATTGGTTGGGGGCCCCCAACATATCTGGATCTCTACATATGACTTTTTACACATTTAATACGAATATGTATTTTGGACATTGTTGATTATCTTCTATGATCTTATCGTATACTTTAACCTACCTACACTGCTCTTTGGGGTAGATACGTTGTTTATTTATTTATCTTGTTAGAGATATAGGTCTCCTTGCACTTTAGGTTTTTTAAGATATATTATTGTCAATTGTATTCTATTCAGGCCAATGGACACTAGCCAGGTATCTTTATTTATATCTTTATAGGATTTCTAACTGTTCCGGATTTTGATGGTAATTTTACTGAACCCTAGAGTATTATGGGTATTGTAGTTCTTCTCCTAGACGCAATGTTGGGGTGGAGCTAGCTACGCTCGGAAACCCAGCCCACGTAAATTGGGATTGAGAAATGCATTTCGAGGGGGATGACGTCATTACGTTATCCTGTTCTCGGGGACTTTACCTCCTTATAGATGCCGGCGTGCCCATAGACTTCACGCTATTGAGAAAGCCTCGTGTAGAGGCGTAACGCGTATAGCGTTTCCTTTGGCTCTTATCCCTCGGTGTGGAACCAACTTACCCTAACATATAGCAGGATGTGTATCCCCATGGTGGTTACCTTTACTACACTATCGACTGGACAGATAAGTTTATGACTGTTTTCAGGATTTAGAGGGGACTTATAGTTAAGTAAGGGTTGTACTTACAACTATTTTCCACACATGGAGGTTTTTGTATTTTTGTATATATGTTTTTAATGTTTTTAATATGCTATCACTGTCTACCCCTGGGTACTACCTTAATAAAGGGAGTGTACATACCCTTTGTTATATTCTTAGGTGCTGTGTATCTCTGTTCTTCGTTGGTTCTTTGATACTATATTTATTATACACATGCACCTGGCCCATGGTGGCTAGTTTAATGCCCTGTAGCCTGTCTTTACTGTCTGAGTTCTGAATATGGTCCTTATTTTTTTATAGTATCTATTGCTCTATTGCTGAGTTAAGTGAGCTAGGCTTGGTGTCCAGGAACAATATTACATCGTCAGCATATAGGCCAAGTAGTTCTGTGTATGGGCCGAGCTGGAGCCCTCGAATCAATGATTTGTAATCTTATTTTTTCAGCTAGTGTTTTAATAGCGAGTGCGAATAGATATGGTGAAAGTGGACAGCCCTGGCACTTACCTCTATTCAAAGTAAATGGTCTTGAGGTCATACCTTTAAACGTGATTCTAGCTGCTGGTTGTTTATATAGGAGTTCTACCAAGGCATTGTTTCCCAAATCCAAATGCTTTTAATACTTCCCACAAAAAGGTCCACTCCAGGGAGTTGAACGCTTTTTGTGCATGGAGGATCACTCTATTATCTATGTTGTCATGGTCCAGCTGGGTTTGTATAAGTGTTCTACGTATGTTAATTGTGGTTGATTTCCCAGGCATAAACCCAGTTTGATCTGGGGCTATATGCAACAGAATGACTGTTTGCAGGGGGTTAGCCAGTATTTTTGCTAGGATTTTATAATCTGCCGTTAGTAGGGAGATTGGTCGGTACGAATTATGATCTTCTGGATTTTTCCTGGGTTTTAGTAGAACTATTATGTTTCATATAGCGAGTTTGGTAATTGTTGTTTGTCTATTGATGTTCGATACATTTGAAGTAGGGGGTTCTCTACAATAGTGTTTTTTTTTAATATATTTCTGTAGAGAGTCCGTCCAATCCTGGATCTTTACCTGGGTTTAGATCTTGGATTGCTTGGGCAGCGTAATATCGTTTAGGTATTCATGAATATCTTTATCAGTAAAGTTGTTCTGAGATTCATATAGTTTTGCATAGTAGCTGCGGAAGCTGTCCAGTATTTGTGGGGTATCTTTAACTATTCTCTTTACTGGGTCACATATCTGCAGGATTGTGTTATTTTGGTGTTGTCGTTTAACCGTATATGCCATTATTTTGGCTGATTGATTGTCTTGTTCAAGATGTGTTTAAGTAGCACAGCATGATTTTGTGACGCTATATGCCAGGCTGCTCGTGTATCTGACGTTGCATTTTGTATATATGCCCACTCTGTTAACATTACCTGCTGTTCTGTTTCATTTTCTGTGAGTCTAGATTGTTTTTTTTTTTTATGTATGATATTGCAGAAGTGAGACAGCCTGGAAGATATGCCTTTAAGGCGTCCAATTGCATGCCATGGGAGATATCACCTTGGTCTATTTCAAGATATTCCCATAGCTGTTTTTCTGTTTTGTCTGGTTTCAAAAAGAGAGCCAGAATGGATTAATTTTCCAGAATCTAGAGTAGTTCTGGGGTGAGTTGCGGGTTAGTTTTAACAGGATAGGGGTGTGTTTCCGAGGGCCCTCTAGGTAATCCTGTGTATTAGTGGAGGGGAGAAAAATATATAATCTAGGCGTGACATGGTGCTATATGTGGCCAAGTTGTATCCCCTGTTTGTATCCCCTGTTTGTCTCCAGGCATCTACCAGATTCCACATAGATATAAATTTGGAAGGTGATGTACTGGTGGAGGTGGTGTAGGGTGTTGACCTAGCTGGAAAGCAGTCTCATTGCTTATTGCATACCAAATTAAAATCACCCATACATATTATTGATGCATTCGGGAATTCACTAAGAAATGGAATCACATGTTGGGGTATAGTGGTTGATGCTGGGGGTGGGTTATATAATCCAGCTATTACAAGTTGGGTATGGTCGATCTCCAGAGCCACCATAGTATATTTTCCTGTGGTATCTACGCGTGTTTTTAGGATGTTGAGCCATAATGTTGAGCAGATTAAGATGGAGACTCCTCTAGAGTCTGTGGAATAGCAGCTGTGGGATGACCACGCTACCCAGGATTTATTCAGACAGTGAATTTCTGATTCTACAAGGTGGGTCTCTTGGAGACAGACTACATCTAGATAGTAAGTACTGTATTTGTAAGTGTTTGAGTGGGTCACAAGATCCCCTCACATAGCTCAGTATTGTCAATGAGTTAGCCATGTATTTCTCGTTAGAGTTAATGTTGGGTTGATGTATTTGTTGTGGGGCAGTCAGAGAGACAGAGAAGAGTAGTATAGAACAGAGAGAAGATAGGGAGGGAGATGTACTGCATACATAGTAACATAGTAATTAAGGTTGAATAAAGACATACGTCCATCAAGTCCAACCCATTCACTTAGCCTTGGTAATGTACACTTAATCACTCAGGGACCTGGGTAATGTCCTTAGAAACACGTATCAATGCCTACAATACCTAAAAATTACAGTCCGCTAGCGAGAAAGGTATTTTTCGAAAATACGAGGATTTCCGTAAAAACGAGGATTTCCGTAAAAAACGAGGACCTCCGTACACCCGCGGATCTCCGAAAAACGAGGATTCCCGTAAAAACGTGTAATCATGTTAGCTGCCATTGGCTAATTTGGGTCATGTGGCTTGCTCCGTCTTGAAAATGATCCCCAAAAATTTGAATTTACAAGAATTTCTCGTTTTTACGAAAATTCTCGTAATTACGAGAATCCGCGTAATTACGAGGATCTTCGGTTTTTCCGGGTCCCGGAAGATCGCAGATTCTCGTAATTACGGAGATACTCGTATTTTCGAAAATTTTTGGAAAAAAAAAAAATCCGCGGTTCGGAAGGCGGAAAATCCGGAATAATCCGTCGTTCGAACCGGCCATCTCTAATTGTAACAATATGCCCTATATTTGTGTGGGGGGGTAGTGTAGTGTTGCTCCGCACTGGTTTGTTGATTTAGTGCCAGATGAATTGTTTATGGCAAAATGGGATTCCCTTCATGCCTTGCTGTTTCTAATTTATTGTTTGGCAGTATATTTGATTGGTGATGGGTTTAATAGTGACATATTAAGTTATGTCGCCTGCAGTCCCCTCAGGGTGGAGGCAAACATGCTGTTGCGTCTTTCCCATCTTTAGCCAGTTTGTAATTTTTAAGTATTTGTTCTTAGCTGCAATTCCCTATTAGTTTGGACCAAATTTTTATTAACCTGTCCCTTGGTATATCAATGAGATCAGGTCATATTAAAATGTGGGACATTCTTCCCTTAGGCACAGTCCTGTAGTTACATCTGTATATATCATGTTTAACATGTTATCAAACAAGTGTTATTCAGATTTCTTGTATAGTTTTAATTATTGTAGTGTCTCAGTTTTTAGTCGCAGTGATGTAGTTACAATCAAGTTCTTTACTACAGTATTTTATTTTGATATTTAGTGTGTGCCGTTCCTTTTGGCCTTTATATTTTGGGATAATATGGCGAACTGCTTGTACTTTTGCTTCATGTTGTATTAATATATCTTGCTGTTTACTTTATATATCTTCAGTAGTTTTCTTTATTTATCAGTGGTGCATTAACAGGAGCTCTCCAGAGGGGGAGGATGCTATATCTTATTATTATATTAGTTAAGTTATAGCACCACATTGTATAACTGAGTGACATTTGTTTATTGTTATCATATCCTGTTATATCTTTGTAGGGGTCATTAATTTGACGAGCAGATGTGTTGGTAGGGGGTGGATATGTTTCTCCAATTACCTTGGCTATTTGGTGTTGATGGGGAGGTATAATGCCATAATACAATTCACACTCTGATTTATAGCAATCTTTTAACTGTAGTTTCATATTAACTAGTTACACCCCTTCTAAAGTAATTTTTCATTGCACAGATTTAGTATCATAAGTACATATATGTATAGCAGTGTACATATATTCTGATAGCAGTGGTAGGTTAATCATTACTTTTATATAACATTTGCAGAGATTAATGAGTTTTCCTTATAATGCTGTTTAATATCTTGTGTATAATACATAAGTGTGATATTTTATAATGGGAGCTGCAGTGGTATATATCCTTATAAAAATCACTCAGCTATGTCACTAAGTGACTCATTTCTTATATTTCTTATATCCCACTACTCCACCTATTCCAGTGTTCATGCCTGGACAATAACTCAGCATTTTTTGCAGTGTTTAACTTCACTAACAGAACCTGCTGGAGCTGCTTCCTGTCACTTCATAACCAATGTCTCTCTCCTCCTCCACAAAGATTTGTTTAACCGCATAGATGCTGGGCTGGGATGTTCCTTTCTACTGGGTTTAAGTTACAGAATGTAGCTTGGGGATTTAGGGCTAGGCCACACTAGCGCGTTTTTCGCTCGTTTGCGCACGCGTTTCGCGCTCGCGATTTTCGGTAAAATGGAAATCGCGGGAACGCAAAAATTCCCGCGATCCGTTCGCGTTATGGTAACGCATGCGTTCACCATTTTTGGTGCGTTAACGCATGCGTTTCCATAACGTGAAAAGGCGAAAACGCATGCGCAAAACGCGAACGCGAGCGCGAAACGCGCAAGAATCGCGCACACAATAGATTTTGTGCGCGATTCCTGTGCGTTGCAGTGTGGCCTCACCCTTAAGGTGGAAATAGGGACAAGGCTAGAATTTAAAATGCAAATGGGGTGAAGGAATCAGATACTTATGTATTATAAGAAATAATGCGCCCCTTCACATTATAATATAAGGACATTATGCCACCTCGGAGTTCCCTACGGCCTCGGTGGCGTAATATCCTTGTATTACACTGTAAGGGGCACATTATCCCTTATGTATTACACAGGGGCTGCAGTGTTCATTTATCTTTTCAGATTTCTTACCCTGTATTATGCATACCAAAAAGTTCCAGCAGAGGTTTGTATGATAATTGGTATCATGCATTTATATTTAGCAAGGGATGTACAAGGTTGTTAACCGATTCTCAGCACATAGAGGGGGGGATTCCAGTTAGCATACCGTGTAGTAGTGTCATCCGTGGCTGTTGTGAAGAATACCGTGTGTTGTTGGTGTACAATCCTCAATCGGGCCAGGTATAGCTTTTAAGTAAGTTATACCTGCGTTTCTAAGTCTCTGCTTGACCGCCAAGTCTCTGCTTGACCGCCATGAATGTAGCACATTTTCTCTGGATCTCTTGTGAAAAGTCCGGAAACAACATTATATTTGTGTTTTCACACTTTAAGTTTCGTTTATTGCACACCAGTCTTAGTGTCTCTATCTCTACTGTTGAGTATGCAGGCTATAAGTGGTCTAGGCCCTGATCCCGGGCATGGTTGTCTACCTGGGATGCGATGTGCTCGCTCTACAGTGAAGGCCGCACTGAGGTTTTCACACCCAAATTGTACCTTGAGCCAGGATTCAATGAAATCCTCTAGTTGCCTGCAATCTGCCCCCTTTGGAAACACCACCAACCTCACATTCTGTCTCCAGGAGCGGTTTTCAATGTCTTCTATGCGTTCCCGTTGTAGGTGGACCTGTCGTTGCAACTCGGTTACATTTCCCGTTATTGGAGGTAAACTGTCCTCTATTTGCGATATCCGTTGCTCCGTCTCAGATACAACCTCAGGTGTTGGAGGAAGTAAAGACCTCTGCAACCTCCAGCAGGTTATTGAGGGTGGTTTTAGTCTCTGTAATTGCTTGGAAGAACTGTGTCAGGGTGGGTTCTCCTTTTTGTTGCTCCAAGTGAGGTTGTGGCGATGTCGGTGGATCCTGTGCTCGAGGTGAGTCACGTGGGCTGATGCTTGGTGCTGGAGAAGGCCTTGGCTCCCTGTTCATCTGGTGAGTCTCTATCCTGGCAAGCAAACTTCTTTAATTTTTCCGCTGCCAGCTGATTTTGCTTGTTTTTATGTTTGGTCATGCTGGTGTTGCGTGGTAGGTTCACTAAGTTGGCTTTTTACATTTGTGGCAGGATTTTTGTTATTTAGTTGTTATTTAGTTGTTTCTGTACCATATCCTCGATTAACATAGTAACATAGTAACATAGTAATTAAGGTTGAATAAAGACATTTTTCCATCAAGTCCAACCTATTCCCTTTTTTTTTTTTTTTTAACCCTACCTAACAGTTGATCCAGAGGAAGGCAAAAAACCCCAGCTAAAAAAGGGGGGAAAAAATTCCTTCCTGACTCCAAACGGCAATCGGAAAGTATCCCTGGATCAACCAGATCTATATGCATTAATACCAGTAATTCTCAATATTTTTTAGTTTTAGAAACTTATCCAGGCCTTTTTTAAAGTTATTCACCTCTGCTGGAAGACAGTTCCACAGTTTCACCGTTCTCACTGTAAAGAAACCTCTCCTAACTTGAAGATGAAACTTCTTTTCTTCCAACCTTAAAGGATGTCCACGAGTCCTCTGATATGACCTATTAGTGAACAATGCACCAGAGAGTTCACTGTATGGGCCATTAATATATTTGTATAAGGTTATCATGTCCCCACGCAACCGCCGCTTCTCCAATGTAAACAGCCCTAACTTGTCTAATCTGCCTGCATATTCAAGCCCCTCCATTCCCCTTATTAATTTAGTTGCCCTTCTCTGGACTGCTTCCATTTCCAAGATGTCCCTTTTGTATATGGGATTCCAAAACTGCACCGCATATTCCAAATGAGGCCTTACCAGTGCCTTGTAAAGAGGGAGAATAATATTTTTCTCTCTTGAATCTATTCCCCTCTTTATACAAGACAATATCTTGCTAGCTCTAGCTGTTGCTACCTGGCATTGTTTGCTACAGCTAAGTCTGTTATCTACCAGAACCCCCAAATCTCTTTCCATTTCAGATGCACCTAACACAGAGTTATTTATGGTGTAGGTGGCACAGGGATTATTAAATCCCAAATGCATCACCTTACATTTATCAACATTGAATCTCATCTGCCATTCTGCTGCCCATTTTGATAATCTATCTAGGTCTGCTTGCAGCACTTGCACATCATTGGAAGTTTCCAAAGCTCTGCATAATTTAGTGTCATCAGCAAACACAGAGACCTTGCTCTCAATGCCCCCTTCTAAGTCATTTATAAACAGATTAAACAGAAGCGGCCCCAGTACAGAACCCTGAGGAACTCCGCTTAGAACTTTAGCCCACATAGATGTAGCTCCATTAACCACCACTCTCTGTTTGCGGTCCAATAACCAGTTCTCTATCCATGAACAAATGTTTTCTTCAAGGCCAACAGTCCTCAGTTTATACATTAGTCGCCTATGTGGCACAGTATCAAAGGCTTTTGCAAAATCCAAATATACCACATCCACAGCTGTGCCTGAATCTAACTTCTTACTCACTTCTTCATAAAAACCAATTAAATTTGTCTGGCATGATCTATTTCTCATAAATCCATGCTGACTACTACTAATAAGATGATCTCTGGAGACAAAGTCAAGGATATGATCCCTTAAAGTTTCCATCACCTTCCCTTACCACTGATGTTAGGCTTACAGTCTATATATACCAGGCTGTGAACGACTACCTTTTTTGAATATTGGTATTACATGGCTTTTTTCCAATCCACGGCACATCCCCAGACAAAAGTGAATCTGAAAAGATGAGACACATGGTCTTGCTAGAACTGAACTAAGCTCTTTTAAAATCCTAGGATGCAATCCATCTGGTCCTGGCGCTTTATTGATATTAACGTTCTAATGATTCCGTACCATATCCTCTGTTATCCAATGTGAAAACTCTTCATTTCCTCCCTGCACATTGTTACAATCCCTACTGTAAATTCTCAACAGTAAAAACCGTGTAAAGAACGGTTTAGCAGATTAGCCTTTTCGGCATCCTCTACAACCACCTCACTCCATTATTTAATGGTCCCACATTCTCAGTCCTCATTTTTTTACCATTTATATACTTAAAAAACATCTTGGGTTGGACTTGCTTTGTTCGGCAATCCGTATTTCATTTTCTATTTTACTAGTTTAATTGCTTTCTGCACTCTTTATTACAACTTTGAAGTCCCGGTAAGCCTGTTCTGGCCTCTGCTTTCAAAATTTTAAAAGCCCTTTCTTTTTTTTTTCCATTTCCCTTTTTACCTGAGCATTAAGCCATGCAGGAGTGGACCTCATTTTTTTACACTTGTTTCCTAAAGGTACCGATTTGGAATGTTTATAGTTTAATATCCCTTAAAAGTGGTCCCATCTGCTCAGTTATCTTTACCTAGAAACAGTTCCCCCCAGTCTATGAGCAGGAGCGATTCCTTTAAAAGCATAAAATTAGCTTTCCTAAAGTTAAAAGTTTTTGTTAAGCCATTGCACTTTAGTTTTCTGCAACCTATATTAAATGACACTATATCATGTCACATTCCCTAAGCTTCCCTTACCTTCATCTCCAAAATGAGCTCTGGGTTATAGATATCACCAGATCCACAACGCATTCTTTCTAGTAGGTGAACATCAACCATCTTGAAGAAAATGCTCAATAGAATTTAAGAACTTTATACCTTTTGAGGTGCTGGCATTCCATTCCTCCAATCTATTTCGGGTAGTTAAATCCCCCTAACCAGAACTGCCCCATACCAGCAGCCTTCGCCAACTGCATATGGGAGATTCATTCCACCTCTTCCCCGGCATTTGGCGGCTTATAACACACTTCAACAATTAATTTACCTACCTTCTTGCTTCCTGTACACAGTTCCACCCATTGTTTCTGCCTCATCGTTTGCTCCCCCATCTATTCCATCTTTTGAATTTGGCTTCAATTCCTGTTTAACATACATACATACTCCTCCTCCTTTCTTATTAACTCGGTCATGTCTAAAGGATATATACTTCAATATTTACTGTCCGTCGTGGTGAATCATTAAGCCATTGTCTGCTATCCAATTACATCATACACCTTCCTTTAGAGCTATTATTTCAAGTTCGCCGGTTTTTCCAGCCAGACTCCTTCATTTGTAAACATACATTTTAGATTATCAATTGATTTACTTCCATACATGGTCGTACATGCCCCTTATCCTCTATGCTCCCCCCCTCATCTCTCCTCCCCGTTTGGTACTAGCCCCAGATCCTCCCAACTCTCTATCTTCTACCCCGTGTAGTTAACATTCCCTCCCCCCCATACCTAGTTTAAAAATCTCCTCCAACCCCTAGCCATCTCTCCCCCAAAACAGTTGCACCATCACCATTGAGGTGCAATCCGTCACTAAAGAGCCTGTAGCCAACAGAAAAGTCAGCCCAGTTCTCTAAAAACCCAAACCCCATCTCCTTACACCACTCTCGTAGCCCAGCATTTATAACCCTGAGCTCCTGCCTCCCTAGCGTAGCACGTGGCTGCGGTAGTATTTCTGAAATCACTACCCTGAGGTCCTTGCTTTTAACTTGGCCCCTAATTCTTCGGAAATCATTTTTAAGGACCTCACCTCCACCTCTAACTTTGTCATTGGCCCCAATGTGAACCAAGACCGCCGGGTCACTCCCAGCCCCACCCAATAATCTGTCTACACGATCCACCACATGTCGAACCCTAGCACCAGGCAGACAAACAACTGTTCGGCATGCAGGGTCCTGGCGACAGATTACCCTATCTACCCTTCTAATAATAGAATCCCCTACCACTACCACCGTCTATCCTCCTAGCCCCCAGTTCTCCCTCCCTTGTATGGAGATGGCCGTCCCCTGGGTGCTCAAGGGAAAGGCCCGCTCCATACATGCTGCTTCCGAGCCATCGTCCCTCCACATCTTCACCTAAATGGCAAATCTGTTGGGATCGACCAGCTGGGAAGAAGCCCCCCTATCCTCCGTCCCTACTTCCCCTGGTGACCCTTACAAATCTATCTTCCTTCTCCACCTTATCTGCCCCATCTCACCCACCAGTTTACTGGCCCCTGCCAGTACCTGCATTTCCCCAGGTTTGCCAAGTCCTGCAATGCTGCAAGTTTACCCCTTAGACTCTGGACCTCAGATTCCAAATGGGCAACCCACTCACATCTGACACACATAGGTCCCATGGGGCGGCTGCTCCAAGATCCCATACATGCGGCAGGATGCACATTGCACGGCCCCACAAAAAACTGTCCATACTAAACAGCAATACACAGCAGAGACACAGCAGAGAAAAGTGTGTTCTTAAACGCTTTCTTGTTTTAAACGCTTTAGTTTTTTAACGCTGTCAATGTCTCTTAAAAACAGAAAAATCTCTTTAAACAGGAATCACATCAAGCTAACCTCAGTGTGGGGGTCCTAAATGAGGTTCAAAAACCAACCAGAGCCAACAGGCCTCAGCCAATTTAAAACCAATTAGTTACACCCCCATCCAATCAGAGAGAGAGAGAAAAAAAAAAAAAGCCTTTCCTTTGTCTCTTACCAACCCCCACGCTCTACAGGTAACAGTGCTTTTAAACACCAGTATTTGTTTCAGTACCCAGTGCTTGAGTTTACTCAAACAGTTCCTACTACCTTATTCAAGCAGTAAGTAGTAAAAAAACAACAAAAAACACACCAGTGATTAAACTTACACAGGCACCCCCTAGAAATAAATAGTGTTAGGTTAGTACATTTACTAGGCTGCAACCACAGTTAATAAACGCTTTAGTTTTTTAACGCTGTCAATTCTCTTAAAAACAGAAAAATCCTTTAAAACAGTAACTCACTCAAGCTAATCGCTCATGGGAAGTGCCTTAAATGAGGTTCAAAACCAAAGGGCACTTGCATCTTTTATACCATTATTGCTACTAAATAATATCTGTACTTGGATCTTCTATAGTATATACAGAGGTAAAAAAAAATATTCAAGACATTTGCTTTATCTCCATCTTCCGTAACTAAATTAATGGCGCCACATTTTCAGTCCTCATCTTCTTACTATTAACATACTTTTTAGGATTAATGACACTTTGTTCAACTATTCTAACATATGTAAGCAGGGGTCTCTGAGAAATTAAGAAGGATTTTCAATAAACACATTGGTTCAGGACTTGTGTACTTGCATCTAAAGGAAAAAGGACATATGAAGATTGTAATGTTTCAACACAGTGTACAATGCTGTTTTGATGCCTTACCCTGGACAATTTCGATAACACCTCTTAGCCACAATGCAATCTAAACCTTGCATTCAGGTGTAGATGCCTTGCTGTTATATGCTATTCGGGACAGTCCAGGGTATTTATTGCAAACAGATTCTTGTACAGGGGAAGACATCAACACTGACATCAGTTGTCACTTAGTCACACTGCTCATGACCAGGGTATTTGTAATTTTTGTATTGCACACAGACTGCATTCTGCAGCACACACTAACACACAAATGGATCTTTATTTCAGTTATTGTATTTATTTTATTTGTATATTAATTTTATAATTTGTGTTCTTTTTCTTTTTTGTCCTTTTCCCCCTTTTCTTTTCCGCTCCAATAATCAATCAAGGGGGCGGGGTGGGTGGTATAGAGAGAAATACCGCCCACCCCCTTAATTGACTATTGTCAATTACTTGATTTTAGACAAAAAATCTTTATTACACAAAAATACTAGAGGATCAGTGATTTCGACCCCAAGTCTTGCTGTGCAGACACACAATGATGCAGTTTTGTACATTTTCTTTTTTCTGAGTTTTACTGTGCTATAATGCTGCAGTTTCTGATTTATATATGTATATCTTTTTGATTCTTTATAACACAGCAAGACTAGTAGATTTGTTATTTTGATCCTCAGTCTTGCTGTGTACAGTTATTTTGGGATTTTTTTGCAACTTTCTTTTTTAGGATGTACATTTTTATTTTGATTACTGGGTATAGTTTAATTTGTTTGTGATTGCTAATTTGAATTGATTTAATATTTCAGTGTTCTGATACTTGACATGGTAGAGTTGCGGCCTCTAATGCCTCCCTTTCACGTGCACCCTCTATCTAGCTCAAAAATCTCACAACACGTGTTTTGGGGTAAGAAAAAACCTGCAACATGCTTTACTTTAGTTTAACATTATAACATTAAATTACAAGATATTATTAACCTTAAAAACAAAACTTAAAACATTTTACAGTGCAGAAACTGGTGTAAGCTGGTCTCCAAAACTAAGCCATGTTATGCACCTATGCTGTTATGCTTCCTCTGTCCAGTTGTAGTGCTAGTGGGTGGCACAATGGTTGATATCAATGTGGCACTGGTGGATAAACTGGTAACTATAGACCTGTAAACCCAGCACCTAAAAGGTAGGGAAGGTGCTGGAAACTTTGTTATGGGATCATATCCTTGAACTGATCTTATTAATAGTAGGATTTATTTATTTCTATTTCTCATGGATTTGTGAGAAATAGATCGTGACAGACAGATGGCCATGAGTGTAGCCCGTTTTTAAATGTCATGGCTTAAATAAAATTCTGTTTGCTTAATCACACCACCATAGTGATCTTGCTTTTTCCAGTGTGCGCTGGTGCCTATGATTGGGGTGAGGTGTTTTCTGATATTAGACAGATGTACTTTTTTATGAAGAAGTGATTAAGAATTTAGATCCTGACATAGCAGTAGATGTAGTATGCTTGGATTTTGCTTAATTTTTTTTGATATTGTGCCACATAGGTGATTAATCTATAAACTGTTGGCCTAGAAAAAAACACTTGTACATGGATAGAGAATTGGTTATTAGTATAGTATAGTATTTGAGGTTGAATAAAGTCATACGTCCATCCAGTTCAACCCATCTAGCAATATCCTCTTTTCCTGCCAAACTGTTGGTCCAGTGGAAGGCAAAAAAACCCCACCATATTTATGAAGGGGGAAAAAATTCCTTCCTTATTCCAAGTGGCAATCGGAAATTTCCCTGGATTAACTCTACTTTATGTATCAATAGCAGTAACTTGCAACATTCCTTGTTTGCAGAAACTCATCCAGCTTTTTTTTAACCTGACCAATGAACCTGCCATAACAATGTCCACTGGAAGACAGTTCCATAGCTTTACTGTTCTCAGAGTGAAAAACCCTTTCCGAGCTTGAAGCCTAAACCTTTTTTCTTCAAGTCTTAAGGGATGTCCTCGTGTCCTTTGACATGTTCTATTGGTGAACAATGCCCCAAATAGTTTATTGTATGGCCCGTTAATGTATTTATACACAGTAATCATATCCCCACGCAAGCGCCTTTTCTCCAGCGTACATAATTGTAACTTTTCCAGTCTCTCTTCATATTCAAGCTCCCCCAATCCCCTTATTAATTTAGTTGCCCTTCTCTGAACCCTTTCCATTTCAAAGATGTCCTTTTTGTACACAGGATTCCAAAATTGCACTGCATATTCCAAATGAGGCCTTACCAATGCTTTGTAAAGAGGGAGAATTACATTTTCCTCCCTTGAATCCATACCTCTCTTTATACAAGACAATACCATGCTGGCTCTGGCTGTTGCTGCCTGGCACTGCTTGCTACCTTTAAGTTTGTTATCCACCAAAACTCCAAGATCCCTTTCCAACAGGGATTCACTTAACACAGAGCCATTTATAGTATAAGTAGCACAAGGATTTTTAAGTCCAAAATGCATCACCTTACATTTATCAACACTGAATTTCATCTGCCACTTAGCAGCCCAATGTGACAATCTATCTAGATCCCCTTGCAACGATTGCACATCCTCTGAACTTTTTAATGGTCGACAAAGTTTTGTGTCGTCAGCAAACACAGAAACCTTGCTGACAATACCCACTTCCAAGTCATTAATAAATGATTAGATAGAAGCGGCCCCAGCACAGAACCCTGTGGCACTCCACTTAGCACTTTAGTCCATAATGATGAAGCCCCATTAACAATTACTCTCTGCATCCTATTCATTAACCAATTTTCTATCCATGTACAAATGTGACTCCCCAGACCAACAGACCTTAGCTTATACATTAGTCACCTATGGGGACCAATGTATTGGATTGCAAACAGAGAGTGGGGGTCAATGGAGCTACATCTATGTGGGCTTAAGTTCTCAGGGTTCCGTACTGGGATCACTTCTTTTTAATCTGTTTATAAATTACTTAGAAGGGGGCATTGAGAGCAAGGTCTCTGTCTTTGCCGATTACACTAAAGTATGCAGAGCTTAGAAAACTTCAAATGATGTGCAAGTGCTGCAAGCAGACCTAGATAATCAAAATGGGCAACAGAATGGCAGATGAGATTCAATGTTGATAAATGTATGGTATTGCATTTGGGGTTTAACAATCCTGGTGCCACCTACACCATAAATAACTCTGTGTTATGTGTATCTGTAATGTGAAAAGATTTGGGGGTTCTGGTAGATAACAGACTTAGCTGTAGCAAACAATGCCAGGTAGCAACGGCTAAAGCTAGCAAGATATTGTCTTATATAAAGAGGGGAATTGATTCAAGAGATAAAGATATTATTCTCCCTCTTTACAAGGCACTGGTAATGCCTAATTTGGAATATGTGGTGCAGTTTTGGAATCCCATATTCCAAAACTGGAGTTTAATAATCCTGGTGCCACCTACACCATAAATAACTCTGTGTTAAGTGAATCTCTATTGGAAAAAGATTTGGGGGTTCTGGTAGAGAACAGACTTGGCTGTAGCAAAGAATGCAATGGCTAGAGCTAGCAAGATATTGTCTTGTATAAGGAGGGGAATAGAGTCAAGAGAAAAAATGATTATTCTTCCTCTTTACAAGTCACTGGTAAGGCCTCATTTGGAATATGTGGTACAGTTTTGGAATCCCATATACAAAAGGGACATCTTGGAAATGGAAGCAGTTCAGAGAAGGGCAACTAAAATAAAAAAGGGAATGTAGGGGCATGACTATGCAGGCAGATTAGACAAGTTAGGGCTGTTTACATTAGAGAAGCAATGCTTGCGGATCACTTTATACAAATACTGGTATTAATACATATACTGCATTTCTGGTTGATCCAGGGATACTTTCCGATTGCCATTTGGAGTAAGGAAGGAATCCCCCCCCCTTTTTAGCTGTTTTTTTGCCTTCCACTGGATCAACTGTTAGGTAGGGTTAAAAAGGAGGGTGAAAAGGTTGGACTTTGTGTAATTTAGCCTCAATTACTTGTTGTACTATGTTACTATGATACCCCTTTCTCAGAGACGATATAGCCAAAAAATGTTAAGATTTCTAATTATGCTTGTGAAGGTTCTCATTCATCCAGGTCATGGTATATCTGTTGTATTCAATTAGATCAACTGGACTTGAAGTTTAGTTCTTGAAGATGGGTTCGACACCAACTGTCTGCCATGTACAATGCGGTTTTGACACCTTACTCTGGGCATTCCTATAACACCTCTTAGCTTAGCCACTATCCAATCATGCCCTTAACACTTGGCTGTGATATGCTAATTGGGATTTTCCAGGGTACACAAATAAAGTTTTGAAAAATGTCTGCAGCTGAAGAAATGCCAAAGTTTAGTCTCTTAAACCTCCAGAGTCCGATGTGTGTGCTGAAAGTTGTAATATATCTGGAGTTTTGGTGCAGTTCTAACTGATGATAGCCAGAGTTAAGATCGAGCTTGGAAAACACTTTGGTACCATTTAGATCCGTGATGATGTAATATATAGTAGGTGTGATGTGCCTTTCCCTCTGTTTTGCATGTCTCATGTCTATACATAATCTGATTGGTCCAGGTAGATTTGGTTTAAGTGCAATAAGAATTAGTGAGACCCATGACCTAGATCCATCAAATCTTTCGATGATATGTTCTTGAAGCCGCTGTAATTCTATTTACACTAACTTGCGAATATGAATTGGGATTTGTCTGTAAGGTTGTATTGTCAATGGAACTGTTTGATTGATTTGGAGTTTTATCTGTAGATCCTTTAATTCTCCAATGCCATGAATTAATTAATTATGTATGCACTACAGTCTTTCACAAAGTACGATCCAGGCACACTCTGTGGCTATTAGCCAAATTAAGGTGCTACCCCAGTCGGTCCTCTACCAGGGACCAGCTATAGCACAAGCAATCAAAGAACTAGGATGCACACTATAATCAGGTGATTCAGTTTATTTCTGCATCACACAAAATATAAAGTTTTTGGGGGAACGCTATGCCCCCTTCGTCAGGTGTATACAAACCACAATATAATAAACCTATAAATAGACCCAGTGATTCCATGCTCCTCCTCTCAGGGGGGAGTGGCTAGTGCTTCCCACACACACACAAATTAGTGAAACATAGTCCATTTTGAATAATAATTCTGTTTCAAACGTTTATATGATGATAGTGTCCAAATTTTATCCGGGATAAACAATGGTGGAGGTGCACTCTTACCCAACTGTAGGTGCAGACGCCTCTGTAGGTTCTTCCCTTAGGAACCAGTGGCTTCGCAGGAAAAAGAAAGTAGCTGAGGGTCGCACTCCAAATCATCAAGAAATTTTCATTTCAAACCACACATATTCACGTCACAACGTTTCGGGGGGATACCCCCTTCTTCAGGTGATAAAGTGCAACTGTGCTTGAGGAAAATATAAAGACTGTGCTAGACATAGGTCCCTCCCCCTCATTAAGGTGGAACCATCAACAGGTGTTTGTTACATCAATATCAATAAAAAACATGTACAATATACTTATTCTCCTTAAAAACAATCTCTCAAAAATGCAATGTTGAATCGTGTTCAGTAATAATACAATAAAACAATATAATATACATGGATTGCTACAGTGTATAAAGTGCTTTCAATGTGCAAATAAAGTGCATATCAAGATCCTCGTGTCTTTTCATTGTCTCTAACTCCCAGCTCAATGTGGCAAATAGTCTGTGAAAAAGATATATACAAGAAGATATGTATAAAACTGGACATTATACTGAGGCGAATTCTAGAAACTACATTGTTACTAAAATGTATCTCTCAAATTGAGGAATGTCCTTCAAGTGGTCCACTAGGTGGCGCCAATGTCCATCTTGATATGCACTTTATTTGCACATTGAAAGCACTTTATACACTGTAGTAATCCATGTATATTAATTGTTTTATTGTATTTACTGAACACGATTCAACATTGCATTTTTGAGAGATTGTTTTTAAGGAGAATAAGTATTGTACTGTTTTTTTTTTATTGATTTGTGTAACAAACACCTGTTGATGGTTCACCTTAATGAGGGGGAGGGACCTATGTCTAGCACAGTCTTATATTTTCCTCAAGCACAGTTGCACTTTATCACCTGAAGAAGGGGGTATCCCCCCGAAACATTGTGACGTGAATATGTGTGGTTTGAAATAAAAATTTCTTGATGATTTGGAGTGCGACCCTCAGCTACTTTCTTTTTCCTCCAAATTTTATCCACTGGATCTTCTTATCCAAAAGAAGTTTCCTTAAAGTGAAGACGTATATCAGTGATGTAAAAAAAAATATCTAAAAACAATATATTACAATATTTTAACAAAATCAAAACATAATTACAAATCTCCACATGGTGGCAGTCTTACACTCTTGTAGAAGCCATGTAGCAAATGTATCTAATAGTTGCAGTGTTACCAGCATTAGCTAAAGTAGTGCATCAATTTTGTTTCTATTGGTTATCACAACCTAAATACTGTAGATTCTATAAGCAGCGACTGGAACTCTGGTACCTGTATATCAGAAAAAAGCATATAGCTACCTATAGGTAGATGTTAATACCTGGTTCCTCATTGAGGCCCAGGGAGAAAGAGTATTAAGTCTATCTATCCATACTGCTTCCCTTTGCAATAGTTTCTTGTCAAAATCGCCTTCTCTGGTGTTGGCCTCAACCACTTCAAGTGTTTGCTATTTAATCTGGTTCCCCTGGTGCTTTTGTTCAAAGCAATGTTTACTTATGGGAGTCTCATGTTTGGATGTGGTACCATTGTATTGGGTTATATCCCTCTTGTATTCATTTATTCTGGTTCTCATCTCTCTTTTTGTAATCTCTGGATTCAAACTTCTTACACATTTCATTAAGTCTCTGTATATATTTCGTGTCACTACTTGTTATTCTCCTTACTCTTAGCATCTGACTGAAGGGTATACTTTTTTTGGTATTTTCTGGATGGAAGCTATCTGCTCTAAGTAAGTTGTTGCTATCTGTATCTTTAATATACAGATCTATACAGAGTAAGGAGAATAACAAGTAGTGACAGGAGTGTGCACCCTAGTTCTTTGATTGTTTAGGTATGCACTACATCCCGGAGCAAGAACCTGGTTTATGCTGCTTGCTGGCGTAACAAGGCCTAATGATACAGCACTGCTGCAGCTGAAAAGTGTATCTGCAGCACATTTTACCACATAGAAAGTATCAGTAACTTTATTATCATTAAATGTGAGTTCAGACTGAAATTTTCAACAGAAAGGCAAAGCAACGGAGTATAGTATACTATAACGGAGTATAGTATACTGTAGTATTTGAGGTTGAATAAAGACATACGTCCATCCAGTCCAACCAATCTAGCAATATCCTTATTTCCTGCCTAACTGTTGATCCAGAAAAAGGCAAACCCTCCAAATTTATGAAGGGGAAAAAAATTCCTTTCTGACTCCAGTAACTTGCAACATTTCTTGTTTGCAGATACTCATCCAGCTTTTTTTTTTTTTTAAACTGACCAATGAACCTGCCAAACAACGTCCACTGGAAGATGGTTCCATAGCTTTAACATTCTCACAGTGAAAAACTATTTATACACAGTAATCATATCCCCAAGCAAGCGACTTTTTTCCAGTGTACATATTTGTAACTTTTCCAGTCTCTCTTAATATTCAAGCTCCCCCAATGCCCTTCTCTGAACCCTTTCCATTTTAAAGATGTCCTTTTTGTACACAGGTCCTTTTGTGCACTGCATATTCCAAATGAGGCCTTACCAAAGCTTTGTAAAGAGGCAGAATAACGTTTTTCTCCCTTGAATCCATACCTCTCTTTTTACAAGACAATACCTCTCTTTATACAAGACAATACCATGCTGGCTCTGGCTGTTGCCGCCTGGCACTGCTTGCTACCTTTGTTATCCACCAAAACTCCAAGATCCCTTTCCAACAGGGATTCACTTAACACAGAGCCATTTATAGTATAAGCAGCACAAGGATTTTTAAGTCCAAAATGCATCAGAGCAGGAAGCAGGAAGTGCAGGGGACCTGGTAATGCTGCTGCCATAAAAACAAAAATGTAAATATTTTCAAAACTATGCAAAATAAATAATGGAAATACATTGCAAAAATTCTCAGGAATTTTGTTTTTTATTGCTCATCATAAAATACAAAATGGTGTTTTATACATACTTTTATACATACATAGTTATTAGTATATACATTTGACTATTGACAATATATTGCCCTTTTCCAGTTATCTTTATATCGTTTTGCCAGAATTTACTGATAACTGTAATTTTCATGAGAAGGAAATACCTCACACACATCATTTCCTAACTGTACCTACATAGGTATAGATAGGAAATGATGTGTGTGAGGTATTTCCCTTCTCATGAAAATTACATTGTCTTGGGTCTCTAAAGCTTGGTACACACATTACAGATTTCTGAAAGATGACAGACAGGATCTGCAAGATCCTGTCTGCCATCTTTCAAAGATCTGCATACACACAGTCCTGAGCATTCTCCCTATGAACATCATAGGGAGAACGCTCGGGACTGTGTGTTTCCATTGGCCGCGCTAGACCCCTCTATAGGGAGTCTAGCACGGCCGCTGGAAATTTTCGGTCTTTCCCAAACCAGCGTTCGGCCGACCCGATCGGTCGGCGGCCGCACGCTCGTTTGGGAAACAAAGGTACACACATAACGATAAAGCCCCAATACCGTCGGATCCGACGGTATCAGGGCTTTATCATTACTGTGTGTACCTCCCCTAGCTGCTGGAGAGATATGAGTGGGTTCTTTTCATGAGCAGAAGAGGGAGGGAAGAGGATTAAAGGTTTATGAGTCAGAATAGGTGTAGCGATAAGGGGATTGGGATACAAGATGAGAAGAGGGATAGAGTAGTAGGGTAAAAAAAAGGGGGGGGGAGGGGGGAATGGGGTTGAAGGGTATGTGAAGATGCCAAGAGTCTTCTTAGATTGTACGTTAAATTGCTGGTTGTTTGAGGGGGAGGGTGCATGTCCCATTTTCCATATCCATGGAGTCCATATTTTATTAAATGTTTTTGTTGTTCCTCTGATTGAATGTGTCAAGCTTTCGTTTTGGTGGATCCACCATATTTTGTTGATAAGTTGTTGGTAAGATGGTGTATCTTGCTTCCATGATGATGCAATTAAGCATCTAGTGGCTGAGCAAATGACTAAGCATGTTGGGAAGTTTTATTTTTGGGGTTTTATCAAACAGGGATCTATTGTGAGAGAGGTGTAAAGTAAATTATTAATAAGATCAAAACAAGTTTTCCATAGAGGCTGTATTTTATTGCATGTCCACCAACAGTGAATTGCGTCTGCTGTGTCTCCGCATCCTCTAAAGCATAATTGTGATAAAAGTGGATTCATTTTGTTTAATTTATGTGTAGTAAATTCTTTTTTCCAGAATTTTGTATTTATAGAGCATTTGCTCATATTTGGAATATTTCAGTCCACGTATCTTGGTTTAATTCTTGCTGTAATTTGTTTTCCCAATAGAGCATATGGGATGTCTTATCTTGATATTTAGCATCACTAATCCAAGAGTAAATTTGTGAGATTCATTTGGGACCTGTTGTTTTTTTTAAACACAGTTCTTCCAGAGGGGTAGTCTCTTGAGAGTGTGGGTCTTGCAGAAGTTGGTGTAAAAAATGTTCAACCTGTATGAAGCTATCATACAGGTTAAACATTTTTTACAACAACTTCTGCAAGACCCACACTCTCAAGAGACTACCATTCTGTATCTGGTAGTTTTAATATGGTTTGTGCTATTTATAAGGCCACATCTACCATTAGCCAGAGTGAGACATTTGACTCAGGCAGCACCTCTGCACTGAAGAAGCAAGGCAGCAAAACAGGCAGTAGTAAAAAAAAAAAAGCCTTAACTGGCAAACGTGCACAAGAAGTGTGAACGTCACCCACATGACTCCAATACACGGTACCTTGAAGTTGCATCAACTTCACTTCAACATTCTATATGGTTAGGTTAGCTTTAGTTTGTTAGGCTAGTTAAGTCTAGTTATGCTAGTTAGGGCTTGACATGGTGGTGGCAGGCTTAAAAATCTTTTGTCTAAAATCTTTTATACTACAGAAAGTATGGTATTTCCAATGTGTTGTAACAGTTGAACCAAGGCTATAAAATAAGTTATTTTGATCAACAAAAACCTTAAAGGAGCAATATGGCAGTGGCAACACAAGCTATTTGAGAAAGGGATGTAATATCTGTTTCTAGTAATTTATATTATTGCTAATTGACTGTCTGAGGAACTGTTTAAATAGGTATGGCTGGATAGGTATGTGATAGGAAGTTCAAAATTGTAAAATTTTACCCACACCCACCAGCGAAGCCATGGCTATTGGCAAAACCATGCCCATAGACAAAGCCACATCTACTTTAATGCAGCAGTGCACAATGGGCGGCATTCAAAAGTTTGGCTCAGGCAGCAAAACCCCTAGAAGTGCCTCTGGCTATTTCCCATGTCATTGGTTTTTGGGCATTAATGAGATGGATTGCTCTGGTGATATTTCTATCTAGCCATTGTTTCCATGGATGCATGTTAAACCCTGAAGGGAAGGCCGGATTTTGGAAGATGGGGTCTTTAGTGAAGGGTTTGAAGTTAACCTGTATGTTTTGACTGTTGTTTGCCACATAGTTAATGAATGCCGTAAATATGGATTCTCAATATGGTATGCTGTATTTTCTTTTTGAGTTGGTGCACATAATAATTCTGATATAGGAGTAGGGGAGATTAATGCTGATTCCATTTCTTTCCATCTTATGGTAGGATCTGAGGAGTGCCAGATAATAGTTTGTGCTAGGGACGCTGCCTGATAATATTGTTTAAGGGATGGTAGGGGCATTCCACCATTGGTTTTAGGGTGTAGGTGGTCCAGGTAGCAAAATTCCTTCTGCACACTAGCTACCTTGTGTTTGTTTCCCACTTACCTTATGCTAAGCTGCATGTAACAGTTGAACTCAGAGTCCTCACCTGCCAGTGTCTCCCAGCCAATCAGAGATAGCAGTGAATATTATTAGCAGATCTTCCTGCTTAAACAGAGTGGGGGAAGGTGTTAACCCTTTTCATATGTATTTAGGAAGCAACTTGTTAACCCTTTATATTTGTGAGCATTTCTGCAAGACTGTGTCTTTGTATGTGTTTATTTCTGCACTCTACCATTTATATTAATGTGTGTATTACTGAAATGTACATTTAGGGCACGTCCACACTGCAACGCACCTGAATCGCACACGATTTACATGTGTTTGCATTTGCGATTTGTCCATTATCATTATGAAAATGCATGCGATTGCACAAAAAACGCATGCGTTACAAAATTGCTGACATGTGTGAATCGTAACACACCCAAAATCGCAAGATTTTGGTGCGTTGCTGCGATTTTAATACAATTGGAAAATTGCAATCGCCTGAAAAACGCGCTTATGTGGCCTAGCCCTTAGAAGTGTAATGCAAGCTGCATTGATTTCAGTTTAGCTATACAGCATGTATTTAATGCAATGGAACTTAGCAATTTCCGGAGGCTGTGGCCCCACTTAAGTGCAATTGGACCCTAGCAGAGAGCATGCAATACAGACAAAAAAATGGTGATCACATGCACTCCAATAGCACACGGAAATGCATCGCATGTAGTGGGGCCGGTCCCATAGGCTATTACATGCCTGCACTCCCACTAGCACACTCGGATCACAAACCACAATCCAAAACGTGCTAGTGGAAGCTAGCCATAAGTGTTTGAGTCTTAAAGGGAAAGGTGGCAACCCCAGTAGAATTGAGCTGACTACTTTACAAGGTACACTTATAAAAACAAAATAGCTCAGAGCTGCAGGTGCAGCATATTGACGTGAACATAGTCTTAGCACAGCTCTGTGCAATGCATTTTAAAGGGGAATGTTGGAGCCTGGAAGTAGTTTTGGAAGTAGTGTAAAGGCAAAGGCCACCTTTGCCTTTAAGACCCAAACACATATTAACTATATATGTTGCAGTGCTAAGTACCATTGCATTAAATACAAACTGTATCAGCCTGCATCATGCTTCTAAAGAAAATACTAACAATCTTTTGTTGTGTACATATTGTCATAAAAGGTCTTATGCTAAAATCTGATTGGTTGTGGAAAAATTTGCACCATTTTTAACGATAAGAACTTTTAATACATAGGCCTGTATATGTGTTCGGGGTTTTAAAGGCAAAGGTGGGAACCCTAGATGGAAGAGTGATTTTCTTTATGCTAAACTTCCCACAGGCAGCCTTTCTGCTGCATTAATTTTATAGAACATGTTTGCGTTCCCTCTAACAGTGCCCCTTTAATTGGGATTCCTCCAATAATTCCTATTAATATGTACATTTATATAAACAACAGGTGCAGAGCTGCAAATGGCATACCCTCCAATATTCAACTTTAATACATACACTAAGGGCTAGGCCACACTACTGCTTTTTTTTGCGTTTTGCGCATGCTTTTTCAGATCATTGAAAACGCAGCAATGCATCGAAAACGCATGCGTTTTTCAACACTTAATGAAAAACTCATGCTCAAACGCAACAAAATCACATATGAAATCGCATGCGATTGCATTTGCGTTGCAGTGTGGCCATGCACTTATAGAGCATGGTGCAGTGCTGCAGGTGGAGGATAATATAATAACACAGCTCTGTGCAATTCATTTCTCTGTGTAATGCATTTCTTAGCTTGTTTTATACAGACAGCTGAATCAAAAGCACACTATTCCTACCCTCCAACATTCCCTTTAATAAGGTACACTGATGAGAAATGCATTGCACAGAGCAGGTGCTAAGTTCAGGTTCACTTCTCTATCCTCCCCCTACAGTTCTGCACCATGTGGTTCCTATAAAAACACACTCTTCCTACCCTCCAACATTCCCCTTTAAGAAGCTACACTTTCCACTAATATTGCTACAGCTGACAGGGAGCGCTAGAGACCTTCACACTACGGGCCATATTTATATTGCCTTCTTTAGCGATCGTTATGGCGATCATCAATTTATGATCACTATCGTAAATCTTGTAAATGTACGATAGCCAACGTAAATCTATGAATATCATTACGGAAGTTTATTACCGCATGTTATGGTATAATACTGCCACAGTCGTACAGTAACGAAAATCACCAGTATCGCAAGTATTTAAATATGGCCCTCCAACACTTAAACAAAACATTGCAGGTAAAACAGTCAAAGACACAGGTCTGTAACTGTGAATAGTGCAGGTTTATTGCAAAACATGCATTCTACATGTTTCTGACCCACTTGTCCTTCCTAAAGTGCTTGAGTGGGTCTGAAACATGTAGCACGCATGTTTTGCAGTATACAGACCTGTGTCTTGTATGACAAATTGATGATAAATTGATGATAAATTGTATGTTTCACCTGCAATTTATTGTTTATATATCAAATTTGGTGGAGTGAAAGCCGTAGGTGAGACATACATTATTTCAAATCAGGACACATTAGATACCCAGACCTATATACATCAAACTACAACACTGCTACTAGGAAAGTGTTAATTAGCTGCACCACCAATTTGAATATTGATGATTTAATATATTCCTACACCATAGGGGTTAAGAGGTGGGAGTGGAAATCACACAGGTGCTGAAAATGTAATCAAGGCAAAAGTACTGGCAGGCAAGGGAAAATGTCAGCTTCAGAGTTGGGAAACAAACAGAACCTAAAATGAGCTAATAGAGGTAAAGAAAAGGCCCATGAGTGGGATCTTCCATGCTGAGAGAATGTTGAGGCAAGTACTTTCTAACTTAAACTTTGATTTTTTGGGTTTAGTTCTCCTTTAAAAATTTTTTAAATAAATAAGGGTGTCCCTCTAATGAGGCAATATGAGCAAATGCTCAGGGTGGCGCCCCTGTGAAATATCTGAGAGGCAGCATGCAAAGCTCACTTTAAATTTTCCTTTTTAGAAAAGCGGCAGGCAGACTAGAAGGAAAATAAAATCATGGTTGCATGAGCTTGTGCACACTCGCAGACCCGCAATTTTACCCTTAGCTCTGCACGTCTATGATGATCAGAGCAGGGCCTACATGAAGGCGGCAGCCTTCATGTAGGCCCTGCTCTGATCATCATAGGGTAAGTGGGTAATTATATTTGTGTGCAGAGCTGGACACATCTTATTTTCGTAATGTAGTTTGGGGGATCTGGGCATTAGGACATGTTGTATGTGCCAGTCTGAGTGACTTGGGCATCTTATATATACCTATCTGTGTGATCTTGTCATTAGGGCATGTTATATGTGTCTACATAGTACCAGTGTAGTGATCTGGGCAATAAGACATGTTATATGTACCTATCTGTGTGGTCTGGGCATTATGGCCTGTTAAATGTACCTATCCATGTGAGCTGGGCAGGAGGGCAACTTTGTTAGGTTAGT
Organism: Hymenochirus boettgeri; assembly: GCA_019447015.1. Classification (NCBI taxonomy): domain Eukaryota; kingdom Metazoa; phylum Chordata; class Amphibia; order Anura; family Pipidae; genus Hymenochirus; species Hymenochirus boettgeri. The sequence goes on from CM033472.1 coordinate 67,105,367, forward strand.
TAGGGCCCTGCTGAAAGAATTTACCTTGACGTGGTGGCCGGCTTACAAATCTTTTGGAAAAAAATATTTTATTCTATAGGAATTATGGTGCTTTTTTGGGCACCTAGTGGTACATTTCATGGAACCTAGTGGTACATTTCATGGCACCTAGTGGTACATAGGGGCAACATTCAAAAGTTTAGCTCAGGTGGCAAAAACACTAGAGACGCCTCTGTAAATAAAGTGCGTAATTGTGGTGTTAATTGTTTAATAAATGTTTTATAGTATGCGACTGTGAAGCCATCAGGACCTGGAGCTTTACCTCCTGTTCTATCTTTTTTTGTTTAACTCTGGTTTGCAGTATTCAATTTTGATATGATTGGTTTGTCTTTGTTCTATTGTTTCATTGTTTTGTGTTTATTTTCCTTGGGTGTTTCTTTTCCTATGATTGCTAATATAATGGAGATCCTAATTGTTTTGTACTTTAGTTATTGTGTTTATAGGATATCCTGGAAAGGGGTGGGCTAGATTGTAGCTTTCCTGTAAAAAAAAAAAAAAAAACTTACCGTATTACAGTTAACATTTGTCCTGTATTGTATTGCGTTTTGTTAAACAAACATATTTACAGTACAAGTATGGTTATAATTCAAAACAGTCTATTTCTTTAACTTGTTATAGCGCAAATGTGCTTAAAGGGCATGTCCACCCCCAAAACTATAATCCCCCCAACTACTGGCCCCACCATGTAGTGTAGTTTAATCCTTACCTCACATCCCAGCTCCATAGGGTTCTCCTGTAGTCCCCCCCCAAATCCCCCCCCAAAGTGCCAAAAACTGCCCACCAGGAGGCTAGCAGAGTCCATATAGGACTCTGAAAATAAAAATTTCTGAAAATAAAAATTACGCAGTTGGGGCTGGGAGACATGGGGGAACAGCATATTAAAAGTTACATTTAAGGGTGGACATACCCTTTAAACTAGCTATATTTATCTTCCCTTACTTTGTTTAACTGAATGTTTCAGGTAGTTGATGGGAAGAAGTCTATCGATTTATTATTATTTCTTAACTGAGCAGTCTCCACATATATTATATGATATGTTACATTCCTGAAAACGTTTCTACCTTTGTGCAGCTGCTTATTTTTTTAAACACTTTTTTTCATTTAGATAATGGAAATAGACTGCCGACACATCATCAATCGGTAGTCCATATCTCCATAATTATCTTTAAGTGAACCGTTTTCTGTTTTTCCCTTTTCTCTCCTCTTCCATCTTCCCCCCTGTTAGTATTTAGACATAAGATGTAATTGATTAGTAGAGATTAAATTGCTAATTTATCTTTCCTTTAATTTATATTTTTATCTTTTCCTTTTCGCTTCCCCCCCTCCCCCTCCTTTAAAGATATTATACATTGTATAATACATAAGTGTGATATTTTATAATGGGAGCTGCAGTGGTATATATCCTTATAAAAATCACTCAGTTATGTCACTAAGTGACTCATTTCTTATCTTTCTTATATCCCACTACTCCGCCCATTCCAGTGTTCATGCCTGGACCATGGCTCAGCATTTTTTGCAGTGTTTAACTTCAATAACAGAACCTGCTGGAGCTGCTTCCTGTCACTTCATAACCAATGTCTCTCTCCTCCTCCACAAAGATTTGTTTAACCGCATAGATGCTGGGCTGGGATGTTCCTTTCTACTGGGAGATTTAAGGTGGAAATAGGGACAAGGCTAGAATTTAAAATGCGAATGGGGTGAAGGAATCCGATACTTATGTATTATAAGAAATAATGCGCCCCTTCACATTATAATATAAGGACATTACGCCACCTCGGAGTTCCCTGTCCTGTATAAAAGCACTCGGCCTACGGCCTTGTGCTTCTATATGGTCAGGGAACTCCTCGGTGGCGTAATATCCTTATATTACACTGTAAGGGGCGCATTATCCCTTATATATCACTTTTTTTAAAAAAACGGTTCACTTGAACATTTTAGATAGTATATTATAGTTATAATGATAGAGTGTTATTTGTCCAGGTAAGACATATTTCTACATCATTCTTCTTTGTAGTTGCCTAGTAATGCTAGGCCCCGGTGTTTTATTTGTTCTAGGTATTTGGGACCTTATTTGTTTTATGTCCAAAAACATTTTTTCTAACATGAAAAAACATATCTATTAGTAGCTATTTTTGTCCCCAATTTTTCTAGATTAGTATACTTTATGATTATTCTAAGATAAGCATTCTTATTCTCAGGGCAGATTGACTGACATGGTTTCAGAGCAGGAAGTGCAGGGGACCTGGTGATGCTGCTGCCATATCACACACACAAATATCTTCAAAACTATGCAAAATAAACAATGACCATAAATTGCAAAAATTATCAGAAGAGCAATTCCTATCAATTTACCTAAAGTCATTTTGGACCACAGTTTCCCTTTAAGCTTTCTCAACATTTCAATGTTGAGAAAGGCTTATTAACATTTGTTTATATTTACCATTTTTTTACACTAAAGCCATAAATTTAGCAAAAAAATTTGTCTTCTCCAAGCTTTCTAATGTCTCTGGTAATATTGGTAAAGTAAACGCAGATCATTATTTGTTCGATTTCAAGGGAAACTAAGCCTATTTTGTAAGAAACTTTGAAGAGGTACTAAAAAAAGACTGGATTGAATTTTTAGGATCAGTAAAGTGTGCAAAAACGTGTGTGACTCTCCGTACTAATCGGTTTTCACTAAAATACCACTAAAAGGGGGAGGAGTGTGTGGGTGGGTTGTGGCGTTTTTTAATTTTTTTCTTGTTACTGCACTTCTACATGAGTCCCATTTGAGCCTCGTCTCGGTTTGCACCCACGCAAATGGCACACCGTTTGATTCAGGATATGTGGGAGATTCAGATTTAGTGGGTTTTTTTGCTTGTCAAGTGGGTTTAGGTAGGATTTCAACCTTTGAATCATCTTATTTTATTTTTTACAAAATCTTCTAAAAGCACGGCGTTCTATGGATGACAGCGTCTGGAATTCTTCATGTATGTATGAAAGCATGGCACCGTAATGTAGCTGAAGGTGCATAAATTCCAAAAATATATAGTTTGTGGGGGGAATTTCCAAGTTTCGGGACTGTTCAAATTACAGAGTACTTTGATTTTTTCTTGTAATTACACTTGTGCATGCATCCCATTTGAGCTAGTTGGTGGCCATGTCTCTGTGTACATCCATGCATATGGCATACCGTTTGATGCAGGATATTTGGGAGATTGACATTTAGTGGGTTTTTTTGCTTGTCAAGTGAGTTTAGGTAGGATTTCAAACTTTGAATCATCTTATTTTATTTTTCACTAAAAACACAGAATTCTTTGGATTACTGTGTCTGGAATGTATGTATGAAAGCTTGGCACCGTAACGTAGCTGAAGGTGTGTAGATTCCAAACATATATAGTTTGTTGGGAATATATTCAAGTTTCGGGGCTGTTTGCTTTGATAAACGGTAGGCTGTTAAAATTTACAGAGCACTTTGATTTTTTCTTGTAATTGCATTTGAGCATGCGTCCCATTTGAGCTAGTTGGTGGCCACGTCTCTGTGTGCATCCACGCATATGGCATACCATTTGATTCAGGACATGTGGGAGATTGATATTAAGTGGAGGGTTTTATTTGAGGGGGGCATTACCAAATTTTGGGGCTGTTTGAAATTACAGAGTACCTTGATTTTTTTCTTGTAATTGCACTTATGCATGCTTCCAATTTGAGTTAGTTGGTGGCCATGTCTCTATGTGCACCCACGCATATGGCATACCATTTGATTCAGGAAATTTAGGAGATTGATATTTGGTAACTTTTTTTTCATTACTTGGGGTTTTGGCAGGCTTTGAAACTTGTTGTTTCTTTATTTTTTTTCAGAAAATATGCTAAAAGTGCAAAAGATCTGCGCACACACAATTGATGGTATGAATGAAAAAATGGCACCGTTCCTTAGCTGAAGGTATGTCGATTCTGAGAATATATATTTTTGGGCGGTATTTTTGAGTTAGAGGGGTGTTTAGATTGTAAAATCTTAAAAGTTGCTGTTAGTGGGCCACTACGCATTGGCTCACTTTGTGTGACTAGTGGCTTTCATGTCCGTGTGTGTAACCATGCATATGGCATACCGTTTGATTCAGGGCATTTGGAAGATTGATACATTTTTTACATGACATGGAAATTTGCCTTTAACTTTGAATTGTATTTTTATAAATTTCTCCTGAAAATGTGGTAAAAAAGCGAAATTCTATATAAAACTGCGCCCCCACCATTGGTGGTATGCATAAAAGAATCACACCATTGTGTAGCTGAAGGTGTGTAGATTCCAAGAATATATAGTTTTGGGGGGTATTTCTAATATAGAGGGGTGTTTAGTGATAAATCTGAAAAGTTGCTGTAATTGAGCCACTGTTCATTGGCTCACTTTGTGGCTAGTTGAATTCCTTACTGTCTGCTGTGTTGTGTTGTAAACATACATAGGGCATTTAGCGTCTGGAGTCAGGACATTTGGGGAGGTTGATATTTGGTAACTTTTTTTTACATTACTTGGAATTTTGGCATGATTTCTACCTAAAACTGGGAACTTCTACGAAGAACTGCGCCCACACCATTGATGGTATGAATGAATAAACTACAGAATTACGTAGTGTAGATTCGAGAAATATATGGTTTGCGGGGGTTGTTTTGTGGGGAAAAACTGCAGACTGTTCAAATTCAGATTTGGTTGAATATTTTTGCTGTTTGAGCCATTGTGCATTGTCTCACTTCGTGGCCATTTGCTTCCACGTCCGCGTGTGTAACCACGCATATGGCATACCGTTTGATTCAGGACATTTGGGAGATTGAGATTTAGTAACTATTTTTTACATTCCATCAAGTTTTGGTATGATTTCTACCTTTTGAAGTTGTTTTTTGTCCATTTTTTCAGAAAAGTGCAAACTTCTTCGAAGAACTGCGCCCACACAATTGATGGTATGAATAAACAAACTACAGCGTTACATAGCTGAAGGTGTGTAGATTTCAGGAATATATAGTTTATGTATGTTATTTCTGAGTTACGGGGTGATTTGTGGAAAAAAACCGCAGCCTGTTCAAATTCAGAGTTGGCCAAATATTTTCGCTGTTTGAGCCATCGTGCATTGTTTCACTTTGTGGCTTTTCGCTTCCACATCCGCGTGTGTAACCACACATATGGCATACCGTTTGATTCAGGACATTTGGGAGATTGAGATTTAGTAACTATTTTTTACATTCCATCAGGTTTTGGTATGATTTCTACCTTTTGAAGGTTTTTTTGTTCATTTTTTCAGAAAAGTGCGAATTTCTAAGAAAAACTGTGTCCACACCATTGATGGTATGAATGAACAAACTACACTACTAAGTTACATAGCAGAAGGTGGGTAGATATCAGGAATATATAGTTTGTGGGGGTTATTTGTGGGGGTGTTTTGTGGAAAAACTGTTCAAGACTGTTCAAGTTCGGAGTTGGCGAAATATTTTCGCTTTTCTGAGCCATCGTGTGTTGTCTCACTCCGTGGCTTTTCGATTCCACGTCTGCGTGTGTAACCACACATTTTTTCATACTGTTTGATTCAGGACATTTGGGAGATTGATATTTGGAAACTTTTTTTTTTTTACATTCTATGAGGTTTTGGCATGATTTCTACCTTTTTGATTGTTGTTTTTGAAAATCTGGTAAAAACTCAAACTTCTACAAAGAACTGCGCCCACACCATTGATGGTATGAATGAACAAACTACAGCGTTGCATAGCTGAAAGTGTGTAAATTTCAGGAATATATAGTTTGTCGGGAGTATTTCTGACTTAGGGGGTTGTGTTGTGAAAAAACTGCAGACTGTTCAAATACAAAACTGGCAATTTTTTTTTGCTGCTACTAACATTTGGCATTGGTACCACTTTGGGTTAGTTGGTAGCCATGTCTCTTGGTACACCCATGAATGTGGCATACCGTTTTATTCGGGAGGGGTTAGGCTTTCATATTTGAGATGCGTTTGACCTTTCCTCCACAGTTCTTAGCTGAAATTCGCATTTGATTTTGTCTCTTGATTTTACAGTTGAGGAAAAAAAGGAAAATGTGAGAAAATAACTTACAATTGGACGAAGTGCTGCACCCAGGTATCTCCATTTTGAACGAAATTTACCTCACTCGTAAATTCCTGTTGGTGTGTAGTTTCTAATAATATCTCACTTGTGGGGATATTTTAGTTAATTTGGCAGATATTCTATGTTAACCGTCAGAAGTGGTTATACATTTCAATTTGGTGTAATATTCTTGAAGGTGCAGTTTTAGTTTGGAGGGGTCTCCTGTACAGGAAAAGTGGGGTACCTACATATATCTGGTATACCCGGGAGTATTAGAGCTTTTTTAAACAATAAGATTTTTGTGTGTAACCTTAAGATTACTATAAGTAAAAATGGGAAATATCCATGAAAATTTGCAAATTTTTAACTTTTTTTACATATTTTACCCATAATTCCAGTCAAAATTCCAGAAAAGTTACAAAATTCTGTTACCGTGTTAAAGTACACTTTGTGCTGAAAAAAACAATGTATAATATTCCTGATTTACTGCAATGTTTCCTACTGTAAAATTAGTCTAAATCGATTAAGGGCAAAATCCTGAAAATTCTGCTGGCACTTAACGCTTAAACACTTTTATCAAAAAAAATGAAATTCTGCTGGCAGCGAAAGGGTTAAAGGACAACAATATCAAAAAAAACAACATCACTCCCATTACATATCCACACTTCCAGCAGCTGAAATCACCAACTCAAATTTACAACCGTGCTGCCCTCCTTTAGATATCACACAGCAAAGAGCCAGCCTCCTAGAGGGCCCAGGGCCTTTATTAACATGGCACTTGTCATTGGCTGGTGGGAATGTCTGTTACAACCTCTCTTCTCCTGCTCTGCCAGTTAAATAAACTTTAAATGTCCTGTTGCTAGGATACAGCCTACATAATCAAGCTGATAAAGGGTGGGTGGAGGAGTGTTTTTTCGCATGCTAGCTTTGAGTGACATTTAGAGGCAGACAGAATTGTTACGCCCCCTTCACAGCATGGCTAATTAAAGGCAAAGAGAGGCTCGAAATCAGGAAAATTGTATAGGGAGGGCTGCATACCTTGCAATTTAAAAAAAATGTATTGAGGCAATACAGTTATCCTTTAAACTGACTTGTTTCTGCATTTATGGTCCTATAAACTAGGAATAATAGTTAACACATTCTCTGTCTATCTAACTCTGTCTATCTAACTAACTCTATCTATCTGTCTATCTAACTAACTATATCTAACTAACTCTGTCTACTATCCAACTCTATCTATCTATCTAACTCTGTCTATCTAACTCTATCTAACTAACTCTGTCTACTATGTAACTCTATATATCTAACTCTATCTATCTATATATATATATATATCTATCTAACTCTGTCTATCTATCTATCTAACTCTGCTATCTAACTCTATCTATCTGTCTATCTAACTCTATCTAACTAACTCTATCTATCTGTCTATCTATCTAACTAACTCTGTTTACTACCCAACTCTATCTATCTAACTCTATCTAACTAACTCTGTCTACTATCTAACTGTGTCTATCTAACTCTATCTATCTATATATCTATCTAACTCTATCTATCTATCTATATATCTATCTAATGCTGTCTATCTAACTAACTCTGTCTACTGTCTATCTAACTCTGTCTACTATCTAACTCTGTCTACTATCTAACTCTGTTCTAGGGTAAAGGCAGGTCCACCCACCCCGGCTGATAAAAGGTGGCAGAGATAAGGGCGCCCCGGGCCCCCCTCCCTGGCCCCCCCAACCGCTTTAAAGTTCAGAAAGTGCCCCCAAATATTCACTACCTTCCCTCTTTCCCTCCCGCCCACTGGCCATGCCCTCTGCTTGGCGAGAAACTGAAGCAGAGGGGCGGGACCGGCAAGTCGCATCTTTTGATTGGCTGAGCGGCACAGCCATCACGGATGCAGCTTCCAGAGTTCAGTGCCGGCACGAGGAATAGAGGGAAGGTAAGTCATTTTGGGGCACTTCTGAACTTAAAACTATAGCGGTTGGGATGGGGGGACAGGGAGAATAGGTTATATAAAGGTCTTTTTAACAGCCAAGGGGAGGTAAATTTTAATTCGGGAGAGAGAGGGAGGGGGGGGAAGGGGGAGAAGGTGCTGCAGTGCGCATGCAACTCTCCCGAGGGAGACGGACTTTTAGGGTGGGATAGCAGAAGAACAGATAGCTGGGATGTAAGGTAAGGATTAAACTACCTACACCATTGGGGCCAGTATTGTGGGGGGGGGGGTTATATTTTGGGGGTGGAAGTGCCCTTAATAGGAGTGTCCCTTTCTGACCCTATGATTTATGAAAATCTTTTGTAAACTTGGGTAGTTTCTGCGGTGTTTGAATTGTTTTCTGAAAGACCCCTTATCCTTAATATTATTTGCGGACGACCTCTGTTTCAAAGATCGTACCGTCTTATTTGTAAGCTCTGATTTGGCTGTAAATGTGAAGTACAGGTGGAGTGTATGTGCGTTTCTGAGCGGAATTATGTTGTTCTAACTGCTTCTACGCTCAGCTACTCAGTTCTGCACTTCCTTTGAAGTCCTTGCGTAGGGCTGAGACTTCGGCCTTGCACTTGTTCACTCTAGTAACCACTTCTTCAAAAATCAGGTTTAGTGGGGGTATGGAGCGGAGGTATGTTTTATTAATGTCCGTATGGCTGCGCATCGGAATCCTCTGTTTGATTCCGTGGTCTGCCGTATTTTGGGGGGCCCTGTTTGTCTGTCTCTGGACCCGGGGTGTGCGCGCCATGTGGTGTATGCTGTTCCCGGGGTTTTCCCCCCGAAAAAGCGTTCAAGTCTGCACCCGAGTGATGCTGTGAAATGCCTGGGGGTTTAGTTGAGTTTTTCTTTCCCCATTGTGGTGTGGTAATTGTGGAGGTTAGTTGCTTAGTGACCCGTAGTCATATCGGGCCGTACGGAAAGACGTAAAGGCCACGGCCCCCTTTTTAGAGTCATGATTTTTAGGCTTGTGTGTGGCTGCATATTACTATGTGTGTGTCACATTTGTAACCACAACCCGCATACAATTCCGTGTTAGGGTTCAGCATGTGGTTTGGAATGATGTAGAAAGATTAACTGGGTGGGACGGGAGTGCCCAGTTTGTCAGAATTGATCTTGAGTGTTTCCTCAGATCAGCAACCTGGGGGGGGGGGGATGCATATTCAGGCGAGGTATCATTATATTTACCTAGACAGAGAGACCTGAGAGAAAACGACATAATACATTATCATTAATGCTATTCAAACTTTGACTTTATGCCCCAATATATGTCAGATAGGCATAGCTCCTAAGTGTACTGGTCTCTTGCATGCACTCAAAGTCATAGAAAATTTATTTTTTAGTCATATTTTTAGGCTTGTGTGGCTGCATATTACATATGTTTGTATCAAATTTGTTAACACGCCAACCACAACCGCTACACAATCAAGCCTTATAGCTGCATGACCTTCCTGGTTTTTTTTCTATTTTTACACAAATAGGTTTTATTTAAACACAGAATTTTGACCACTTGAGGAACACTCAAGATCAATTTCTTGAACATGCATAAAAATTATAATTACTTATTGTTTAAATACAATATGTATTTAAATATAAAATAAAAATATGCTACATATATTAAAGGGCATGTCCACCCTAAATTAAAACTTTTGCCAGGTAATAGAATACCCTCCCCCAGCCCCAACCGCTATAAAATTAATTTAAGAAAAGTCCCCAGTTCTTTACTTACCTTCCCCCTTCTCGGTCCGCCCGGCCGGCCTTCTGCTTGCGAGACACTGCAAACAGGGGGCTGAGAGGCAGCCAATCACGGAGGCGGCTGCTGGCTTCTCAGAATGCCGGGGGAGCGAGGGAAGGTAAGTACAGTTCTGGGGACTTTCTAAAAATAATTTTTATGCGGTTGGGGCTGGGAGAACATATTTTATTGGTTGGGCACTTTCTGGGGGGACTACAGAGAACCATATGGAGCTTGGATGTGAGGTAAGGATTTTATTACACCTACTGAGGGGGCCATTACTGGGGGGATTATAGTTTTTGGGGGTGGACATGCCCTTTAATAACATGGTTTGAAAGTGAGCAAATAATGTGATTAGTTGTAAGCTTTCAGGGCAGGCCGGAATGTGTATGTTTCTGTAAAGCGCTATGGAAGATGTTGGCGCTATAAAATCCATAATATATTTATAAACATGTTTATGAAAAATATTACCTAATTTTAGTTTTACATAGAAAAATTCGCTCCCGCACAAATCACTATAATGCCAAGGAAATAATGTAAGGGGTGCTCCCACCACTAATATATATAGTAAACAAAAGAGAACAGAAGTGGTTAAACAGGGCACACCAGACTATAGTAATACATAAATATCCTTTACTGAATATATATGTGGATATGGCAAAGCGGTGTAACAAATACATTAAAAAACACATCTCCAACCCTCAGTATCACAAAAGTACATCACCACATATTAACACAATGTTAATATATACACAGGCAAATGTGCAAGTAGTTAGACATTGTTGTATGACTGATGGATGAATATACCGGGTATATTATCTGTTGTGATACTTTTGTGATACTGAGGGTTGGAGATTGTGTTTTAATGTAGTTTTTTTATTTTGTTCATAAAGGATATTTTATGTATTACTATAGTCTGGTGTGCCCTGTTTAATACACTTCTGTCTCTCTTTTGGTTTACTACCCTTATTTTAGTTATAATGTTAATAATTTGGCATTTCATTACAATATAATGTGTAGTAGCAGATATTTGTACTGTATATAATATAACAATTAATAGATTGTTGGTATTACATTACAATATAATGTGTATTATGAATTGTACTGTCTATAATATTATGTTGGATAATTGGATAATTTAAGATATTGCATCAGACATACTACATATGTTGGATACATTGAAGATATTGCTCAGACATACTACATATGTTGGATAATTGGGATATTTAAGATATTGCATCAGCGCCGCTCCTACCATGAAGCAATCTGAAAAGATTGCTCATGGCCCACCATCTGGGATTTTTAAATAAAAGTCGGCCAATCTGTAAAACATTTTTTATTACCCCCTTTTGTGTTGCGCTGCGTGCGCTAGCGCTGTTAATTGCATTTACTTGCAGGCTGGCGGAAGATGAAGAGCTGTAGCAGTTGGATTTGCGCTCCCCGCTGATTGGCTGATAGACCCGGTTGAGCTCCGGATGTCAAGTGATGTCAGTTTGGCGACTAGAACAAATCAGCCAATCAGACGGCAGGAAACAATCCGTCTGATTGGCTAGTCACGTCTCGCGTAACTTACTCCAGAGCTCACCGGTCTATCATCAGCCAATCACAGGGAACAATTCGTCGATTTGGCTAGTCACGTCTCGCGTACTTACGCGTCCAGAGCTCAACCGTCTATCATCACCAATCAGCAGGGAGACAAATCACTGCTACAGCGCTACTTCCTCTTCTGCCTGCCAGCGCCAGACTGGGATTATGGTCAGAGCAAGTGAGCAAACAGCAACTCAAGAAACAACTTTTACATAAAGAATTCAAGCTGCGACTGTCACCTGTTGTGATTTGCAGACTGTAGGAAGCCATCATGGTAGCTTCTGTTGCTGCAGCCTGCAGGTCTTGTCAGATCCCTGACTGACACTGTGAGAGAGACTGTAGGGATGAAAGCCGTGGCCCATGGGAGCTTGTGCACAGTGCAGCTACAGCTTGCAGTTCTGCCCTAATCCTGACTGCTGACTCTGACACTGTGAGTGTGTGTGGTTTTGTGAGAGTGTGTGTGTGTGTAAGAGAGTGTGAGAGTGTGTGTGAGCAAAAGAGTGTGTGTGTGAAGACTGTGTGGTTGTGTAATAGTGTGTGTGTGTGAGAGAGGTTTGTGTGTGTGGAGTGTGTTGTGAGAGAGAGACTTTGTGGTTGTGTAAGAGTGTGTGAGAGAGACTGTGTGTGCGTGAAGAGACTGTGTGGTTGTGTGAGAGTGTGTGTGTGGGTGTGTGAGAGTTGTGTTTGTGTGAGTGAGAGAGTTTGTGTGAGAATGAGGGTGTGAGAGTATGGGTTGTGTGGAGAGGAGGGTGTGAGAGTGAGTGAGGGTGTGTGTGTGAGGGTGTAGAGTGTGGAGAGTGTGTGAGAGAGGTGGTGTGTTGAAAGTGTGTGTTGTGTGTGGTGTGTGTGTTGTGTGTGTGGAGTGTGTGTGTGTGTGTGTGAGGTGTGTGTGGTGTGTGGCTGGTCTGTTGTGTGTGTGAGTTGTGTGTGTGAGAGTGTGTGTGTGTGAGAGAGTGTATGACAAGTGTGTGTGAGGGGCCCATCTTGTCTGTAGGCCCATCCTGTGTTCACAACTGCTGATAGTAGCCAGCGATAACATTTCCGACAGCTCCTCCCATGCCCCTTGCACCGGAACAGCTGTGGACTGGGACCAACCAGTGACATCCTGATTCCTATAGTAATTGGTGCGGAGTCCAGACACTGACACTCTGTTGCTTGAAATTGCCACGATCAACAAGTAAGACAGTGCAGCGCCGCTAGAACAGGTTTTGAGGGAGGGGGGGGTGGGACAATACTGTAATCGGAATCATTGTGATTTGTGAGAGTGCATTTTCAGGGGGGCTACCTACCTACCTATTTGTGTGCTGGGTTCACCTACCTACTTGGGGCCTGCTTACCCTATTTTGGGGCTGGCTACCTACTTGTGTGCTGGGGCCTACCTACCTACTTGGGGTCTGGGACTACCTACTTGGGAGCTGCTACATACCTACTTGTCTGCTTGGGTCTAACCGTCTACCTACCTACTAGTACTAGTGTGCTAGGGCCTACCTACTTACTTGTGGGCTGGGACCTACCTATCTAATTTTGTGCTGCACCTACCTACCTACTTCAGCCCTCTTGCTGAATAAAAACGACGGCACCAGATAATTCCGTGTTTCAAGGTATTGAAAGGTTTTGACCCAAAAAATAACTAAATGACTTGTTGACTTTGCCTAAATAACAGATATGATGGGGAACACAGTATTTAACAGATTGCTCTACCAAACATATTTTTGCTCGGATATTTTTTTAAATATTTCTTTTGACTAAAGATATGTTGGATATTGTTAAAAGGAATTTCATATGGCTAGGCTAGCTTTAGCTGGTTTTTTTAGGTTAGGTTAAGACTAGTTAGCTAACTAGTCTAACCTAAGAAGGGCCCTTCAGAGTCTATATTGATGTGGTGGCAAGCTTACAAATGTTTTTCTACATCTTTCTTTGTATAGAGAAGTATGTTTTTATGTATAAACCCAACTGACTCTATAAATAAATGTTTCCGAATAGAAAATTATAAAAATTTTTGCCACACATCACAGAAGCCACGCCCACACACAAAGCCACACCAACTTTGCCCCGGCGGCGGTGCGCTCCGCACGCCGTTGCGCATCCACCTAGGAGCGGCATTCAAACATTTTTTCAGGTGCCAAAAACCCTAGGACACCCACCCCTGATCAGACATAGTACACACCCAAACAATTAAACTATGAAAACCAACCGTACATGGGATGCCCCAAATGCCAAGCGGCAGAGGCAGATTTCACACACCTTCTATGGGAATGCCCTAAGGTAAGTAGTTTTGGCTAGAGGTGCTCGAACTTCTAAGAGCTATCACTCTGCAACCTTCCTATATATTTGGAATCTTAGATACAAGAATTTGGTCCACTGACGAAACATGCTCTCCTGCAGGCGGCTTTGTTCTTTGCTCGGAAAACAATTATTATGAGATGGTATCTAACAAGCCCCCTAGGGTTAAAAATGGATCAAGCTATAAAAAGCGACTTACCATATCTTAAAATTATTTACCAACATTGCAACTGTCCCAACAAGTTTCATAAAATTTGGGTTGCTTGGTTCGAGTCAACCAATACATAGTGTTATTCCGAGATAAAAGATCAACATAAGTATACAAACGGGGGGCCCCTGGCAAGAGGAGACCAGATGGATGTATGGACGGAGACTCATTATAAGCAATAAGACAGCAGGCAAGTGTTTTAAGTTTTATTTGTAAGATTCAAGATATTAAAATGTTTGCTAATTGCCACGACATAAGCATTATGAATAATTACAAGTATAATTGCAAATTCAGCTATATTGCAAGATCTATATACATGCTCTTAGAAGTTCGAGCACCTCTAGCCAAAAACTACTTACCTTAGGGCATTCCCATAGAAGGGTGGTGAAATCTGCCTCTGCGCTTTGGCATTTGGGGCATGCCGATGTACGGTTGGTTTTCATATATTTTAATTGTTTGGATGTTGTACTATGTCTGATTTTTACAATATGTAAAAAGTATGATTAGTATGTTATATATAATATTTTGGAATCACATAAAACGAGTTTTAAAAAAGTAACAGTTCTTAACAGCAAGAACAAAAACATCAAAGGCACTCATATGGTTAATCTCAATAATGTTGCACAAAATTATTCAATGAGGATTGGACTAATCTGCTTTAGACTACATTGCTGTTAAGACCTAGAGGGTCAGGCAGAAGGAACAGATTTGTTTAACTGAGGTTTAAAAGACAGCAGTTTCCTAAGAATAATTGAGTACTAGTCAACAGACAGACAAAAATAATTTTTTTAGGTCAGTATATAATTATTATCTTTCAGGCTACTTGGATATTTTATTACTACAAGTTTTCTTTACTCTGGAGAGCACAGTGGAGTATATTACACATAGTTCTACACCTGGGTAAGTTGCAACACATATTTGCATTTTTGTTTAAATACATAGTTAAAAGATTAAGTTTTGAGGTTTTCCTGTGCATTTGCTTTTTTCCAGTTTGTGTATTTCAAATGAAAATGTATGTATGAAATGGTGTGTAGTAGTGTGTTGTAAAATCAATATGTGTGTTGTAAAGGCATATAGTGAAAACTTAAAATATTTCAAAATTTCCTTGACTTTTTCAAAATATGCATATTGTTCGCAAACAGTTTTTCTCTGGTTTAATCTTTAGTTATTCTAAAACTACTGCATACAAAATTTCATTCTAAAGCAATTAACCACATGGCAACATTTTTCAGAAGAACAAATATCCCATCTATTTTTTGAAAATTACGTCTTGTTAGCAATGTATTTGAGTAAAATGAAATACATTAAAGCAAGTAAAATAAAAAAATTGGGTATATATTCACAAAAAATGTTGCTTAACTGCCTTAGGAATTTATTTTTGCATGTAATATAATCACAATAAATCCTTCCTCAGGGATTAGAGGATATTATACAGAAGGGTTCTGAAAAAATATAAATTAAATGACTGATGTGAGCTATGCTAAACTGAATAGGTTCATTTAATAAATACTTTTTCAGAAATTTTAATACTTTTTTTTTTTAACTGTTTTTATTTATTGAGATAACCTAATAAAACATTCAACATTAAAAACATAGATTTCAGAACAGATACAATTTAAACAGATGGAGTCAATTAACATTTAACACAGTATTGGTTGGAATGGTAAATTATTATAATTTCCAAGAGTCATCTTATATAATAAATGAGTCATCTTATATAAGATGATAACCAATGCTTAGCGATTCTAAGAATCGGTTTCATTCTTAGGTTATCTATTCATTTTCGTGTTTGATTTAAAATATTTAGGAGGGAGAGGGTTGGGGGCGGTGACTTGGAAAGGGGTAGAAGATTAAAAAAACAGGGTTCATCAAGTCTGTTTAGCATATAAATTGAGTAAAATGGATTACATTAAAAAAAAAATTGGGTATAACTTCACAAAAAATGTTGCTTACTACATTAGAAAATGTATTTTTCCATGTTTGTATCACAATAAAATCCTTCCTCAGGGATTAGAGGAGATATTACAGAAAGGGTTCTTCATTACTGTACTGAAAAAATATAAATTAACCTTGTATGACTTTACTGTATTTTAATACTGTACAGCCTGCATCCCCAAGTGGCGCTATATAAATAAACATATACATACATAATCTTTTGTAAGTGTCTCATGCATCAGCTTCTGGAATCCCAATATACACACTTGGGGTCACTGTAGGAATTGATGATTGCCATTTGGTTAAAATGTTATTGGTGGTTTCTGGGGCTTGTTCATTTATAAGGGTGATTTATAATTTTGTACCTCTTTCTAGTCCTGATTTGAGGATTTTGACAGGAGTGCTAATCTCAATTGGAGATAGTTGAACCAGAACAAGTCTGGTAATGAAAATTTATCTTTAATATCTCTAAATGAATAGGAGTTTTTGTCTTGTATAATATAAAAGATAAAGATACTCATTTTTCTTCCCAATATTAACTGAAGGGAGAGATCTTAAAAAAACCCTTGTGGGTTTCAGTTAATATATGGGATGCTGTCATATTCTAGGGTTTTTATTTGCCAGTTTCCAGATCTTGTGTTGCTGTATTGAGGCAGTGTATCCAATGAATTTCTCTCTATAGTAGTTCTCTATAGTATTTCTCCTCCCTCTATGATGGCACTAGCCATTGCAACTGTGCAGCATTATGTCTTTAGCTTTTAAAATGTCTGAGGTTATATGCTTATTTTTATCTAAATCACATTTCAAAAAAATTTGTGCTCTTCTATGCAGACTCTTACCCTTTAGTTTTTATTAGCATATGTGCATGGGCATTTCAGCTTGTAAATGACCCCTTGAGTAGCACAATGGCGAAATCTGTATGTGGTTTTGAAGGAGTTGTGAATGTAACACCTTTTATAATGGCCGTGCAGACATGGCAGTTTAGGCATGGGAAAGACTTGGTTAGGAGTTCCCACAGAGTGGGGGGGGCGCGAAAAAAAATACTCAAGAGAGAAGTTTATTGTATACACTCCTCAACACCATACACCCTTAGGTCTAATGAAGAACTGAATTTTAAATGTTTTTTGTGAAATAATTTAAGAACACTTGATAACGGGAATATGCTAGTTTAATAAACGTATTTATTAAAGTATTTATATAAAGCCAAAACAGCAAATTTTAGGTAAAACAGATCTTAAATGCTTCCATCATCTTCCCCTTAGGCAACCTCACTACAGATGACAACTACAAAGGAAGTAAAAAGAACATACTAAAATTAGTATCCAACAAAGGAATAGGGTGACAGGAAATGTGTAACTAGTAACATAAATGTATAAAATTAGGCACCTTAAGGAAGAATATTAAATCAGTATGTGATTATATGGCACTTTATTACAAATTGGATGTTATACATGCATAACATATACGGTAAGTACACTTTATGATGCACAGTAAGCACAATATAACAATGTAATAATGTGTATACAGCTTGTATGAGCAGTTTACAGGATATGTATAGACACTTTAGGCACTTTAGCACTTTTTGTACAAGATAGGGGTAGTATACTCCACCCATATGAGGAGGAGTTATTATTTAATTATTTATCATTATTAGTTTTTATATTTATAAATATAATTATAAATTATAATATATAATTATAATATATATTAAATAAAATTATATTTTATATTTATTAGTTATTAAACTAGCCTAGGTATGATGTGTAATGCAGCTGATGCCCCCGAAACATTGTGCACTTATCTTTCCCAATAAACACTTGACATAGACATGTGAGTGCGGCCCTCATTACAAACCATTAAAGAAAAATCATGTCTATCCTTTGTTCAAAACGTACCTTATAGTTTGGTTTTCTGTTTTTCAAACATGGCAAATAAAAATAGGCCTTACTTACAATTTGACTCCCTGGCCATGTCAGATAAATGGGGGGCTTCCTGCAATCCAAGTGATGCAGATTGCCTATGCAGTGTGCATATAAGCACAGCCTGCACAAACAGAAAAAAAAGATTGGGTCTTTGCTTTTATTTCCCTATGTGATTGCAATGTGCATTGTTTTTATTATTTATTTACACATTTAAACAACTGTACTATTATGCTTATAATTTAATTATCTTTGGTCAAACACGTTTCCTTAAAGTCACTAAAACATCAAATGAATCAACTCACTAACAAACAGTAACAGGAATGTGACCCATTATTATTCCGTCTTTTGTTTAAGTGCTTCTGCGGGGGACTGGATATGCAGACATTATGAACTGTGGCACGGTGTATAAAGGTTTTGCGGAATGTCTAATCAGCTTGGGAGATAGTATAAGTAAAATATCCGCATTATAATAATCTGGAGAACACTGAAGAGCTGCACTTAATATGCAAGTAAGTGTTATGAGAAAATAATACATTTTTGAGTTCCTCAACATAACCTATAAGCCTTAAGGAATTCTATAACTAGCAGAAATTAGCAACATTGTGGAGAAAACATCCAGAATTCAGCAGGTTTGAAGGGGAACTAACATTGGGAATACAACATTGTTTGTATTGGGAATACAACATTGCCCAATAGACAGAGTCTAACCACCATTTTAGTGCTAAAAATGTTACGTCTTATCTGACCGGTATCCTGCAATATTTTAAAGTCTCTCGCAAACTGTATGGTGGGATCCCGGTCAAGTAAGCCAAACTTTATAGTGGGATCCTGGTCAAGTAAGCCTTAGTAGGCCCTGTACGCCACTGTAGCAATGGTGTTAAGATTAGTGCTACTATATGGCTACACCGCGCTATAATAGTTCATAAAACCTGTATTAGTTCAAAACCAACACTAATTTCGGCCATAAATGACTGACATTGCATATGGCCCAGAGCACATTTGCAATGATCTTTAGCGTCTCGGGGGCAGGGGACCAAGAGGGCCCATGATCAGTTGTTTTTAAACAGCTGATCACGCGTCCTCAGTTTGATTGGGTGTGTCAGGGCCCGGCCTCCACGCCTCCTGACAATGTGTATCTTCTCTCCCCTTTGCTGTGGCTGTTGGATGATTTATGAAAGTAACCTGTGGGTACTAGGGATCAGCTCCCATAATCCATCTCTGTTTTGGAGTTCAATGTACACTTCTGAGCATGCTACCTAAAGAACATCACATGCAGGAACAGGAAGATGCAGCATTTTGTGCCCCCTAGAATCTGATAGCTAGCCAGGTTACAGAACATAGACCTGCCTCTGAGGCACAGATCTCGATACAGCACAAAGATCCTGCCTCTCTCAAACACAGACACAGAAAATTGTTTACAAACAAACTCCCATTGTGGCAAACCTTAACATGGAGGAAATGGAAACAAAGGCGTGGTTTACCACTCAGTCACTGGTTCAGATACGTAAGTGACACCTGGTGGGTTAAAATCCACCAGAAGGAAGTACAAGCCTTCACAGAACACATCAATGCTGTAGACCACACAACAAATCACAGGGAAGAGGTACAAAACAACACACTGGCCTTCTTGGATTTCTTGATAGAA
The DNA here is from genome assembly GCA_019447015.1 of Hymenochirus boettgeri. Classification (NCBI taxonomy): domain Eukaryota; kingdom Metazoa; phylum Chordata; class Amphibia; order Anura; family Pipidae; genus Hymenochirus; species Hymenochirus boettgeri. Next base: position 67,124,768 of record CM033472.1, read on the forward strand.
GTCAGGGAGAATGGTTTACAGAAAAACAACCCATACAGACCAGTATGTTTGATTCCCACCACACTTTAGATCACAAGTTGGGTGGCATCGAACACAGAGCATATGCGAAGGCAAAAGAAATTAAACATCTCAGAGGAGCCCTTAAAATTTCTGATATCCGGACTGGACCTTTGTCAAAAGAAGTAGAAGGAAAGAAAAGAACACAAATACCAACAGTAGTTGGGGCAGCAATTGGTACAACAGATTCTTGTACAGAACTTATTCTGAATTGATAAAGCCAGTCGGATAACTAACAAACATCTTTAAGAACTAAACTTAAACTCCAGTTGATCTACCTGAATACAACAGATATATTAATGTCTAATAACCTATCCCTGTATTGGATTTCTATGGTAGAAAATGTTAGAATATAGCCTACAGTTCCAGGAGGAGAAGGAAACCAGAAGCCACAAAGGTTAAATAAATTATTCACCCCGAACTGTAAATTAAGGGGATATTAGAAGTCACCTTGGAGTTCCGTGCCCTGTATAAAAGCACTCAGTCTGCGCCTCGTACTTTATATGGTCATGGAACTCCTCTGTGACTTCTAATATCCTTATAATTTACAGTTGGGGGTGCATTATCCACTATATAATATATCCCTACTGTTCCCAACCTACTCATGGGCCTTAACTGTTCCTAACTTCTACCTACCCATGGGCCGCTGCTCTGGTAGAAGCTCATTTTAAATCTTTATCTGCAACTCTCTTCTAGTCAATCTGTAACAGAGATGCCCTGAATGTTTTAACAGCTGATACCTTTCAAGTGCCCCTTCAAACTTCCGGAGTTCCGGACTACCTGACATCACGGCGGAGATCAGGCAGCCCCTGCTCTTCACACTACACTGTCTAGAGTAATATAGACAGATAGATAGACAGAGTTAGATAGACTATCTATCTGTCTATCTAACTATATCTATCTGTCTATCTAACTCTATCTAGAGTTAGATAGACAGATATATAGAATTAGATAGACAGATAGATAGAGTTAGATAGATAGACAGAGTTAGATAGAGTTAGACAGTTAGATAGACAGTAGATAGATAGAGTTAGATAGTAGACGAGTTAGCTAGAGTTAGATAAACAGAGTTAAATAAACAGTTAGATAGTAGACGAGTTGATAGTAAGACAAGTTAGTAGTATACAATTAGATAGTAGACAGAGTTAGTTAGATATATAGTTAGATAGACAGATATATGATTTAGATAGATAAGAGACAGTTAGATAGTAGACAGAGTTAGTTAGATAAGTTAGATAGACAGTTAGATAGATAGATAGATTTAGATAGACATAGTTGATAGATAGTTAAGATAGACAGAGTTAGATAGATAGAGTTAGATAGTAGACAAGTTAGATTGAGTTAGATAGATATAGATAGTTAGATAGTAGACGTTAGTTAGATAGAGTTAGATAGATATATAGATAGATAGATATAGTAAGATAGACAGAGTTAGATAGATAGATAGAGTTAGATAGTAGACACAGTTTAGTAGATAGAGTTAGATAAACAGAGTTAGATAGTAGACAGAGTTTAGTGATAGACAGAGTTAGATGATAGATACATAGTTAGATAGTAGACAGTTAGTTAGATAGAGTTAGCTAGACAGATAGATAGAGTTAGTTAGATAGACAGAGTAAGATAGATAGAGTTAGATAGTAGACAGAGTTAGATAGTAGACAGAGTTAGATAGTAGACAGAGTTAGATAGACAGTAGACAGAGTTAGTTAGATAGACAGCATTAGATAGATATATAGATAGATAGATAGAGTTAGATAGATATATAGATAGATAGAGTTAGATAGACAGAGTTAGATAGTAGACAGAGTTAGTTAGATAGACAGAGTTAGATAGATAGATACATAGTTAGATAGTAGACAGTTAGTTATGATAGATTAGCTAGACAGATAGATAGAGTTAGTTAGATAGACATAGAGAAGATTAGATAGAAAAAAGTTAGATAGTAGACAGCAGTTAATCTAACTCTGTCTATCTAACTAACTCTGTCTACTATCTAACTCTGTCTATCTAACTCTATCTATCTATTATATATCTATCTAATGCTGTCTATCTAACTAACTCTGTCTACTGTCTATCTAACTCTGTCTACTATCTAACTCTGTCTACTATCTAACTCTGTCTACTATCTAACTCTATCTATCTTACTCTGTCTATCTAACTAACTCTATCTATCTGTCTAGCTAACTCTATCTAACTAACTGTCTACTATCTAACTATGTATCTATCGATCTAACTCTGTCTATCTAACTAACTCTGTCTACTATCTAACTCTGTTTATCTAACTCTATCTAACTAACTGTCTACTATCTAACTCTATCTATCTATCTAACTCTGTCTATCTTACTATATCTATCTATCTATATATCTATCTAACTCTATCTAACTAACGTCTACTATCTAACTATCTATATCTATCTAACTCAATCTAACTTTGTCTACTATCTAACTCTATCTATCTAACTCTGTCTATCTAAATCTATCTATCTAACTCTGTCTATCTAAATCTATCTATCTATCTAACTGTCTATCTAACTTTATCTAACTAACTCTGTCTACTATCTAACTGTCTCTTTATCTATCTAACTCTATCTATCTGTCTATCTAACTCTATATATCTAACTAACTCTGTCTACTATCTAACTCTGTCTACTATCTAACTCTGTCTACTATCTAACTCTGTTTATTTAACTCTGTTTATCTAACTCTAGCTAACTCTGTCTACTATCTAACTCTATCTATCTTACTGTCTATCTAACTGTCTAACTCTATCTAACTCTGTCTATCTATCTAACTCTATCTATCTGTCTATCTAATTCTATATATCTGTCTATCTAACTCTAGATAGAGTTAGATAGACAGATAGATATAGTTAGATAGACAGATAGATAGTCTATCTAACTCTGTCTATCTATCTGTCTATCTACTCTAGACAGTGTAGTGTGAAGCGCAGGGGCTGCCTGATCTCCGCCGTGATGTCAGGTAGTCCGGAACTCCGGAAGTTTGAAGGGGCACTTGAAAGGTATCAGCTGTTAAAACATTCAGGGCATCTCTGTTACAGATTGACTAGAAGAGAGTTGCAGATAAAGATTTAAAATGAGCTTCTACCAGAGCAGCGGCCCATGGGTAGGTAGAAGTTAGGAACAGTTAAGGCCCATGAGTAGGTTGGGAACAGTAGGGATATATTATATAGTGGATAATGCACCCCCAACTGTAAATTATAAGGATATTAGAAGTCACAGAGGAGTTCCATGACCATATAAAAGTACGAGGCCGCAGACTGAGTGCCTTTTATACAGGGCACGGAACTCCAAGGTGACTTCTAATATCCCCTTAATTTACAGTTCGGGGTGAATAATTTATTTTAACCTTTGTGGCTTCTGGTTTCCTTCTCCTCCTGGAACTGTAGGCTATATTCTAACATTTTCTACCATAGAAATCCAATACAGGGATAGGTTATATAGACATTAATATATCTGTTGTATTCAGTTAGATCAACTGGAGTTTAAGTTTAGTTCTTAAAGATGTTTTGTTAGTTATCCGACTGGCTTTATCAATTCAGAATAAGTTCTGTACAAGAATCTGTTGTACCAATTGCTGCCCCAACTACTGTTGGTATTTGTGTTCTTTTCTTTCCTTCTACTTCTTTTGACAAAGGTCCAGTCCGGATATCCAGAAATTTTAAGGGCTCCTCTGAGATGTTTAATTTCTTTTGCCTTCGCATATGCTCTGTGTTCTGATGCCACCCAACTTGTGATCTAAAGTGTGGTGGGAATCAAACATACTGGTCTGTATGGGTTGTTTTTCTGTAAACCATTCTCCCTGACTTCTATCAAGAAATCCAAGAAGGCCAGTGTGTTGTTTTGTACCTCTTCCCTTGTGATTTGTTGTTGTGGTCTACAGCATTGATGTGTTCTGTGAAGGCTTGTACTTCCTTCTGGTGGATTTTAACCCACCAGGTGTCACTTACGTATCTGAACCAGTGACTGAGTGGTAAACCACGCCTTTGTTTCCATTTCCTCCATGTTAAGGTTTGCCACAATGGGAGTTTGTTTGTAAACAATTTTCTGTGTCTGTGTTTGAGAGAGGCAGGATCTTTGTGCTGTATCGAGATCTGTGCCTCAGAGGCAGGTCTATGTTCTGTAACCTGGCTAGCTATCAGATTCTAGGGGGCACAAAATGCTGCATCTTCCTGTTCCTGCATGTGATGTTCTTTAGGTAGCATGCTCAGAAGTGTACACTTGAACTCCAAACCAAGAGATGGATTATGGGAGCTGATCCCTAGTACCCACAGGTTACTTTCATAAATCATCCAACAGCCACAGCAAAGGGAGAGAAGATACACATTGTCAGGAGGCGTGGAGGCCGGGCCCCTGACACACCCAATCAAACTGAGGACGCGTGATCAGCTGTTTAAAAACAACTGATCATGGGCCCTCTTGGTCCCCTGCCCCCGAGACGCTAAAGATCATTGCAAATGTGCTCTGGGCCATATGCAATGTCAGTCATTTATGGCCGAAATTAGTGTTGGTTTTGAACTAATACAGGTTTTATGAACTATTATAGCGCGGTGTAGCCATATAGTAGCACTAATCTTAACACCATTGCTACAGTGGCGTACAGGGCCTACTAAGGCTTACTTGACCAGGATCCCACTATAAAGTTTGGCTTACTTGACCGGGATCCCACCATACAGTTATGCGAGAGACTTTAAAATATTGCAGGATACCGGTCAGATAAGACGTAACATTTTTAGCACTATAAATGGTAGACTCTGTCTATTGGGACAATGTTGTATTCCCAATACAACAATGTTGTATTCCCAATGTTAGTTCCCCTTCAAACCTGCTGAATTCTGGATGTTTTCTCCACAATGTTGCTAATTTCTGCTAGTTATAGAATTCCTTAAGGCTTATAGGTTATGTTGAGGAACTCAAAAATGTATTATTTTCTCATAACACTTACTTGCATATTAAGTGCAGCTCTTCAGTGTTCTCCAGATTATTATAATGCTGGATATTTTTACTTATACTATCTCCCAAGCTGATTAGACATTCCGCAAAACCTTTATACACCGTGCCACAGTTCATAATGTCTGCATATCCAGTCCCCCGCAGAAGCACTTAAACAAAAGACGGAATAATAATGGGTCACATTCCTGTTACTGTTTGTTAGTGAGTTGATTCATTTGATGTTTTAGTGACTTTAAGGAAACGTGTTTGACCAAAGATAATTTAAATTATAAGCATAATAGTACAGTTGTTTAAATGTGTAAATCAAATACTAAAACAATGCACATTGCAATCACATAGGGAAATAAAAGCAAAGACCCAATCTTTTTTTTCTTGTTTGTGCAGGCTGTGCTTTATATGCACACTGCATAGGCAATCTGCATCACCTTGGATTGCAGGAAGCCCCCCATTTATCTGACACTGGCCAGGGAGTCAAATTGTAAGTAAAGGCCTATTTTATTTTGCCAGTTTGAAAAACAGAAAACCAAACTATAAGGTACGTTTTGAACAAAGGATAGACATGATTTTTCTTTAATGGTTTGTAATGAGGGCCGCACTCACATTGTCTATGTCAAGTGTTTATTGTGAAAGATAAGTGCACAATGTTTCGGGGGCATCAGCTGCATTACAACATCATACCTAGGCTAGTTTAATAACTAATAAATATAAAATATAATTTTATATTAATAATATATTATAATTATATTATTATAATTTATAATTATATTTATAAATATAAAAACTAATAATGATAAATAATTAAATAATAACTCCTCCCTCATATGGGTGGAGTATACTACCCCTATCTTGTACAAAAAGTGCTAAAGTGCTCTATACATATCCTTGTAAACTGCTCATACAAGCTGTATACACATTATTACATTGTTATATTGTGCTTACTGTGCATCATTATAAAGTGTACTTACCGTATATGTTATGCATAGTATAACATCCAATTTGTAATAAAGTGCCATATAATCACATACTGATTTACTATTCTTCCTTAAGGTGCCTAATTTTATACATTTATGTTACTAGTTACACATTTCCTGTCACCCTATTCCTTTGTTGGATACTAATTTTAGTATGTTCTTTTTACTTCCTTTGTAGTTTGTCATCTGTAGTGAGGTTGCCTAAAGGGGAAGATGATGGAAGCATTTAAGATCTGTTTTACCTAAATATTTGCTGTTTTGGCTTTATAATAAATACTTTAATAAATACGTTTATTAAACTAGCATATTCCCGTTATCAAGTGTTCTTAAATTATTTCACAAAAAACATTTAAAATTCAGTTCTTCATTTAGACCTAATGGGTGTATGGTGTTGAGGCAGTGTATACAATAAACTTCTCTCTTGAGTATTTTTTTTCCCGCAGCCCCCCCCACTCTGTGGGAACTCCTAACCACGTCTTTCCCATGCCTAAACTGCCATGTCTGCACGGCCATTATAAAAGGTGTTACATTCACAACTCCTTCAAAACCACATACAGATTTCGCCCATTGTGCTACTCAAGGGGTCATTTACAAGCTGAAATGCCCATGCACATATGCTAATAAAAACTAAAGGGTAAGAGTCTGCATAGAAGAGCACAAATTTTTTTGAAATGTGATTTAGATAAAAATAAGCATATAACCTCAGACATTTTAAAAGCTAAAGACATAATGCTGCACAGTTGCAATGGCTAGTGCCATCATAGAGGGGAGAGAACTACTATAGAGAACTACTATAGAGAGAAATTCATTGGATACACTGCCTCAATACAGCAACACAAGATCTGGAAACTGGCAAATAAAACCCTAGAATATGACAGCATCCCATATATTAACTGAACCCCACAAGGGTTTTTTTAAGATCTCTCCCTTCAGTTAATATATGGGAAGAAAAATGAGTATCTTTATTCTTTTATATTATACAAGACAAAAACTCCTATCATTTAGAGATATTAAAGATAAATTTTCATTACCAGACTTGTTCTGGTTCAACTATCTCCAATTGAGATTAGCACTCCTGTCAAAATCCTCAAATCAGGACTAGAAAGAGGTACAAAATTATAAATCACCCTTATAAATGAACAAGCCCCAGAAACCACCAATAACATTTTAACCAAATGGCAATCATCAATTCCTACAGTGACCCCAAGCTGTGTATATTGGGCATTCCAGAAGCTGATGCATGAGACACTTACAAAAGGACTTATGTATGTATATGTTTATTTATATAGCGCCACTTGGGGATGCAGCGCTGTACAGTATTAAAATACAGTAAAGTCATACAAGGTTTAATTTATATTTTTTCAGTACAGTAATGAAGAACCCTTTCTGTAATAATCTCCTCTAATCCCTGAGGAAGGATTTTATTGTGATTACAATACATGGCAAAAATACATTTTCTAATGTAGTTAAGCAACATTTTTTGTGAATGTATACCCAATTTTTTTTTTTAATGTAATCCATTTTACTCAATTTATATTGCTAACAAGACTTGATGAACCCTGTTTTTTTTAATCTTCTACCCCTTTCCAAGTCACCGCCCCCAACCCTCTCCCTCCTAAATATTTATAAATCAACACGAAAATGAATAGATAACCTAAGAATGAAACCGATTCTTAGAATCGCTAAGCATTGGTTCATCATCTTATATAAGATGACTCATCTTATTATATAAGATGACTCTTGGAAAATTATAATAATTTACCATTCCAACCAATACTGTGTTAAATGTTAATTGACTCCATCTGTTTAAATTGTATCTGTTCTGAAATCTATGTTTTTAATGTTGAATGTTTTATTATGGTTATCTCAATAAATAAAAACAGTTAAAAAAAAAAAGTATTAAAAATTTCTGAAAAAGTATTTATTAAATGAACCTATTCAGTTTTAGCACTAGCTCACATCAGTTCATTTAATTTATATTTTTTCAGAACCCTTTCTGTAATAATCTCCTCTAATCCCTGAGGAAGGATTTTATTGTGATTATATTACATGGCAAAAATAAATTTCCTAAGGCAGTTAAGCAACATTTTTTGTGAATATATACCCAATTTTTTTATTTTTACTTTGCTTTAATGTATTTCATTTTACTCAAATTACATTGCTAACAAGACGTAATTTTCAAAAAATAGATGGGATATTTGTTCTTCTGAAAAATGTTGCCATGTGGTTAATTGCTTTAGAATGAAATTTTGTATGCAGTAGTTTTAGAATAACTAAAGATTAAACCAAGAGAAAAACTGTTTGCGAACAATATGCATATTTTGAAAAAGTCAAGGAAATTTTGAAATATTTTTAATGTTTTCACTATATGCCTTTACAACACACTATTTGATTTTACAACACACTACTACACCCATTTCATACATACATTTTCATTTGAAATACACAAACTGGAAAAAGCAAATGCACAGGAAAACCTCAAAACCTTAATCTTTTAACTATGTATTTAAACAAAAATGCAAATATGTGTTGCAACTTACCCAGGTGTAGAACTATGTGTAATATACTCCACTGTGCTCTCCAGAGTAAAGAAAACATTGTAGTAATAAAATATCCAAGTAGCCTGAAAGATGAATAATTATATACTGACCTAAAAAAATTATATTTTTGTCTGTCTGTTGACTAGTACTCAATTATTCTTAGGAAACTGCTGTCTTTTAAACCTCAGTTAAACAAATCTGTTCCTTCTGCCTGACCCTCTAGGTCTTAACAGCAATGTAGTCTAAAGCAGATTAGTCCAATCCTCATTGAATAATTTTGTGCAACATTATTGAGATTAACCATATGAGTGCCTTTGATGTTTTTGTCTTTGCTGTTAAGAACTGTTACTTTTTTAAAAACTCGTTTTATTGTGATTCCAAAATATTATATATAACATACTAATCATACTTTTTACATATTGTAAAAATCAGACATAGTACACATCCAAACAATTAAAATATATGAAAACCAACCGTACATCGGCATGCCCCAAATGCCAAAGCGCAGAGGCAGATTTCACACACCTTCTATGGGAATGCCCTAAGGTAAGTAGTTTTTGGCTAGAGGTGCTCGAACTTCTAAGAGCATGTATATAGATCTTTGCAATATAGCTGAATTTGCAATTATACTTGTAATTATTCATAATGCTTATGTCCGTGGCAATTAGCAAACATTTTAATATCTTGAATCTTACAAATAAAACTTAAAACACTTTGCCTGCTGTCTTTATTGCTTAATAATGAGTCTCCGTCCATACATCCATCTGGTCTCCTCTTGCCAGGGGCCCCCTCGTTTGTATACTTATGTTGATCTTTTATCTCGGAATAACACTATTGTATTGGTTGACTCGAACCAAGCAACCCAAATTTTATGAAACTTGTTGGGACAGTTGCAATGTTGGTAAATAATTTTAAGATATGGTAAGTCGCTTTTTATTAGCTTGATCCATTTTTTAACCCTAGGGGGCTTGTTAGATAACCATCTCATAATAATTGTTTTCCGAGCATAGAACAATGCCGCCTGCAGGAGAGCCTGTTTTCGTCAGTGGACCAAATTTCTTTATCTAAGATTCCAAATATATAGGATAGGTTGCAGAGTGATAGCTCTTAGAAGTTCGAGCACCTCTAGCCAAAAACTACTTACCTTAGGGCATTCCCATAGAAGGTGTGTGAAATCTGCCTCTGCGCTTTGGCATTTGGGGCATCCCCATGTACGGTTGGTTTTCATATGTTTTAATTGTTTGGGTGTGTACTATGTCTGATCAGGGGTGTCCCTAGGGTTTTTGGCACCTGAAAAAATGTTTGAATGCCGCTCCTAGGTGGATGCGCAACGGCGTGCGGAGCGCACCGCCGCCGGGGCAAAGTTGGTGTGGCTTTGTGTGTGGGCGTGGCTTCTGTGATGGGTGTGGCAACAATTTTTATAATTTTCTATTCGGAAACATTTATTTATAGAGTTCAGTTGGGTTTATACATAAAAACATACTTTCTCTACAAAGAAAGATGTAGAAAAACATTTGTAAGCTTGCCACCACATCAATATAGACTCTGAAGGGCCCTTACTTAGGTTAGACTAGTTAGCTAACTAGTCTAACCTAACCTAACAAACCAGCTAAAGCTAGCCTAGCCATATGAAATTCCTTTTAACAATATCCAACATATCTTTAGTCAAAAGAAATATTTAAAAAAATATCCGCAGCAAAATATATGTTTGGTAGAGCAATCTGTTAAATACTGTGTCCCCATCATATCTGTTATTTAGGCAAAGTCAACAAGTCATTTAGTTATTTTTTTGGGTCAAAACCTTTCAATACCTTGAAACACGGAATTATCTGGTGCCGTCGTTTTATTCAGCAAGAGGGCTGAAGTAGGTAGGTAGGTGCAGCACAAAATTAGATAGGTAGGTCCCAGCCCCCAAGTAAGTAGGTAGGCCCTAGCACACTAGTACTAGTAGGTAGGTAGACGGTAGACCCAAGCAGACAAGTAGGTATGTAGCCAGCTCCCAAGTAGGTAGGTCCCAGACCCCAAGTAGGTAGGTAGGCCCCAGCACACAAGTAGGTAGCCAGCCCCAAAATAGGTAAGCAGGCCCCAAGTAGGTAGGTGAACCCCAGCACACAAATAGGTAGGTAGGTAGCCCCCTGAAAATGCACTCTCACAAATCACAATGATTCCGATTACAGTATGTCCCACCCCCCCTCCCTCCCAAAACCTGTTCTAGCGGCGCTGCACTGTCTTACTTTTGTTGATCGTGGCAATTTCAAGCACAGAGTGTCAGTGTCTGGACTCCGCACCAATTACTATAGGAATCAGGATGTCACTGGTTGGTCCCAGTCCACAGCTGTTCCGGTGCAAGGGGCATGGTAGGAGCTGTCGGAAATTGTTATCGCTGGCTACTATCAGCAGTTGTGAACACAGGATGGGCCTTACAGACAAGATGGGCCCCTCACACACACTTTCATACACTCTCTCACACACACACACTCTCACACACACATACTCACACACACACACATACTCACGCACACACTCACACATACATTCTCTCTCACACACACACACACACACTCACACACACACACACACACTTTCACACACACACACTTTCACACACACACTCTCTCTCTCACACACTCTCTCTCACCACTCTCACACACTCTCTCACACACACACCCTCACTCACTCTCACACCCTCACTCTCACACACCCATACTCTCACACCCTCATTCTCACACACACTCTCTCACTCACACACACACACTCTCACACAACCACACACACACTCTCACACAACCACACAGTCTCTCTCACGCACACACAGTCTCTCTCACACACTCTTACACAACCACAAAGTCTCTCTCTCACACACACTCTCACACACACAACCTCTCTCACACACACACACACTATTACACAACCACACAGTCTCTCACACACACACTCTTTTGCTCACACACACTCTCACACTCTCTTACACACACACACACTCTCACAAAACCACACACACTCACAGTGTCAGAGTCAGCAGTCAGGATCTGGGCAAGAACTGCAAGCTGTAGCTGCACTGTGCACAAGCTCCCATGGGCCACGGCTTTCACTCCCTACAGTCTCTCTCACAGTGTCAGTCAGGGATCTGGACAAGACCTGCAGGCTGCAGCAACAGAAGCTACCATGATGGCTTCCTACAGTCTGCAAATCACCACAGGTGACAGTCGCAGCTTGATTCTTTCATGTAAAAGTTGTTTCTTGAGTTGCTGTTGCTCACTTGCTCTGACCGATAATCCCAGTCTGGCGCTGGCAGGCAGAAGAGGAAGTAGCGCTGTAGCAGTGGATTTGTCTCCCTGCTGATTGGCTGATGATAGACCGGTTGAGCTCTGGACGCGTACCTTGAGAGGAAAAGGGCCACTCACAAGTTTGTTAACACTCACAGGAAACTTCCTTTTGTTAGGTCCAACACAGGCCCAAACAACTGTGGAATCATTTACTAATAGGACCCAACCCCAACACCAATTAGTGCAAGAAGACCAGAAAGAGATGGAAAAACCAAACACTGTATTAACCCTTTCACAGCCTGTTTTTGTATTACAAAGGTACACATACAATATAAGAAGTCCAGCACAACCCTTTAACTGGAAGAAGAAAGATATCGTTACTGCCACACTCATCCTGCACCAGTTGTACAGTACAAACCATCCCTTATTTTCAAACGTCAAACAATCACTTATTTTCAAATTTCACACACCCCATAAACCCATCAAATGATTAGTGTCATTCTTTTTAATATGTCCCTTGAGGAGCCAAGGTCCTTTAGAGATAGAGGAAGGGCCACTACCCAAGTTCGTTACACTCAAAGGCATAAACTTGCCTTTGTTAGGCCAAACCCCAACAATTATGAAAGCTCTTCTGCTTAAGAAAAAAGTAGGAATAGTGGGGTGGAAAGGCCGCTAGGGGTAGTTGTTATTATTATTAATTATTATTATATTATTATTATTGCGGTCAGTTCAGTAGTAGTATACACTATCTGATCTACTCTATCTAATAGATGGTCACAGATGTAGCACGTAGATAGTGGTATCATTGTCTTTATGTTTTGTTGTTGGTATAGTTTATTTCTTCGGTGTTTGTTTCTTTTCTTCTGTTACTTATGTAACTATCAGTTTTTGTATGTATCTGTTTCCATAAAGAATCATGTTGACCATGTTTGAGTACATCTGTTTGGTTTCTGTAGGGAAGCGTCAGGTCTCTTCGCATTATGTGTATGATTCTCGCGACCCAGAGTTTGTTGTCATGTCAAGATGGTAATTTTCGCAGAATCGAGGGAGAAACCCATCTTCCCCGAAGTTATGAAAAGTTCGAGTAAGTAATATTGTTTTTTTTGGACTGTATAGTGCCCGGCAGCATAGAGAGTTTTGCGCCGTGATAGATTATAGTTTTCAATACGTAGAGTTTTCCAGAAAGTAATTTACTGCACTTTTACCCTATGGGAGTGAGAGTTACCGTCATCCTTTTGCATCTCCAGGCATAAGCTGATGTTTGGGATAGATTTTTATGGGAGAACGTTTCGGGGCCATCAGTTGTGGAGGAGATAGATCATGAATCAAGATATATCAGCTTGCTAAATATATTCAAAATCTACATTTGCACGCTCATGTCAATTATATGTTAAATGTCATTTTACTGGCCCTTGTAAACATGTTAAACCCCCTTGTTTTGAAACATCAGCAATTTGACATATTTTCACTCTCAGCTTTTTTGCAAAAAGATAATAACACCTGATCACCAACATGCTAGACATAGAACCACAAGTAAAACCTCTCTAAGGACGGATGCGGGCCTAGACGTCTCTGCAACCGTGTTTCCTGGAGAAAGCTGTCTACAATGCTGACAATGATATTCAAATAGGACACACTTGGAAAACTTTATCAAGCTATTGGCTACAACGCATATACCTGATCCTGAGATAACATCCACCCGTCTGACTTAAACCTATATACCCTCTGCCTGTGCCTAAGAATTAAAACAGAAGTACCATTTTGCATAACCTGAACAGCTTGTGTGTCAGTGTGGTTTCGTTATAGTTCTTTCCGACCTAGGTTGGTGCTCTATATAATTGATAACTAATTAGAAAGAGAACAGATTAATCGGACTGAGTTCGGTCCACTTCAATTGGCGCCCAAAGTGGGGCCATCGCTGCGACTGACGCCATCGCCGTGCCCATGACCCACGTGGACCAGCAGTGTGCAACGGAGAAACTGATCCTTCCGCGGTGCAGGTAATACCTATGTTCGTATTTTTGCCTGGGTTCCTGCCTGTTATACTGTTGGTGTGACTCTTGTGCCCTATATCGGCTGTTAACAGTTAGCAAAGACAGGTAACATCTTGCCTGGTGGTTTTCCCATAACCTCAAGGATTATCTGTTGCCCGGTTTGTGTTCCTCTTTGTCTGTCTGTTATGTTCTTAGTCTGGTGGATTTGAATAATTAGAACCTATGAATAGAGACAAATATGGGTATGGTGGTTAGACTGCAACTGGGTTTCAGGCCTAGTCACTCCTTTTTGGCAGTTTAGCCACAAACTTCAAAGGTCTCCCTTCTCTTGGTCCTCTACATGGACCCAAGCAGCTATAGCACAAGCATAAAAAGTCAGAGAGGGGCACCTTCTGTGAATATATGCTCTTTATTGGATCACATTAACACAACGTTTCAGGGACACACTGTCCTTTCATCAGGTGAAAGGGACAGTGTGTCCCTGAACGTTGTGTTATGTGATCCAATAGAAGAAGCATATATTCACAGAGAGTGCCCCTCTCATGACTTTTTATGCTTGTGCTATATATGTGTGGTTAGACCATAACATCCAGGACAGGGAAAGTCCTAGACCGATTGATCTTCGTGGCTATCGGTGTGTGAGGACAAGGAATGCCCTAACTAACTGATCGGCGCGACTGTCAGTTCTTCCATGGTCCTGAAGAGTAATAGAACTGCGTGTAATTTGTTAGGGTTCACATATTAGAAATCTATGTCTCTATTTACTATAGAATCTTGTTTGAATATTCCCACCAAATCTAGGAGGATATGTCATGTGTTGATTGTGTATGCGGTTTACTATTGGAATTAGTCCAACCTGTACATGAGGCGTTCCCCCAATTTATGTGTTATCCAGTATTAACGTCCATTCCCCAGTGGAACTTGATTTATATATGTTAACATTTCAAACAAAGTTTGTGAATTATTTCAGGCGGCAACAGAACAAGAACTTATTTTCTGTTATTATAGTCCCATAGAGGGTTTAATCGAAGCTGAAGAAATTGAAATTCAGAGAGTCCTACAATTGGGATATCCCGTCATCTTTACTTAATTCAACAGTATAAAAGACTAAATGACTTTGTGTACTTTTGTGCACGACCAAGTAATTTACGTAGTTAATATTATAACTGTTTTTAAGTCCAATATTTACGTGTTGCTATGGGTCAGAATAACAGTAATCCTGTGTAACGGGGACACCGAGGGTCCGTTTACAACAGTTATTCAAAAGAAAAGTGGGAAGAAAATATGTAAGGAATTATGTAAAAATTGCAAAATATGTAATCTGTCAATGAGTAGCCCACGAGTTACAACCAGAACAATGGGCGTATATTATATAGACAGAAAGGGGACCTAAAAGACAAGGGTCTCCTAGAGACCGCAGAGGCATGGTTCAACGTCTCGAAGGAATTACATGCAGATAATTGGTCGAACAAAGAGTGATTGGTTCCAATGGAAAGATTAGATATCTATATCATTTAGAGCCCCCCTTCTCTTGCATGATCAATGTTCAGCACACCACCCTATGAGGGTACAGGAAAGGTCCTCACCCAGTACAAACACTCCCTCTGAGGCCACACGACATGGCCACCTCCAGCGGCCATCTTATGGACCCCCTGCCCAATGCAGCAGGCCATTTTAAGTCAGCCAACGCCCCTCTTTCCGGTTGGCGGCCATTTTTAAATAAGCCACAACCGGTCCTTTTTGGTGGCGGCCATTTTAACTCACCAACGCCCTCTCTTCAGCAGCGGCCATTTTAATTCACCCAACGCCCAGACTGAAAACCGTTAACCCGGAGTAGCTGTCCCCAAATAACCCTTTCATCCAGACTGCCAGTGCATCCAACCGGCTGTCACTCCATTATACCCAGTATTGACCACTACCGGTCAACTATATACTCGACCCTCGACCATCTTATGGGTTAGGAGATGATGAAGTCCGCGAGGTGGCATTCCACTTCAGTTGGATGATACAATTCATCGACAACAACGGCTACAGAAAATTTTAATACGTCAAATAAATGACACAGTAGACCAGCTAAAAGACCTTTAGAAAACAACGCTGATAGACACAAAATAAAACAGTTGAAACAATACAGACAGACGAGTTTGGGTCAGCCGCCCTCCCCCGATTCTGCCCCTATAGGGGTGATGATTCAGATAAGGAATGTGACAGCACAGGGCGGTGGGGGGCGCTAGGCTCGAAAACACAATAGAGAGGATTTAATGAAATATTAGACAATGGATCCTGTAGACCCTAGGAATGTTACGGCCCTCGATCCCCACAACCCCACTACGCCCAAACACAAGAGTTAAGGAATTACAAGCAGCGAATTAGGTACTAGCCGTCATCTCCTGATTTAAGTTACCACCCCCCAGATGAGGCGGCCTGGACTACCTGTATAATACCCAGTCCCCCCCCCCTAAATGCGAATACCAGAACAAGGGACTATCCACAATCCTTCGATTCTGACCCCCCCGTCACGAACGCCAGTTTGCTGGCACGTGATCCACTAATTAATCGGTATTCGCTGCCACCACTTTAAGTTACGGCCTTAAACGCCCCAAAAACACTCTTGACTCTCGCGACTATGCACACCCTGTCCTGGCAACTAAATGGTTAACACTACACCATTCACTCCACTTCCTGCTCCCCAGTCAAGAAATACCCGGGCCAAGGGTACAGCAGACTGATACCTCCAATCCTGAGGCAGTCATGGCCTTCCCCGGAATAAAATTGTCAGATTCTACCAGTTCTGGGGCGAACCAAAGTAACTTCACAGCCCCAGTGTCCCTAGGCCAATAGTAAGTTGTTACCCACAGTAACAGGTTGAAGGTTATCTGAGTTCTTTCTGGCACTACCAGCAGCAATTAGAACAGCGAGGGATGAGTGGGATGCTCTAGGGGGAAATTAGGTTTCCTTTCTCAGGGACAGGTGCACTAACATGACCCCACCTTGTTGCAGATAAGACCTCTGGTATCCACTGATGGACGTCTGCCTCCTGAAGGTATAGTAGCAGGGGCTGGTGTTGTATGACCCCAGGGAAGAATTGCCAGCTACTTTCCCAGGGTAACGATCCCTCCAGCTGGTGTATCTTTGTAACGTTGGACGATTCGAATATGTTGGCACCCTGTTGGCTGCATAGGTGTCTGCCACTTCTGCTGCTTTTTGCGCTGTTTTTGGCTCCCGATCCAATACAACTGTCGCACATCTCCAGGACAAGTATTAAGGAACTGATTACCATAAGATCCTCCAGCTCCTCAAATTTGGCAACCGACAGTCCTTTATCCATGGCGAAAACTGGTTCTCAGATATTACTCACAACATCTGAGTAGCTGTCAGTGGGACCTCTCTGCAATTCTTGAAACTTTTTGCGATACACCTCTGGCGTGAGGTTAAACTTCTTATCAGAGCCTGTTTCAAAGCATCATAGTCCCCATCAAGCTCTGGTGGTAGTTCAACAAAGGCATCTAAGGCTTTGCCTTTTAATCAGGTGTCAAGTATCTTGCCCACTGCTCCTGGCAACTGATACTGTTCTGCAGCACTTTCAAAACTTAACAAAAAGTGTCCAAATGTGCTATCATTGTCCCATGACAGGAAACTTGGGTGAACCATGCAAAGCAAATGGACCCTCTCTGGACTCACTGGACTGTGGAGACTGGGTCTGGTGCTGGAGCTTTGCCAACTCCAGTTGAAATGCACAGTCCTGCTTGTCTTTCGTGCTTCTATTTTCCCTTTGCGCCTGACGTTCAGCTGCTGCGGCTTCCATTTTCACTCTGGGCTTGCCGTTCAGCTCTCTCAGCTGCGGCTGTGGCTGCCTCCCTCTCCTGATGCTGCAAGATCAATTTAAGACGTAGCTGTGGGTCGTCTCGAAACCCAACAATTGTAAATCCTTTTGCAGGAGAAAGTACCGTCTCCTGCACTGTAGTATCCTCATGCTGAGGAGATCCAAGGTTAACAGTCCTCTCTGGGATGCTAAATCCACATCGCTTCCCGACTCTGTTGTGTAGTTCTGCTGCTCCTGGTCACTCTCCAACAATCCCTTATCAGCAGCTCCTTGGACCTTGTCCAGACATCAATACCTCTTTCCTCACGAGATTGATCAGGACCTCCTTGGTTTGTCTCTTGTAAAAGGTTGCCATCCTCAGCTAACCTTGCCAAATAAAAAAGGAAAGAAAAACAGAGGAAGGGAAAACAACTGTTTGTACGTATGTCTTTTAAAAATAAATGCACTGAGTTTGTCTTTGAGGACTGATACCCTCGCAAGGATACAGTTCTTTAGTACAAGGGTTAATACTTATCCAAGCACTAATGCTCTAATAAAAATAATTTATCCCACACGCGCTGCCAGCCAATTGTCACAAACGCCAGTTCGCTGGGCACGTGATCTGACTAATTATTGGCATTCGCTGCCACGACTTTAAGTTACAGCTTAAGATGCCCAAAAACACTCTTGACTCTCACTGACTATGCACCCCCTGTCCTGGCAGCTAAATGGTTAACACTACACCATTCACTCCAGCAACTAACTGGTTAATTAGCACAGTCCTTCACAAGCAGTCACACTGCACACTCCATTCAAACACATATAAACTTATCAGAGGCTCACTGAGTTCTTTTAGAGCATCAAAGAACAAACTTATTAAATTTTAGATTTAATATTCCAAAAGGTGGACAGTGCATATAATACAAAAATAAAATAGAATGGTGTTATAATAAAATGACATACAATAGTACAACAGTTATAGAAAATAAAAGGATAAAAATATTCACAGACCCTACTCACTAGAAGAAGTCCTGTGTCCTGGGGCAGGATGAAACATTGGGTCCATACACACGTTCTTAGCGAGTCCCCTAAGTATGAAACAAATGATGTAGGGGATACAATGTTTTTTTAAACCATTTGATGAAACACCTCCTACTCCTGGTTATTGCATGAGGTGGGAGTGTCTAGCAATGTCTAGATTTACGACTAGCCAAAAGCATTAATTTCCCCTCAGTTAGACAGATTCCATTTAAATGTAGATATGTACATTGTATTGGGATATTGACCACATATTCCTCTCCTGTATTAATTATCAATTCTCCAATACCAAAACATGACCTGTGTGTAATCCATATTTCCCCAGATATTAATACTCGCCTTGGCAAGGGAATAAGGGCTCCATGTTGGGTATCATATTGAAGGGCCTTCTCTTCCTTCCTAAATATAATATTGGTTTCTATCTTACACATTCCAATACCAAAATACAATTATTTTGCATGTATACTGTCCTTAAAATGACCTCTTAGTACCCACCAGACCCCTAGCTGAAGAGAATTCCAGATGCACGGTTCGGCAACCACATTGTCTGGAAAAGAAGATCTGGTTCACCAAGTCACTACACACTTTCCTGACACCCCCGATACCTCAGGGGGGGTCGGATTCATGCAACTCGCCACTCCCCCTCCCTCCCCCGTCCTTCCAGTCAGGACGGAGGGGCAGAATGAGACAAAGTACACCTACATTGTATATATTCGTTTACTCCCAGCCAAGCAGCCACTCTCATATCCGAATTACCAGACCCCGACCACCAGCCTATGCCTTTCTATCGCAGGCTTGTTGGCTTCCAAAGAATTACTCAGCAACCTGGAAAGACCTAGAGAGTTTGTTGTGTGAAATACGAGCAGTCATGCTTATTGGCCCATCATGAAAAATGCATTAAACCACAATCAGGCTCCCTACACCACAACACCTATGAGTCCGGTGGTGACATTCTGTGAACAAATAAGATCCTGGGCACAGAATAGGCTGGCTGATCAGGCTGTCAACCTTGACGACATTACACAGGACAAGACAGAATCTGTGGAGAAATATCAAGTCCGTTTGGACACAGATGTTTAATGATTTAGGATTTGACAAATATAGCAACCACACACCCAATGTTGTCATCAGCTTTCGTCAGTGGATTGAAGGAAGTCCTAGAAAAGGCCTGATGACGGCACGCCCTGAATATCGTACACTTACCCTTCAGACCCTGACAGCAGTGGCTAAGGGACTGGAAGCAGCCCTGGGGAAACTAAAATCAGCACCAATCATGGTTGCCGAAGTACCACCTGTGGATACAGAATTAAACCAGGTCAGGATCAATTATTAAAAGACCTCGAAGACAGATTCGAAGACATGAAAACCAACCTCATCTCACAATTGAAACCCGCAAGAGGAAATAATCCTGGCTCCAATCCTAACAAAGGGAAAACTTGTTATAATTGTGAAAACTTGCTCATCTCAGTCGTGATTGCAGGGGCCCAAAGAACCAATGCAATCCCATGGTGCACAATACAATCCCACGGTGCACAATACAATCCCAATGGTGTCCAATACAACCAATACAACCCCAACAATGGCTTCCCCACGCTACCTGCTCCACCACCTCCTCCTCTTCCTCAATAGGACATTGGCAAACCTGTGTCTGCGCACCCCAACACCAATGTGTCTTTACCCGCTGAGGGACTCGGACACCCTTGCTAAAATTACCTTCCAATCCAGACACCCCCTACCACTTTGCTGATAGACACAGGCGCAGCCCGAAGCGTAATCAGGACCCAAGACTTACCACAACAAGCTACTCTCACTAATTTGATGTCTCTTGCGTTGGAGTAGATGGCACTCCTCGTACCAACCCGTTGACTTGACCAGTGGGATCTTTCTCTGGCTTATTGGCACGTTCGTTGTTTCACCCACTTGTCCACTAAACCTTCTAGGTACAGACATCCTCTCCAGACTTTCCTGTCTGATGCACCATCACTGTATCGACACCTCTTGACCAAACTGAAGCCTCATCCCTCTGTTCTGTCCCTCTTCTAATGTCTATAGTATCGGTTTCACCTTCCACCATACCTGGTGATGTCCTGTGTAGGATCCTCCTTCTTTGTGGTCACAAGGCCCAGAAGACATAGGGCGTCTCAAAGTCCCGCCTGTGATGGTTTACCTTAAAGAAGGGGCGGCTCTACCCAGGAAACCTCAATACCCCTTGAAACCTGCTCAATCAGAAGCCATTTCTCTACAAATACGTACCCTTCTTGCAAATGGTGCCATTGTAAAAACCGTCTCACTCACCCTGCAACCATCACTGTTTCCTGTTAAAAAAAGGAAAGGAAGTAGGTGAACCCGACAAAAACCGCCTAGACTTACGGGCTGTAAATGAAGCTACAATTGGAACACCAATTGTGTCCAACCCTCACACCTACTCTGTGGCATACCTCCTTCCGCTTCCGTCTTCAGTGTAGTGGATTTATGTAATGCCTTTTTCAGTGTTCCGCTACACGCATCTTGCCGTTTTCTGTTTCTTTCACGCATGAGCGGGAGCAATACTGCTGGACCGTAATGCCACAGGGGGCTCAGAATTTACCAACGCAATTTTCCAAACATTGACTTCTATCCTGACTCATGGAAGCAATCACACCTGGAAGTTACTTTACTTCAATATGTGGATGACCTTCTACTCTGCTCACCCACACTTCCTGTCGCTGCACAAGCGACGAGGACCTACTCTGCATCTAGCCGATCAAGGGTGCAAGGCCTCCAAAGCAAAATACAGTGGTGCCAACCCACTGTGACATTCCCGGACAATGTACTCTCAAGGGACAAGGCACATCACAACCGACAGGATCACGACTTTACAAGTATTGTTCTTCTTCGAGGACATAAACCTCTGCATGCTTTGCAGACCTCTGCATGCTTTGCAGACCTCTGTACGAGGTACTCAAGTCCCCTGAAGGCTATCCTATCTTCAGCACCAGCGCTTGGGCTTCCGGACTATGAAAAGCCATTCAAACTCTTTGTCTCTGAATGTCAAGGCCACACCCTTGGTGTCCTCGCCCAAAACCATGGATCAAGAATCAAACGCATTGGTTACTTTTCTGGACAACTAGACAATGTTTGCTAAGGGGAGCCCATCCTGCATGAGGGCAGTATATGCAGCCCATTCCTCCTTGATAAAACATCTGACACATTCTAGGCCACGACACTGCATCCTTCTGGCTCCCCATGACATTTCTGCTATTTCTCAATCAACCTCATGCCCGACAATGTCACTCTACAACGCTGTTCCATACTAACCCCTCCACACATTCTGCCAATTCCTGAGGGGGTTACCACACATGATGACCATGAGGCAACACAAGATGGACACAATTGCTTTGACCTCATGCAACAAAAACAGCGCATCTCCCCACAGTCAGATCATCTCCACTTGAAAACCCAGACATCACTTTATTGTGGATAGATCACGCTTTGCAGACGATAAAGGTAAATTTCACGTGGGTTATGCTGTCACCACCACTGACTCTGTGCTCCAAGCAGAAGCCTTACCACTGTCTACTCTGCCCAGGAAGCAGAGGTCAAAGCCTTAACTGCAGCCTGCACAATTGCAAAAGGCAAGCGCCTAATGTATACACCGACTCTAGATACGCCCAGGGCTCTAGACTTCGGCGTCATTTGGAAAACAAGAGGATACTTGACGGCCACCGGAACACACATCAAGCATGAGAAATCTGTCACAGAACTAATGGAAGCCCTGTCATACCCGAAACAAGTTGCCGTTCTGAAAGTAAAGGCAAACTCAACTTCCCTGAAACCATAGCAATCATATGGCGACCAGGCTGCAAAGTCAGCGGCCCTGGAAGAAATACAGTAATTGCCAGAAATGTGAAGGAGCAATTTAAATTTCAGGACAGAATCACCGAAACATCAACTCCCCTGCTTCAGATGGGTTTCATAGATAACAAGGATATAACTAAAATATCCAGGACACGCCAAGGAAGAGAGAGAGGGAGTGGCTGGAAAGGGGGCAGTACTTAAGGATGGACTGTATACACATAACAAAAAGTTATGTATCCCTAGAAGTCTCTACCCACCCCTCGTTCAATGGGACATGGACCTGCCCATATTTCAAAGAATCTCATGAATAACCTAATCTCAAAGACTTACTTTGCTCCTGGCATAACCACCTTTACCAGGAATTACACTGCTCCTGCGCGATATGTGCTAAATGCAATCCAGGACGTACGGAAAAACCTCCAAAACTTCATCTGGCAAAACCCTTTTACCCTTTCCAAAGGATCCAGATAGACCATATCCAAATGGCAAAAAGCGGAAGATTCGAATAGCATTGGTAATTGTCGATATGTCTCCGGATGGCCAGAAGCATATCCATTGACTACATGACCGCTAAGACTACTGCCAAGAAACTACTATCTGAGATTGTATGTAGATTCGGTGTCCCGAAGTAATAGAAAGTGATCAGGGCCCGCATTCACTGCAAATGTTACCAAAGAAATCTGGACTGCTTTAGGAGTAACATTACACTTCCACACGCCCTATCATCCTCAGAGTAGTGGGAAGGTTGAGAGAATGAATGGAACGCTAAAAACACGTATGTCAAGATTCTGGGATGGGATGGCCTGACAGCCTGCCTATTGCTCTGTTCAGTGTCAGATACACACCCAGGGGGGAACACAAATTATCCCCCTTTGAGATCCTATTTAGGGTGTTATTTCCCCCAGCAATTACAATTACAGTCTGATGTATAAACTGATTTGTGTGCCTACTAACACGTGAATTAACTAAAGTGCATGGTCAAGTGTTCTCTTCTATTCCAGATCCTGAGTCTATAACATGTGCTCATTCACTTCTCCCAGGGTCTGGTCAAGAAATTTGTCAGAAAGCACTCCCTCGAACCTAGATTTGATGGCCCATTTCAGGTTCTCCTCACCACTCCCACCTCAGTGAAGCTGGAAGGAAGGCCTTCTTGATCCACTCTTCACATTGCAAGAATCCACCCCTCCTGCCGGAGAAACATGATTGGTTTCTATATCCTTTTTTCATTTCCTCAGGGGGGGCCCACGGTGGCCAACAACACAAAAGGACGGTCTAAAAGACTTCTGGTTTAACTCGTCAAACACAAATACAGCAACATTTCTGTTTGACTTCTGTATGATTGGTAGGTGCCCCCCATCCCTGAGCAATGTGACCTATATAATGGCAAACCTGATTGTATATCTATTTACATCTGTGTGACAGATGAATATTGGGGAAACAACTGCGAATATTGGGGGGTCTGTAGGGTGGAACACCGGGCAAATTGGGGGTATAGGCCCGTATCTGCCCATCTCAAATTAGACAAAAATGGTATTGATTTGCTACTAAAGTCAGGCATTTCCGAAACACCGGTAAATGAGGCAATATGAAACTAACTCTTACTATACGTAATGCCAGTCCGCAAGATGCGGGCACATATATATTAGGCGCATGGGCCTACCACAAGACTGCCTCTGTACATAACGGGAAATTCTTCTTAAAAGATATGCATACTTCCCGACCTAGGTTGCTCTATATAATTGATAACTAATTAGATGGGAACAGATAATCCTCGGACTTAGTTCAGTCCACTTCTAAGTACCATCTCTATAAATCTTATAATTCTTTCCTGTGCTTTGTAGGCTAAAGACATCTTATGCGTTAGGTGTAGCATTTTTCCCATTGTTCAGTTGTGAAAGTGGTTTAAAGCTCTTTTCCCATTTGGAAACAATGATGGGGGGTCCAAGGCTTGCTGTTCTCTAGGGAGAATATATTTTTGATATGATGTGTGTGGAGGTAAGGGTTGAGGTGCAGAGTTTTTCAAACATTGTTGTTGTTGGTTTTGAAGCTGTGCTGGGGAATATAGAATGGATATAATGAGAAAGTTGGTTATATTCCAGGTAATGTGTACTGGTTGGATTAATATTCTGTAGTAGTACTTAGGGCAATAAGTGATCCTTTTTCCAGAGCTTGGTATATTTGAGGGATGTCTTGAAAAGTCCATTTGAGGAATGTGTGGATTTTGTCCAGGTGGGAAAGCGGGATTTTGGACCAGAGGAGTTAGTAACCAGGTTGGTTTGAAAGTTTGTATTTTTTAATTGTGTGTCCCATATCTTTAGTATTGGGTCAAGGAAATACACCTTGTTTAAAAAGCCTGGTCTGTTTGATGGTTTTAGCCATGGGAGATTTTGTATTGGTGATTGATTGATGATATTTGATATAGATATCCATACTTTTTCATGATTATGAAATGTCCAGTTAAACTATTTGGGTGAGAGAGCTGCTATGTGGTACCGTTGAAGTCAGGGAGGTTAAGACCCCCAGAGTCCTTGATTCTTGTCATTGTTGTATATTTTAGGCGGTGGAGGACCCTCCCCATATGAACCTTAGCAGCAGCTGTGTAATTTTATCGAAGTATATTTTAGGAGTGAAAGAGGTAATGTCGGGAAAATATATAGGAATCTTGGCAGGATATCCATTCTATGATATTTTTTTTAGCAAACCAGAATAGTGGTTCTTTTTCCAGGAGCAAGATCGGAGGATAATTTTGTAGTTAATGGTATATAATTGAGATTATAGAGCAGTGTTTCTCAACCTTTTATCTGTGGGGACCCCTTGAAAACATTTCATGTCTCGGGGACCTCTACATAAAATTATGATTATATACTTATACAGTATCATTATTTTTCTTTGTCAGTCATCAAATCTCAAAAAACCTAATCTATACAAATATAAATGATAGATCTATAAATACATCTCTATTGAACAAAATGCACACTAATTCACACCAGGGTGGGAACCCTTACATTAAAACTTACTTATTTTCATTATCTCTCAGACATCAATACACCAAACACAGACTTTATTCAGAACATTGATAAATATGTAGAAAAATATATCTGCATTCATCAAAATTGTGGATCTATACAATTTCTGTCAATGTTTTGAGGAACCCCCATGCAACCCCTCAGGGACCCCTAGGGGTCCCCGGACCCCTGGTTGAGAAACACTTTATAGAGTGTCGATAGATCCTTAGTATACGAGTACCTAAGTATGTAATAGATTTGGATTGGCAATGAAACGGAAATTTTTTTTAGTAGAGATATTGTTTTCTTGTGATAGAATATCACACATTCTGATAGATATTCAAACATTCTGATTTTCAAAGTTGATTTTAAAATTACTTAATTTGCTAAATGAATCTATTTCTTTTAGTAAGAGTGGAATAGAGATGTGTGGTGAGGATGTACAGAAGTACATCATCTGCGTAGCAGCGATCTTGTGTATGCGTTGGCCATCTGTACCCCTCCAATACTTTGAGCCTGATTGAGCCTGATTGCATTTAGTAAATGTTCCATAGTTAGGACATAGAGAAGGTCCTGTCTAGCTTTAATTACATTTTTTAGGGTTTGTGTATTTCTTTTCTTTTGTGTTCTAATTCTAGTGTTGCTATGGATGATTGTAGTTGGTTAATGTGTGTTAAAGGACAATTATACTCACCTTCCCTCCGCTCCAGATCTTCATGTAGTAACTTTTACCCAGGGTGAGGACCTGACCGCAAGGTCCTCACCCCGGGATTCACGAAACCTTCAGCAGCGTGTTGCAGCAACACTGCTCTTGTAGGCTCCGCCCCCTCCTCCCCGTTGGCGACGAGGCCAATAGGAAGGCACGCGGGGTGGGACCTAGCGATTCAGGTCCTTACCCGGGGTAAAAGTTACTACATGAAGATCTGGAGCGGAGGGAAGGTGAGTATAATTGTCCTTTATGAGGTTTCTTTGGTACGTGAACCTTGTTGAATCAAAATTCCTCTTATTTGCACTTGAGTGTTTCCCATTGTATGGGGGGTGGTGTGTGTTTCCTTGAAGGTGGAGATAGCTGTTTTTATTGCCTCAAGGCATTCTGTGTTTTTCAGTAGTTGGTTGTTTAATTTCCAAGTTCAGTTAGGTTTTCTGGATTGTAGTATGTTGAGTTGGAGAAAAATGGGGACATGATCAACCAGAGGAATGGCCATAGTGGCATTGGGTTGCCAAGATAGTATTGGTTGAGATATAAAGACGTAGTCTATATGACTATATGAATTATGTACAGGGGAGTAAAAAGAGTAGTCTCTTTGGGAAGGGTTTTTAAGACTCTCCAGATATCTTTCAGTTGTAATTTCTGAAATTCTCTTTTGAGTGCATTTAGTTGTCTATATAGGTGTGTGCTATACCTGAGGATGTATCTAAGGGAGGTTCCAAAGCTAAGTTGTAGTCTCCACCCATAATGATTAGTCCTTTATAGAAGTCCTGTAGTTGAGTTAGATAGGTTACATGTAGGGATTTGTGTGTGTTGGTAAGTATATATTTGCCAAAGTTTTTGTGAGGTGGTTGATTTGTAGTTTGAGAAAGAGAATCTGCCTTGTTATCGTGTTTGGAGCCTAACAGTTAAAAGGGGATTGATTTGTGGATAACTATGGCCACACCCAGGATTTTGCTCTGGATTATGACTAAAGTACCAATGAGGATAATTTTTATCATAAAATTTTGGAACTGCATTAGTCCGAAAGTGAGTTTCTTCGAAGAAAATCACATCAATTTTCTGCATATATTGTAGGATTTTGTGTTCTGCATTGAGGGAATTTAGCCCCTTGTCGTTTATGAGCAAACCCGTAGCTTGTTCTCCATCAAAAATATTTACAATTTTATTTAATATCATCGTTAGATCTGCCTCATTTCGGTGGAGAGGTGGGTAAACAGGGGCTGGGGAAAAGGGGACAGTAGAGAGAAAAAAAGAGTAACTGTAAAACATTTACTATTATGAACATTATAGTATAAGATCACATATTGTATAAACGTACATAAATACATATATTGATTTAAACTTAACATTGAACACCAGAGTATCGGTATCCACCATTCCATTGGTGAGATTGGTGTTTCGTGGGGCGTGTGTCCCGGTCATCCAACCACATCCAACCACATCTGCGTGTGTCTTCAGGGAGTTTCCATCCACTGGTGTCTTGTAATAACTTGTAATAACTTGTTAATACTTGTTAATACTTTTTATACTTCAGTTTAACCTATTTATATATTTTGTACAATGGGCTTGTGCTTGTTGAGTTGTTTTGGACTAATTTTGGTCCTCTGAGGAGGGAGAGCCTCCAATTGGGGTCTCTGTTTAGGGGGTCGAAATCGCTTGATGTGACTTTTTGCCAGTTTTCTTTTGGTGGTAATGGTTGTGGAGTGTTGGTATGTCCCAGTTGGGGAGATTCATCTCCGGAAGACCCATTTGTTTAGGAAGGCTGGCAGGTTTTCTGGGTCGCGTAAGGTTTCTATAATTCCGTCTTTTTTTTCTTGTAATGCAGGGGTTAAAAGGGGTATAGCCATTTATAGTTGATTCCTGCCTCTTTAGTTGGATAAAGCAGGGCGAATTGCCCTTCTTTGCTGCAATGTGCGTTGTGAGAGGTCAGGGAATAGGGAAGATGAGCTCCTTGAATTCTATTTCTGAGCATTCCCTTGATTTAGATAGTATTTGGTCTTTTATATTAAAGAGATGTAGGCAGCATATTACATCTCTTGGCAATGTATCGTCATAGGCTCTGGGGTGTAGCGCTCTGTGCGCTCTATCTAGTTTAAAGGGCATGTCCACCCTTCTTAAAAATTTTTCTATAATATTCTCCCTGTCCCCCCAACCGCTTTAAGTTCAGAAAGTGCCCCAAATATTACTTACCTTCCCTCTTTCCTCCGCCGCACTCAGGCCCGCCTTGGCGAGAAAATGCAAGCAGAGGGGCGGGACGGCAGTCGCATCTGATTTGGCTGAGCGGCAGCCAATCACGGATGCACTGCCAGGAGTTCAGTGCGGCAGAGGAAAGAGGGAAGGTAGTAATATTTGGGGCACTTTCAACTTAAAACTATAGCGGTTGGGGATGGGGGACAGGGAGAATATTATATATAAAGGTTTTTACGCAAGGGGGAGGTAATTTAAATCGGGAGAGAGAGGGAGGGGGGGGGGAGGGAGAAGGGCTGCAGTGCGCATGCCAAACTTCTCCCGGAGGAGACAGGACTTTAGGGGGGATAGCAGAAGAAACCAGATGGAGCTGGGATTTAAGGTAAGGATTAAACTACACTACACCAATGGGCCAGTAGTGGGGGGGGGGGTTATAGTTTTGGGGGGGTGGAAATGCCCTTTAATAGGAGTGTCCTCTGTCTGACCTATGATTGTATTGAAATCTTTTGTAGAACTTGGGGTAGTTCTGCTGTTTGAATGTTTCTGAAAGACCCCTTATCCTTATTTTATTGCGACGACCTCTGTTTTCAAGATCGTCCGCTTAATTTAGTAAGGCTCTGATTGTGGCTGTATGTGAAGTACAGGTGGAGTGTTATGTCGGTTAGAGCGGAATTATGTTGTTCATACCTGCTTTCTAGCTCAGCTACTCGTTCTGCTACTTCCTTGAAGTCTGTGCGTAGGGCTGAGACTTCGGCCTTGCACGTATGTTCACTCTAGTAACCAGCTCTCTCAAAATCATGTTTAGTGGGGAGGGAGCGGAGGTATGTTTAATGTCCGATGCTGCGCATCGGAATCCTCGTTTGATTCCGTGGTCTGCCGGTCTATGTTGGGGCCCTGTCTGTCTGTCTCTGGCCCGTGTCGCCATGTGTGTAGTGCTGGTTCCGGGGTTTCCCGAAAAAGCGTTCAAGATCTGCCCCCGGAGTGAGCTGTGAAGATGCCTGGGGTTTAGTGGGTTTCTTTTCCCCATTGTGGGTGTGGTAATGTGGAGGTTAGTGCTTTAGTGACCCGTAGTCAATACGGCCGTACAGGAAGACGTAAAGGCCACGCCCCCTTTTTAGTCATATTTTTAGGCTTGTGTGGCTGCATATTACATATGTGTGTGTCAAATTTGTTAACCACAACCGCTACAATTCAGTGTTAGGGTTCAGCATGTGGTGGATGATGTAGAGAGATTAATGGGTGGGACTGGGAGTGACCCAGTTGTCAGAAATTGATCTTGAGTGTTCCTCAAGATCAGCAACCTGGGGGGGGGGATGCAGATTCAGGCAGAGGTAATCATTATATTTACACTAAAGAGAGACTGAGAGAAACGACATATTACATTATCATTAATGCTATTCAAAACTTTGACTTTATGCCCCATATATGTTCAGATAGCATAGCTCCTAAGTGTACTGGTCTCTTGCATGCACTCAAATTCATAGAAAATTTTTTTTTAGTCAATTTTTAGGCTTGTGTGGCTGCATACATATGTTTGTATCAATTTGTTACACGCCAACCACAACCGCTACAATTCAAGCCCTTATAGCTGCATGACCTTCCTGGTTTTTTTCTATTTTTACACAAATAGGTTTATTTACACAGAATTTTGACCACTTGAGGACAACTCAAGATCAATTTCTTGAACATGCATAAAAATTATAATTACTTATTGTTTAAATACAATATGTATTTAAATATAAAATAAAATATGCTACATATATTAAAGGCATGCCACCCTAAATTAAAACTTTTGCCAGGTAAGAACCCCTCCCCCAGCCCCAACCCTATAAAAATTAATTTAAGAAAGTCCCCAGTTCTTTCTTACCTTCCTCTCTTCTCGGGCGCCCGGCCCGCCTTCTGCTTCGAGACACTGCAACAGGGGGCTGAGAGGCAGCCAATCACGGAGGCGGCTGCTGGCTTCTCAGAAGGCCGGGGAGCGAGGGAAGGTAAGTACAGTTCTGGGGACTTTCTAAAAATAATTTTATGCGGTTGGGGCTGGGAGAACATATTTTATTAGGTGGGCACTTTCTGGGGGGACTACAGGAGAACCATATGGAGCTTGGATGTGAGGTAAGGATTTTATTACTACATGAGGGGGCCATTACTGGGGGGATTATAGTTTTGGGGTGGACATGCCCTTTAATAACATGGTTTGAAAGGAGCAAATAAATGTGATTAGATTGTAAGCTCTTCAGGCAGGGCCTGATGTGTTTTTTCTGTAAAGCGCTATGGAAGATGTTGGCACTATAATATCCATAATATATTTTATAAACATGTTATGAAAATTATTACCTAATTTTAGTTTTACAAGAAAAATCGCCCGGCACAAATCACTATAATGCCAAAGAAATAATGTAAGGGGTGTCCCCACCACTAATATATATAGTAACCAAAGAGAACAAAGTGGTATAAACAGGGCACACCCAGACTATAGTAATACATAAAATATCCTTTACTGAATATATATGGATATGGCAAAGCGGTGTAACAAAATACATTAAAAACACATCTCCAACCCTCAGTATCACAAAAGTACATCACACATATTAACACAATGTTAATATATACACAGGCAAATTTGCAAAGTAGTAACATTGTTGTATGACTGAGTGGATGAATATACCGGTATATTATCTGTGTGATGTACTTTTGTATACTGGGGTTGGGATGTGTTTTAATGTATTTTTTTATTTTGTTCATAAAGGATATTTTATGTATTACTATTCTGGTGTGCCCTGTTTATACCACTTCTGTTCTCTTTTGGTTACTACCTTATTTTAGTTATAATGTTAATAGATTTCTGCATTTCATTACAATATAATGTGTAGTAGCATATTTGTACTGTATATAATATAACAATTAATAGATTGTTGTATTACATTACAATATAATGTGTATTAGTGAATTGTACTGTCTATAATATTATGTTGGATAATTGGATAATTTAAGATTTGCATCAGACATACTACATATGTTGGATAATTGAAGATATTGCATCAGACATACTACATATGTTGGATAATTGGATAATTTAAGATATTGCATCAGCGCCGCTCCTACCATGAAGCAATCTGAAAAGATTGCTCATGGCCCGCATCTGGTTTTTTAAAAGTCGGCAATCTGTAAAACATTTTTTACCCCCTTTTGTGTTGCGCTGCGTGCGCTAGCGCTGTTAATTGCATTTACTTGCAGGCTGGCGGAAGATGAAGAGCTGTAGCAGTGGATTTGTCTCCCCGCTGATTGGCTGATAGACCGGTTGAGCTCCGGATGTCAAGTGATGTCAGTTATGCGACTAGGACAAATCAGCCAATCACGGCAGGGAAACATCATCGTCTGATTGGCTGTCACGTCTCGCGTAACTTACGCGTCCGAGCTCAACCGGTCTATCATCAGCCAATCAGCAGGGAAACAAATTCGTCTGATTGGCTATTCACGTCTCGCGTACTTCCCTGCTGATTGGCTGATGATAGACCGGTTGAGCTCTGGACGCGTAAGTTACGCGAGACGTGACTAGCCAATCAGACGAATTTGTTTCCCTGCTGATTGGCTGATGATAGACCGGTTGAGCTCTGGACGCGTACCTTGAGAGAAAAGGGCCACTCACAAGTTGTTAACACATCACAGGAAAACTTCCTTTTGTTAGGTCCAAACACAGGCCCAACAAACTGTTGGAATCTATTTACTAATAGGACCCAACCCCAACACCACATTAGTGCAAGAGAGCCAGAAGAGAGTGGAAAAAACCAAACCTGATAACCCTTTCACAGCCTGTTTTGTGATTACAAACCGGTACACATACAATATAAGAAGTCCAGCACACCCCTTTAACTGGAAGACGAAAGAGTACTCGTTGCACTGCACACTCACCTGAACACACGTTGTTACATACAAACACATCCTTATTTCAAACCGTCAAACAATCCTTATTTTCAAACTTTCACAACACCACCATAACAACCATCAAATGATTAGTGTTCATTCTTTTATATGTCCTTGAGAGCAAGTCCTTTAGAGATAGAGGAGGCCACTCCAAGTTCGTTACACTCAAAGCATAAACTTCCTTTGTTAGGCCAAACCCCAACAATTATGAGACTGTTCTGCTTCAGAGAAAATAGTAGGATAGTCGGGGTGGAAGGCCGCTAGGGGTAGTATTGTTATTATTATTATTATTATATATATTATTATTATTGCGGCAGTTCCGTAGAGTAATACACTATCTGACATCTATCTAATAGATGGTCACAGATGTCGCACGTAGATAGTGGTATCCATTGTCTTCATGTTATTGTGTGGTTATAGTTTATTTTCTTCGGTGTTTGTTTCTTTTTCTCGTTACTTATGTAATAATCAGTTTGTGTATGATCTGTTTCCATAAAAGAATCATGTTGACATGTTGAGTAAATCTGTTTTGGTTTTCTGTAGGGAAGCGTCAGGTCTCCTTCGCATAGGTGTATGATTCTGCGACCCAGAGTTTGTTTCAGTGTCAGATGGTAATTTTCGCAGAATCGAGGGAGAAACCCATCTTCCCCGAAGTTAGAAAAGTGTCGGAGTAATAATGTTTTTTGGACTGCTTATGGTGCACCGGCAGCATAGAGAGGTTTTGCGCCGTGATAGATTAGTTAATTTCAATAGAGAGTTTCCAGAAGAGTAATATTACTGCACATTTTACCCTATAGTGAGAGTTATCCGTCATCCTTTTGCATCTCCAGCGCATAAGCTGATGTTTGGGATAGATTTTATGGGAGTAACGTTCGGGGCCATCAGTTGTGGAGGAGATACTCAAATCAAGATTATATCAGCTTGCTAAATATATTCAAAATCTACAATTTGCACGCTCATGTCAATTTATGTTAATGTCATTTTTACTGGCCCTTGTAAATTTAAAAAACCCCTTGTTTGGAAACATCACAATTTGACATATTTTCACTACTCAGCTTTTTTGCAAAAGATAATAACACCTGTCACCACATGACTAGACGATAACCACAAGATAAAACCTCTCTAAAGGACGGATGCGGGCCTGACGCTCTGCAACACGTGTTTCCTGGAGAAGCTGCTACAATGCTGAAGCAATGAATTCACAAATAGGACACACTTGGAAACTGTTATCAAGCTATTGGCTACAAACGCATATACCTGTATCCGGATGAGATAACATCCACCCTCTGACTTAATACCTATTACCCTTCTGCCTTGTGCCTAAGAATAAAACAGAAGAACGCTTTTGCATAATGAACAGCTATTGTCAGTTGTGGTTTCTTATAGTTCTTTCCGACCTAGTTTGCTCTATATAATTGATAACTAATTAGAAAGAGAACAGATTAAGTCCGGACTGAGTTCGGTCCACTTCAATTGGCGCCCAAAGTGGGGCCATCGGCGCTGCCGACTGACGCCTCGCCCGTCTGCCCGTGACCCCGGGACCAGCAGTGATCAGACGGAAACTGATCACGTTCCGCGGTGCAGTTAAGTACTATGTTCGTATTTTTTGGAACCTGTGGTATCCTTCTTTATACTGTTGGTTGCTCTTGTGCCCTATATCGGTGTTAACAGTTAGCAAAGACAGGTAACATCTTGCCTGGTGGTTTTCCCATAACCTCAAGGATTATCTGTTGCCCGGTTTGTGTTCCTCTTTGTCTGTCTGTTATGTTCTTAGTCTGGTGGATTTGAATAATTAGAACCTATGAATAGAGACAAATATGGGTATGGTGGTTAGACTGCAACTGGGTTTCAGGCCTAGTCACTCCTTTTTGGCAGTTTAGCCACAAACTTCAAAGGTCTCCCTTCTCTTGGTCCTCTACATGGACCCAAGCAGCTATAGCACAAGCATAAAAAGTCAGAGAGGGGCACCTTCTGTGAATATATGCTCTTTATTGGATCACATTAACACAACGTTTCAGGGACACACTGTCCTTTCATCAGGTGAAAGGGACAGTGTGTCCCTGAACGTTGTGTTATGTGATCCAATAGAAGAAGCATATATTCACAGAGAGTGCCCCTCTCATGACTTTTTATGCTTGTGCTATATATGTGTGGTTAGACCATAACATCCAGGACAGGGAAAGTCCTAGACCGATTGATCTTCGTGGCTATCGGTGTGTGAGGACAAGGAATGCCCTAACTAACTGATCGGCGCGACTGTCAGTTCTTCCATGGTCCTGAAGAGTAATAGAACTGCGTGTAATTTGTTAGGGTTCACATATTAGAAATCTATGTCTCTATTTACTATAGAATCTTGTTTGAATATTCCCACCAAATCTAGGAGGATATGTCATGTGTTGATTGTGTATGCGGTTTACTATTGGAATTAGTCCAACCTGTACATGAGGCGTTCCCCCAATTTATGTGTTATCCAGTATTAACGTCCATTCCCCAGTGGAACTTGATTTATATATGTTAACATTTCAAACAAAGTTTGTGAATTATTTCAGGCGGCAACAGAACAAGAACTTATTTTCTGTTATTATAGTCCCATAGAGGGTTTTAATCGAAGCTGAAGAAATTGAAATTCAGAGAGTCCTACAATTGGGATATCCCGTCATCTTTACTTAATTCAACAGTATAAAAAGACTAAATGACTTTTGTGTACTTTTGTGCACGACCAAGTAATTTTACGTAGTTAATATTATAATGTTTTTAAGTCCAATATTTACGTGTTGCTATGGGTCAGAATAACAGAATCCTGTGTAACGGGGACACCGAGGGTCCGTTTACATCAGTTATTCAAAGAAAAGTGGGAAGAAAATATGTAAGGAATTATGTAAAAATTGCAAAATTATGTAATCTGTCAATGAGTAGCCCACGAGTTACAACCAGAACAATGGCGTATAATTAATAGACAGAAAGGGGACCTAAAAGACAAGGGTCTCCTAGAGACCGCAGAGGCATGGTTCAACGTCTCGAAGGAATTACATGCAGATAATTGGTCGAACAAAGAGTGATTGGTTCCAATGGAAAGATTAGATATCTATATCATTTAGAGCCCCCTTCTCTTGCATGATCAATGTTTCAGCACACCCCCTATGAGGGTACAGGAAAGGTCCTCACCCAGTACAAACACCTCCCTCTGAGGCCACCGACCATGGCCACCTCCAGCGGCCATCTTATGACCCCCTGCCCCAATGCAGCAGCCATTTTAAGTACAGCCAACGCCCCTCTTTCCGTTGGCGGCCATTTTTAAATAAGCCCAACCGTCCCTCTTTTCCGGTGGCGGCCATTTTAACTCACCAACGCCCTCTCTTCCAGCAGCGGCCATTTTAATTCACCCAACGCCCAGACTGAAAACCGTTAACCCGGAGTAGCTTGTCCCCAAATAACCCTTTCAATCCAGACTGCAGTGCATCCAACCGGCTGTCACTCCATTATACCCAGTATTGACCACTACCGGTCAACTATTACTTCGACCCCACTCGACCATCTTATGGGTTTAGGAGATGATGAAGTCCGCGAGGTGGCATTCCACTTCAGTTGGATGATACAATTCATCGACAACAACGGCTACAGAAAATTTTAATACGTCAAATAAATGACACAGTAGACCAGCTAAAAGACCTTTAGAAAACAACGCTGATAGACACAAAATGAAAACATTGAAACAATACAGACAGACGAGTTTGGGTCAGCCGCCCTCCCCCGATTCTGCCCCTATAGGGGTGATGATTCAGATAAGGAATGTGACAGCACAGGTGCGGTGGGGGGCGCTAGGCTCGAAAACACAATAGAGAGGATTTAATGAAATATTAGACAATGGATCCTGTAGACCCTAGGAATGTTACGGCCCTCGATCCCCACAACCCCACTACGCCCAAACACAAGAGATTAAGGAATTACAAGCAGCGATTAGGTACTAGCCGTCATCTCCTGATTTAAGTTACCACCCCCCAATGAGGCGGCCTGGACTACCTGTATAATACCCAGTCCCCCCCCCCTAAATGCGAATACCAGAACAAGGGACTATCCACAATCCTTCGATTCTGACCCCCCCGTCACGAACGCCAGTTTGCTGGCACGTGATCCACTAATTAATCGGTATTCGCTGCCACCACTTTAAGTTACGGCCTTAAACGCCCCAAAAACACTCTTGACTCTCGCGACTATGCACACCCTGTCCTGGCGGCTAAATGGTTAACACTACACCATTCACTCCACTTCCTGCTCCCCAGTCAAGAAATACCCGGGCCAAGGGTACAGCAGACTGATACCTCCAATCCTGAGGCAGTCATGGCCTTCCCCGGAATAAAATTGTCAGATTCTACCAGTTCTGGGGCGAACCAAAGTAACTTCACAGCCCCAGTGTCCCTAGGCCAATAGTAAGTTGTTACCCACAGTAACAGGTTGAAGGTTATCTGAGTTCTTTCTGGCACTACCAGCAGCAATTTAGAACAGCGAGGGATGAGTGGGATGCTCTAGGGGGAAATTAGGTTTCCTTTCTCAGGGACAGGTGCACTAACATGACCCCACCTTGTTGCAGATAAGACCTCTGGTATCCACTGATGGACGTCTGCCTCCTGAAGGTATAGTAGCAGGGGCTGGTGTTGTATGACCCCAGGGAAGAATTGCCAGCTACTTTCCCAGGGTAACGATCCCTCCAGCTGGTGTATCTTTGTAACGTTGGACGATTCGAATATGTTGGCACCCTGTTGGCTGCATAGGTGTCTGCCACTTCTGCTGCTTTTTGCGCTGTTTTTGGCTCCCGATCCAATACAACTGTCGCACATCTCCAGGACAAGTATTAAGGAACTGATTACCATAAGATCCTCCAGCTCCTCAAATTTGGCAACCGACAGTCCTTTATCCATGGCGAAAACTGGTTCTCAGATATTACTCACAACATCTGAGTAGCTGTCAGTGGGACCTCTCTGCAATTCTTGAAACTTTTTGCGATACACCTCTGGCGTGAGGTTAAACTTCTTATCAGAGCCTGTTTCAAAGCATCATAGTCCCCATCAAGCTCTGGTGGTAGTTCAACAAAGGCATCTAAGGCTTTGCCTTTTAATCAGGTGTCAAGTATCTTGCCCACTGCTCCTGGCAACTGATACTGTTCTGCAGCACTTTCAAAACTTAACAAAAAGTGTCCAAATGTGCTATCATTGTCCCATGACAGGAAACTTGGGTGAACCATGCAAAGCAAATGGACCCTCTCTGGACTCACTGGACTGTGGAGACTGGGTCTGGTGCTGGAGCTTTGCCAACTCCAGTTGAAATGCACAGTCCTGCTTGTCTTTCGTGCTTCTATTTTCCCTTTGCGCCTGACGTTCAGCTGCTGCGGCTTCCATTTTCACTCTGGGCTTGCCGTTCAGCTCTCTCAGCTGCGGCTGTGGCTGCCTCCCTCTCCTGATGCTGCAAGATCAATTTAAGACGTAGCTGTGGGTCGTCTCGAAACCCAACAATTGTAAATCCTTTTGCAGGGAAAGTACCGTCTCCTGCACTGTAGTATCCTCATGCTGAGGAGATCCAAGGTTAACAGTCCTCTCTGGGATGCTAAATCCACATCGCTTCCCGACTCTGTTGTGTAGTTCTGCTGCTCCTGGTCACTCTCCAACAATCCCTTATCAGCAGCTCCTTGGACCTTGTCCAGACATCAATACCTCTTTCCTCACGAGATTGATCAGGACCTCCTTGGTTTGTCTCTTGTAAAAGGTTGCCATCCTCAGCTAACCTTGCCAAATAAAAATAGGAAAGAAAAACAGAGAAGGGAAAACAACTGTTTGTACGTATGTCTTTTAAAAATAAATGCACTGAGTTTGTCTTTGAGGACTGATACCCTCGCAAGGATACAGTTCTTTAGTACAAGGGTTAATACTTAATCCAAGCACTAATGCTCTAATAAAAATAATTTATCCCACACGCGCTGCCAGCCAATTGTCACAACGCCAGTTCGCTGGGCACGTGATCTGACTAATTATTGGCATTCGCTGCCACGACTTTAAGTTACAGCTTAAGATGCCCAAAAACACTCTTGACTCTCACTGACTATGCACACCCCTGTCCTGGCAGCTAAATGGTTAACACTACACCATTCACTCCAGCAACTAACTGGTTAATTAGCACAGTCCTTCACAAGCAGTCACACTGCACACTCCATTCAAACACATATAAACTTATCAGAGGCTCACTGAGTTCTTTTAGAGCATCAAAGAAAAACTTATTAAATTTTAGATTTAATATTCCAAAAGGTGGACAGTGCATATAATACAAAAATAAAATAGAATGGTGTTATAATAAAATGACATACAATAGTACAACAGTTATAGAAAATAAAAGGATAAAAATATTCACAGACCCTACTCACTAGAAGAAGTCCTGTGTCCTGGGGCAGGATGAAACATTGGGTCCATACACACGTTCTTAGCGAGTCCCCTAAGTATGAAACAAATGATGTAGGGGATACAATGTTTTTTTAAACCATTTGATGAAACACCTCCTACTCCTGGTTATTGCATGAGGTGGGAGTGTCTAGCAATGTCTAGATTTACGACTAGCCAAAAGCATTAATTTCCCCTCAGTTAGACAGATTCCATTTAAATGTAGATATGTACATTGTATTGGGATATTGACCACATATTCCTCTCCTGTATTAATTATCAATTCTCCAATACCAAAACATGACCTGTGTGTAATCCATATTTCCCCAGATATTAATACTCGCCTTGGCAAGGGAATAAGGGCTCCATGTTGGGTATCATATTGAAGGGCCTTCTCTTCCTTCCTAAATTAATATTGGTTTCTATCTTACACATTCCAATACCAAAATACAATTATTTTGCATGTATACTGTCCTTAAAATGACCTCTTAGTACCCACCAGACCCCTAGCTGAAGAGAATTCCAGATGCACGGTTCGGCAACCACATTGTCTGGAAAAGAAGATCTGGTTCACCAAGTCACTACACACTTTCCTGACACCCCCGATACCTCAGGGGGGGTCGGATTCATGCAACTCGCCACTCCCCCTCCCTCCCCCGTCCTTCCAGTCAGGACGGAGGGGCAGAATGAGACAAAGTACACCTACATTGTATATATTCGTTTACTCCCAGCCAAGCAGCCACTCTCATATCCGAATTACCAGACCCCGACCACCAGCCTATGCCTTTCTATCGCAGGCTTGTTGGCTTCCAAAGAATTACTCAGCAACCTGGAAAGACCTAGAGAGTTTGTTGTGTGAAATACGAGCAGTCATGCTTATTGGCCCATCATGAAAAATGCATTAAACCACAATCAGGCTCCCTACACCACAACACCTATGAGTCCGGTGGTGACATTCTGTGAACAAATAAGATCCTGGGCACAGAATAGGCTGGCTGATCAGGCTGTCAACCTTGACGACATTACACAGGACAAGACAGAATCTGTGGAGAAATATCAAGTCCGTTTGGACACAGATGTTTAATGATTTAGGATTTGACAAATATAGCAACCACACACCCAATGTTGTCATCAGCTTTCGTCAGTGGATTGAAGGAATCCTAGAAAAGGCCTGATGACGGCACGCCCTGAATATCGTACACTTACCCTTCAGACCCTGACAGCAGTGGCTAAGGGACTGGAAGCAGCCCTGGGGAAAACTAAAATCAGCACCAATCATGGTTGCCGAAGTACCACCTGTGGATACAGAATTAAACCAGGTCAGGATCAATTATTAAAAGACCTCGAAGACAGATTCGAAGACATGAAAACCAACCTCATCTCACAATTGAAACCCGCAAGAGGAAATAATCCTGGCTCCAATCCTAACAAAGGGAAAACTTGTTATAATTGTGAAAACTTGCTCATCTCAGTCGTGATTGCAGGGGCCCAAAAGAACCAATGCAATCCCATGGTGCACAATACAATCCCACGGTGCACAATACAATCCCAATGGTGTCCAATACAACCAATACAACCCCAACAATGGCTTCCCCACGCTACCTGCTCCACCACCTCCTCCTCTTCCTCAATAGGACATTGGCAAACCTGTGTCTGCGCACCCCAACACCAATGTGTCTTTACCCGCTGAGGGACTCGGACACCCTTGCTAAAATTACCTTACCAATCCAGACACCCCCTACCACTTTGCTGATAGACACAGGCGCAGCCCGAAGCGTAATCAGGACCCAAGACTTACCACAACAAGCTACTCTCACTAATTTGATGTCTCTTGCGTTGGAGTAGATGGCACTCCTCGTACCAACCCGTTGACTTGACCAGTGGGATCTTTCTCTGGCTTATTGGCACGTTCGTTGTTTCACCCACTTGTCCACTAAACCTTCTAGGTACAGACATCCTCTCCAGACTTTCCGTGTCTGATGCACCATCACTGTATCGACACCTCTTGACCAAACTGAAGCCTCATCCCTCTGTTCTGTCCCTCTTCTAATGTCTATAGTATCGGTTTCACCTTCCACCATACCTGGTGATGTCCTGTGTAGGATCCTCCTTCTTTGTGGTCACAAGGCCCAGAAGACATAGGGCGTCTCAAAGTCCCGCCTGTGATGGTTTACCTTAAAGAAGGGGCGGCTCTACCCAGGAAACCTCAATACCCCTTGAAACCTGCTCAATCAGAAGCCATTTCTCTACAAATACGTACCC
Organism: Hymenochirus boettgeri; assembly: GCA_019447015.1. Lineage (NCBI taxonomy): Eukaryota > Metazoa > Chordata > Amphibia > Anura > Pipidae > Hymenochirus > Hymenochirus boettgeri. The sequence goes on from CM033472.1 coordinate 67,165,752, forward strand.
TTCTTGCAAATGGTGCCATTGTAAAAACCGTCTCACTCACCCTGCAACCATCACTGTTTCCTGTTAAAAAAAGGAAAGGAAGTAGGTGAACCCGACAAAAACCGCCTAGACTTACGGGCTGTAAATGAAGCTACAATTGGAACACCAATTGTGTCCAACCCTCACACCTACTCTGTGGCATACCTCCTTCCGCTTCCGTCTTCAGTGTAGTGGATTTATGTAATGCCTTTTTCAGTGTTCCGCTACACGCATCTTGCCGTTTTCTGTTTCTTTCACGCATGAGCGGGAGCAATACTGCTGGACCGTAATGCCACAGGGGGCTCAGAATTTACCAACGCAATTTTCCAAACATTGACTTCTATCCTGACTCATGGAAGCAATCACACCTGGAAGTTACTTTACTTCAATATGTGGATGACCTTCTACTCTGCTCACCCACACTTCCTGTCGCTGCACAAGCGACGAGGACCTACTCTGTCATCTACACGATCAAGGGTGCAAGGCCTCCAAAGCAAAATACAGTGGTGCCAACCCACTGTGACATTCCCGGACAATGTACTCTCAAGGGACAAGGCACATCACAACCGACAGGATCACGACTTTACAAGTATTGTTCTTCTTCGAGGACATAAACCTCTGCATGCTTTGCAGACCTCTGCATGCTTTGCAGACCTCTGTACGAGGTACTCAAGTCCCCTGAAGGCTATCCTATCTTCAGCACCAGCGCTTGGGCTTCCGGACTATGAAAAGCCATTCAAACTCTTTGTCTCTGAATGTCAAGGCCACACCCTTGGTGTCCTCGCCCAAAACCATGGATCAAGAATCAAACGCATTGGTTACTTTTCTGGACAACTAGACAATGTTGCTAAGGGGAGCCCATCCTGCATGAGGGCATATATGCAGCCCATTTCCTCCTTGATAAAACATCTGACACATTCTAGGCCACACACTGCATCCTTCTGGCTCCCCATGACATTTCTGCTATTTCTCAATCAACCTCATGCCCGACAATGTCACTCTACAACGCTGTTCCATACTAACCCCTCCACACATTCTGCCAATTCCTGAGGGGGGTTACCACACATGATGACCATGAGGCAACACAAGATGGACACAATTGCTTTGACCTCATGCAACAAAAACAGCGCATCTCCCCACAGTCAGATCATCTCCACTTGAAAACCCAGACATCACTTTTTGTGGATAGATCACGCTTTGCAGACGATAAAGGTAAATTTCACGTGGGTTATGCTGTCACCACCACTGACTCTGTGCTCCAAGCAGAAGCCTTACCACTGTCTACTCTGCCCAGGAAGCAGAGGTCAAAGCCTTAACTGCAGCCTGCACAATTGCAAAAGGCAAGCGCCTAATGTATACACCGACTCTAGATACGCCCAGGGCTCTAGACTTCGGCGTCATTTGGAAAACAAGAGGATACTTGACGGCCACCGGAACACACATCAAGCATGAGAAATCTGTCACAGAACTAATGGAAGCCCTGTCATACCCGAAACAAGTTGCCGTTCTGAAAGTAAAGGCAAACTCAACTTCCCTGAAACCATAGCAATCATATGGCGACCAGGCTGCAAAGTCAGCGGCCCTGGAAGAAATACAGTAATTGCCAGAAGATGTGAAGGAGCAATTTAAATTTCAGGACAGAATCACCGAAACATCAACTCCCCTGCTTCAGATGGGTTTCATAGATAACAAGGATATAACTAAAATATCCAGGACACGCCAAGGAAGAGAGAGAGGGAGTGGCTGGGAAAGGGGGCAGTACTTAAGGATGGACTGTATACACATAACAAAAAGTTATGTATCCCTAGAAGTCTCTACCCACCCCTCGTTCAATGGGACATGGACCTGCCCATATTTCAAAGAATCTCATGAATAACCTAATCTCAAAGACTTACTTTGCTCCTGGCATAACCACCTTTACCAGGAATTACACTGCTCCTGCGCGATATGTGCTAAATGCAATCCAGGACGTACGGAAAAACCTCCAAAACTTCATCTGGCAAAACCCTTTTACCCTTTCCAAAGGATCCAGATAGACCATATCCAAATGGCAAAAAGCGGAAGATTCGAATAGCATTGGTAATTGTCGATATGTCTCCGGATGGCCAGAAGCATATCCATTGACTACATGACCGCTAAGACTACTGCCAAGAAACTACTATCTGAGATTGTATGTAGATTCGGTGTCCCGAAGTAATAGAAAGTGATCAGGGCCCGCATTCACTGCAAATGTTACCAAAGAAATCTGGACTGCTTTAGGAGTAACATTACACTTCCACACGCCCTATCATCCTCAGAGTAGTGGGAAGGTTGAGAGAATGAATGGAACGCTAAAAACACGTATGTCAAGATTCTGGGATGGGATGGCCTGACAGCCTGCCTATTGCTCTGTTCAGTGTCAGATACACACCCAGGGGGGAACACAAATTATCCCCCTTTGAGATCCTATTTAGGGTGTTATTTCCCCCAGCAATTACAATTACAGTCTGATGTATAACTGATTTGTGTGCCTACTAACACGTGAATTAACTAAAGTGCATGGTCAAGTGTTCTCTTCTATTCCAGATCCTGAGTCTATAACATGTGCTCATTCACTTCTCCCAGGGTCTGGTCAAGAAATTTGTCAGAAAGCACTCCCTCGAACCTAGATTTGATGGCCCATTTCAGGTTCTCCTCACCACTCCCACCTCAGTGAAGCTGGAAGGAAGGCCTTCTTGATCCACTCTTCACATTGCAAGAATCCACCCCTCCTGCCGGAGAAACATGATTGGTTTCTATATCCTTTTTTCATTTCCTCAGGGGGGGCCCACGGTGGCCAACAACACAAAAGGACGGTCTAAAAGACTTCTGGTTTAACTCGTCAAACACAAATACAGCAACATTTCTGTTTGACTTCTGTATGATTGGTAGGTGCCCCCCATCCCTGAGCAATGTGACCTATATAATGGCAAACCTGATTGTATATCTATTTACATCTGTGTGACAGATGAATATTGGGGAAACAACTGCGAATATTGGGGGGTCTGTAGGGTGGAACACCGGGCAAATTGGGGAGTATAGGCCCGTATCTGCCCATCTCAAATTAGACAAAAATGGTATTGATTTGCTACTAAAGTCAGCATTTCCGAAACACCGGTAAATGAGGCAATATGAAACTAACTCTTACTATACGTAATGCCAGTCCGCAAGATGCGGGCACATATATATTAGGCGCATGGGCCTACCACAAGACTGCCTCTGTACATAACGGGAAATTCTTCTTAAAAGATATGCATACTTCCCGACCTAGGTTGCTCTATATAATTGATAACTAATTAGTGGGAACAGATAATCCTCGGACTTAGTTCAGTCCACTTCTAAGTACCATCTCTATAAATCTTATAATTCTTTCCTGTGCTTTGTAGGCTAAAGACATCTTATGCGTTAGGTGTAGCATTTTTCCCATTGTTCAGTTGTGAAAGTGGTTTAAAGCTCTTTTCCCATTTGGAAACAATGATGGGGGGTCCAAGGCTTGCTGTTCTCTAGGGAGAATATATTTTTGATATGATGTGTGTGGAGGTATTAGGGTTGAGGTGCAGAGTTTTTCAAACATTGTTGTTGTTGGTTTTGAAGCTGTGCTGGGGAATATAGAATGGATATAATGAGAAAGTTGGTTATATTCCAGGTAATGTGTACTGGTTGGATTAATATTCTGTAGTAGTACTTAGGGCAATAAGTGATCCTTTTTCCAGAGCTTGGTATATTTGAGGGATGTCTTGAAAAGTCCATTTGAGGAATGTGTGGATTTTGTCCAGGTGGGAAAGCGGGATTTTGGACCAGAGGAGTTAGTAACCAGGTTGGTTTGAAAGTTTGTATTTTTTAATTGTGTGTCCCATATCTTTAGTATTGGGTCAAGGAAATACACCTTGTTTAAAAAGCCTGGTCTGTTTGATGGTTTTAGCCATGGGAGATTTTGTATTGGTGATTGATTGATGATATTTGATATAGATATCCATACTTTTTCATGATTATGAAATGTCCAGTTAAACTATTTGGGTGAGAGAGCTGCTATGTGGTACCGTTGAAGTCAGGGAGGTTAAGACCCCCAGAGTCCTTGATTCTTGTCATTGTTGTATATTTTAGGCGGTGGAGGACCCCCCCATATGAACCTTAGCAGCAGCTGTGTAATTTTATCGAAGTATATTTTAGGAGTGAAAGAGGTAATGTCGGGAAAATATATAGGAATCTTGGCAGGATATCCATTCTATGTATATTTTTTTTAGCAAACCAGAATAGTGGTTCTTTTTCCAGGAGCAAGATCGGAGGATAATTTTTGTAGTTAATGGTATATAATTGAGATTATAGAGCAGTGTTTCTCAACCTTTTATCTGTGGGGACCCCTTGAAAACATTTCATGTCTCGGGGACCTCTACATAAAATTATGATTATATACTTATACAGTATCATTATTTTTCTTGTCAGTCATCAAATCTCAAAAAACCTAATCTATACAAATATAAATGATAGATCTATAAATACATCTCTATTGAACAAAATGCACACTAATTCACACCAGGGTGGGAACCCTTACATTAAAACTTACTTATTTTCATTATCTCTCAGACATCAATACACCAAACACAGACTTTATTCAGAACATTGATAAATATGTAGAAAAATATATCTGCATTCATCAAAATTGTGGATCTATACAATTTCTGTCAATGTTTTGAGGAACCCCCATGCAACCCCTCAGGGACCCCTAGGGGTCCCCGGACCCCTGGTTGAGAAACACTTTATAGAGTGTCGATAGATCCTTAGGTATACGAGTACCTAAGTATGTAATAGATTTGGATTGGCAATGAAACGGAAATTTTTTTTAGTAGAGATATTGTTTCTTGTGATAGAATATCACACATTCTGATAGATATTCAAACATTCTGATTTTCAAAGTTGATTTTAAAATTACTTAATTTGCTAAATGAATCTATTTCTTTTAGTAAGAGTGGAATAGAGATGTGTGGTGAGGATGTACAGAAGTACATCATCTGCGTAGCAGCGATCTTGTGTATGCGTTGGCCATCTGTACCCCTCCAATACTTTGAGCCTGATTGAGCCTGATTGCATTTAGTAAATGTTCCATAGTTAGGACATAGAGAAGGTCCTGTCTAGCTTTAATTACATTTTTTAGGGTTTGTGTATTTCTTTTCTTTTTGTGTTCTAATTCTAGTGTTGCTATGGATGATTGTAGTTGGTTAATGTGTGTTAAAGGACAATTATACTCACCTTCCCTCCGCTCCAGATCTTCATGTAGTAACTTTTACCCAGGGTGAGGACCTGACCGCAAGGTCCTCACCCCGGGATTCACGAAACCTTCAGCAGCGTGTTGCAGCAACACTGCTCTTGTAGGCTCCGCCCCCTCCTCCCCGTTGGCGACGAGGCCAATAGGAAGGCACGCGGGGTGGGACCTAGCGATTCAGGTCCTTACCCGGGGTAAAAGTTACTACATGAAGATCTGGAGCGGAGGGAAGGTGAGTATAATTGTCCTTTATGAGGTTTCTTTGGTACGTGAACCTTGTTGAATCAAAATTCCTCTTATTTGCACTTGAGTGTTTCCCATTGTATGGGGGGTGGTGTGTGTTTCCTTGAAGGTGGAGATAGCTGTTTTTATTGCCTCAAGGCATTCTGTGTTTTTCAGTAGTTGGTTGTTTAATTTCCAAGTTCAGTTAGGTTTTCTGGATTGTAGTATGTTGAGTTGGAGAAAAATGGGGACATGATCAACCAGAGGAATGGCCATAGTGGCATTGGGTTGCCAAGATAGTATTGGTTGAGATATAAAGACGTAGTCTATATGACTATATGAATTATGTACAGGGGAGTAAAAAGAGTAGTCTCTTTGGGAAGGGTTTTTAAGACTCTCCAGATATCTTTCAGTTGTAATTTCTGAAATTCTCTTTTGAGTGCATTTAGTTGTCTATATAGGTGTGTGCTATACCTGAGGATGTATCTAAGGGAGGTTCCAAAGCTAAGTTGTAGTCTCCACCCATAATGATTAGTCCTTTATAGAAGTCCTGTAGTTGAGTTAGATAGGTTACATGTAGGGATTTGTGTGTGTTGGTAAGTATATATTTGCCAAAGTTTTTGTGAGGTGGTTGATTTGTAGTTTGAGAAAGGAATCTGCCTTGTTATCGTGTTTGGAGCCTAACAGTTAAAAGGGGATTGATTTGTGGATAACTATGGCCACACCCAGGATTTTGCTCTGGATTATGACTAAAGTACCAATGAGGATAATTTTTATCATAAAATTTTGGAACTGCATTAGTCCGAAAGTGAGTTTCTTCGAAGAAAATCACATCAATTTTCTGCATATATTGTAGGATTTTGTGTTCTGCATTGAGGGAATTTAGCCCCTTGTCGTTTATGAGCAAACCCGTAGCTTGTTCTCCATCAAAAATATTTACAATTTTATTTAATATCATCGTTAGATCTGCCTCATTTCGGTGGAGAGGTGGGTAAACAGGGGCTGGGGAAAAGGGGACAGTAGAGAGAAAAAAAGAGTAACTGTAAAACATTTACTATTATGAACATTATAGTATAAGATCACATATTGTATAAACGTACATAAATACATATATTGATTTAAACTTAACATTGAACACCAGAGTATCGGTATCCACCATTCCATTGGTGAGATTGGTGTTTCGTGGGGCGTGTGTCCCGGTCATCCAACCACATCCAACCACATCTGCGTGTGTCTTCAGGGAGTTTCCATCCACTGGTGTCTTGTAATAACTTGTAATAACTTGTTAATACTTGTTAATACTTTTTATACTTCAGTTTAACCTATTTATATATTTTGTACAATGGGCTTGTGCTTGTTGAGTTGTTTTGGACTAATTTTGGTCCTCTGAGGAGGGAGAGCCTCCAGATTGGGGTCTCTGTTTAGGGGGTCGAAATCGCTTGATGTGACTTTTTGCCAGTTTTCTTTTGGTGGTAATGGTTGTGGAGTGTTGGTATGTCCCAGTTGGGGAGATTCATCTCCGGAAGACCCATTTGTTTAGGAAGGCTGGCAGGTTTTCTGGGTCGCGTAAGGTTTCTATAATTCCGTCTTTTTTTTCTTGTAATGCAGGGGTTAAAAGGGGTATAGCCATTTATAGTTGATTCCTGCCTCTTTAGTTGGATAAAGCGGGCGAATTGCCCTTCTTTGCTGCAATGTGCGTTGTGAGAGGTCAGGGAATAGGGAAGATGAGCTCCTTGAATTCTATTTCTGAGCATTCCCTTGATTTAGATAGTATTTGGTCTTTTATATTAAAGAGATGTAGGCAGCATATTACATCTCTTGGCAATGTATCGTCATAGGCTCTGGGGTGTAGCGCTCTGTGCGCTCTATCTAGTTTAAAGGGCATGTCCACCCTTCTTAAAAATTTTTCTATAATATTCTCCCTGTCCCCCCAACCGCTTTAAGTTCAGAAAGTGCCCCAAATATTACTTACCTTCCCTCTTTCCTCCGCCGCACTGCAGGCCCGCCTTGGCGAGAAAATGCAAGCAGAGGGGCGGGACGGCAGTCGCATCTGATTTGGCTGAGCGGCAGCCAATCACGGATGCACTGCCAGGAGTTCAGTGCGGCAGAGGAAAGAGGGAAGGTAGTAATATTTGGGGCACTTTCAACTTAAAACTATAGCGGTTGGGGATGGGGGACAGGGAGAATATTATATATAAAGGTTTTTACGCAAGGGGGAGGTAATTTAAATCGGGAGAGAGAGGGAGGGGGGGGGGAGGGAGAAGGGCTGCAGTGCGCATGCCAAACTTCTCCCGGAGGAGACAGGACTTTAGGGGGGATAGCAGAAGAAACCAGATGGAGCTGGGATTTAAGGTAAGGATTAAACTACACTACACCAATGGGCCAGTAGTGGGGGGGGGGGTTATAGTTTTGGGGGGGTGGAAATGCCCTTTAATAGGAGTGTCCTCTGTCTGACCTATGATTGTATTGAAATCTTTTGTAGAACTTGGGGTAGTTCTGCTGTTTGAATGTTTCTGAAAGACCCCTTATCCTTATTTTATTGCGACGACCTCTGTTTTCAAGATCGTCCGCTTAATTTAGTAAGGCTCTGATTGTGGCTGTATGTGAAGTACAGGTGGAGTGTTATGTCGGTTAGAGCGGAATTATGTTGTTCATACCTGCTTTCTAGCTCAGCTACTCGTTCTGCTACTTCCTTGAAGTCTGTGCGTAGGGCTGAGACTTCGGCCTTGCACGTATGTTCACTCTAGTAACCAGCTTCTCAAAATCATGTTTAGTGGGGAGGGAGCGGAGGTATGTTTAATGTCCGATGCTGCGCATCGGAATCCTCGTTTGATTCCGTGGTCTGCCGGTCTATGTTGGGGCCCTGTCTGTCTGTCTCTGGCCCGTGGCGCCATGTGTGTAGTGCTGGTTCCGGGGTTTCCCGAAAAAGCGTTCAAGATCTGCCCCCGGAGTGAGCTGTGAAGATGCCTGGGGTTTAGTGGGTTTCTTTTCCCCATTGTGGGTGTGGTAATTGTGGAGGTTAGTGCTTTAGTGACCCGTAGTCAATACGGCCGTACAGGAAGACGTAAAGGCCACGCCCCCTTTTGTCATATTTTTAGGCTTGTGTGGCTGCATATTACATATGTGTGTGTCAATTTTGTTAACCACAACCGCTACAATTCAGTGTTAGGGTTCAGCATGTGGTGGATGATGTAGAGAGATTAATGGGTGGGACTGGGAGTGACCCAGTTGTCAGAAATTGATCTTGATGTTCCTCAAGATCAGCAACCTGGGGGGGGGGGATGCAGATTCAGGCAGAGGTAATCATTATATTTACACAAAGAGAGACTGAGAGAAACGACATATTACATTATCATTAATGCTATTCAAAACTTTGACTTTATGCCCCATATATGTTCAGATAGCATAGCTCCTAAGTGTACTGGTCTCTTGCATGCACTCAAATTCATAGAAAATTATTTTTTTAGTCAATTTTTAGGCTTGTGTGGCTGCATACATATGTTTGTATCAATTTGTTACACGCCAACCACAACCGCTACAATTCAAGCCCTTATAGCTGCATGACCTTCCTGGTTTTTTTCTATTTTTACACAAATAGGTTTATTTACACAGAATTTTGACCACTTGAGGACAACTCAAGATCAATTTCTTGAACATGCATAAAAATTATAATTACTTATTGTTTAAATACAATATGTATTTAAATATAAAATAAAATATGCTACATATATTAAAGGCATGCCACCCTAAATTAAAACTTTTGCCAGGTAAGAACCCCTCCCCCAGCCCCAACCCTATAAAAATTAATTTAAGAAAGTCCCCAGTTCTTTCTTACCTTCCTCTCTTCTCGGGCGCCCGGCCCGCCTTCTGCTTCGAGACACTGCAACAGGGGGCTGAGAGGCAGCCAATCACGGAGGCGGCTGCTGGCTTCTCAGAAGGCCGGGGAGCGAGGGAAGGTAAGTACAGTTCTGGGGACTTTCTAAAAATAATTTTATGCGGTTGGGGCTGGGAGAACATATTTTATTAGGTGGGCACTTTCTGGGGGGACTACAGGAGAACCATATGGAGCTTGGATGTGAGGTAAGGATTTTTACTACATGAGGGGGCCATTACTGGGGGGATTATAGTTTTGGGGTGGACATGCCCTTTAATAACATGGTTTGAAAGGAGCAAATAAATGTGATTAGATTGTAAGCTCTTCAGGCAGGGCCTGATGTGTTTTTTCTGTAAAGCGCTATGGAAGATGTTGGCCTATAATATCCATAATATATTTTATAAACATGTTATGAAAATTATTACCTAATTTTAGTTTTACAAGAAAAATCGCCCGGCACAAATCACTATAATGCCAAAGAAATAATGTAAGGGGTGTCCCCACCACTAATATATATAGTAACCAAAGAGAACGAAAGTGGTATAAACAGGGCACACCCAGACTATAGTAATACATAAAATATCCTTTACTGAATATATATGGATATGGCAAAGCGGTGTAACAAAATACATTAAAAACACATCTCCAACCCTCAGTATCACAAAAGTACATCACACATATTAACACAATGTTAATATATACACAGGCAAATGTGCAAAGTAGTATACATTGTTGTATGACTGAGTGGATGAATATACCGGTATATTATCTGTGTGATGTACTTTTGTGATACTGAGGGTTGGAGATGTGTTTTAATGTATTTTGTTATTTTGTTCAATAAAGGATATTTTATGTATTACTATAGTCTGGGTGTGCCCTGTTTATACCACTTCTGTTCTCTTTTGGTTACTACCTTATTTTAGTTATAATGTTAATAGATTTCTGCATTTCATTACAATATAATGTGTAGTAGCAGATATTTGTACTGTATATAATATAACAATTAATAGATTGTTGTATTACATTACAATATAATGTGTATTAGTGAATTGTACTGTCTATAATATTATGTTGGATAATTGGATAATTTAAGATATTGCATCAGACATACTACATATGTTGGATAATTGAAGATATTGCATCAGACATACTACATATGTTGGATAATTGGATAATTTAAGATATTGCATCAGCGCCGCTCCTACCATGAAGCAATCTGAAAAGATTGCTCATGGCCCGCATCTGGTTTTTTAAAAGTCGGCAATCTGTAAAACATTTTTTACCCCCTTTTGTGTTGCGCTGCGTGCGCTAGCGCTGTTAATTGCATTTACTTGCAGGCTGGCGGAAGATGAAGAGCTGTAGCAGTGGATTTGTCTCCCCGCTGATTGGCTGATAGACCGGTTGAGCTCCGGATGTCAAGTGATGTCAGTTATGCGACTAGGACAAATCAGCCAATCGACGGCAGGGAAACATCATCGTCTGATTGGCTGTCACGTCTCGCGTAACTTTCCCTGCTGATTGGCTGATGATAGACCGGTTGAGCTCTGGACGCGTAAGTTACGCGAGACGTGACTAGCCAATCAGACGGATTTGTTTCCCTGCCGTCTGATTGGCTGATTTGTCCTAGTCGCATAACTGACATCACTTGACATCCGGAGCTCAACCGGTCTATCAGCCAATCAGCGGGGAGACAAATCCACTGCTACAGCTCTTCATCTTCCGCCAGCCTGCCAAGTAAATGCAATTAACAGCGCTAGCGCACGCAGCGCAACACAAAAGGGGGTAAAAAATGTTTTACAGATTGCCGACTTTTAAAAATACCCAGATGCGTGGGCCATGAGCAATCTTTTCAGATTGCTTCATGGTAGGAGCGGCGCTGATGCAATATCTTAAATTATCCAATTATCCAACATATGTAGTATGTCTGATGCAATATCTTCAATTATCCAACATATGTAGTATGTCTGATGCAATATCTTAAATTATCCAATTATCCAACATAATATTTATAGACAGTACAATTCACTAATACACATTATATTGTAATGTAATACAACAATCTATTAATTGTTATATTATATACAGTACAAATATCTGCTACTACACATTATATTGTAATGAAATGCAGAAATCTATTAACATTATAACTAAAATAAGGTAGTAACCAAAAGAGAACAGAAGTGGTATAAACAGGGCACACCCAGACTATAGTAATACATAAAATATCCTTTATGAACAAAATAAAAAAATACATTAAAACACATCCCAACCCCAGTATACAAAAGTACATCACACAGATAATATACCGGTATATTCATCCACTCAGTCATACAACAATGTATACTACTTTGCACATTTGCCTGTGTATATATTAACATTGTGTTAATATGTGTGATGTACTTTTGTGATACTGAGGGTTGGAGATGTGTTTTTAATGTATTTTGTTACACCGCTTTGCCATATCCCATATATATTCAGTAAAGGATATTTTATGTATTACTATAGTCTGGGTGTGCCCTGTTTATACCACTTCTGTTCTCTTTTGGTTACTATATTATATTAGTGGTGGGAGCACCCCTTACATTATTTCCTTTGGCATTATAGTGATTTGTGCCGGGCGAATTTTTCTATGTAAAACTAAAATTAGGTAATAATTTTCATAAACATGTTTATAAATATTATTATGGATTTATATAGCGCCAACATCTTCCATAGCGCTTTACAGAAACATACACATCAGGCCCTGCCCTGAAGAGCTTACAATCTAATCACATTTATTTGCTCACTTTCAAACCATGTTATTAAAGGGCATGTCCACCCCCAAAACTATAATCCCCCCCAGTAATGGCCCCATCATGTAGTGTAATAAAATCCTTACCTCACATCCAAGCTCCATATGGTTCTCCTGTAGTCCCCCCAGAAAGTGCCCACCTAATAAAATATGTTCTCCCAGCCCCAACCGCATAAAAATTATTTTTAGAAAGTCCCCAGAACTGTACTTACCTTCCCTCGCTCCCCCGGCATTCTGAGAAGCCAGCAGCCGCCTCCGTGATTGGCTGCCTCTCAGCCCCCTGTTTGCAGTGTCTCGCAAGCAGAAGGCCGGGCCGGGCGCCCGAGAAGAGAGGGAAGGTAAGTAAAGAACTGGGGACTTTCTTAAATTAATTTTTATAGGGTTGGGGCTGGGGGAGGGGTTCTTACCTGGCAAAAGTTTTAATTTAGGGTGGCATGCCTTTAATATATGTAGCATATTTTATTTTATATTTAAATACATATTGTATTTAAACAATAAGTAATTATAATTTTTATGCATGTTCAAGAAATTGATCTTGAGTTGTCCTCAAGTGGTCAAAATTCTGTGTAAATAAACCTATTTGTGTAAAAATAGAAAAAAACCAGGAAGGTCATGCAGCTATAAGGGCTTGAATTGTAGCGGTTGTGGTTGGCGTGTAACAAATTGATACAAACATATGTATGCAGCCACACAAGCCTAAAAATTGACTAAAAAAATAATTTTCTATGAATTTGAGTGCATGCAAGAGACCAGTACACTTAGGAGCTATGCTATCTGACATATATGGGGCATAAAGTCAAAGTTTTGAATAGCATTAATGATAATGTAATATGTCGTTTCTCTCAGTCTCTCTTTAGTGTAAATATAATGATTACCTCTGCCTGAATCTGCATCCCCCCCCCCAGGTTGCTGATCTTGAGGAACATCAAGATCAATTTCTGACAACTGGGTCACTCCCAGTCCCACCCATTAATCTCTCTACATCATCCACCACATGCTGAACCCTAACACTGAATTGTAGCGGTTGTGGTTAACAAAATGACACACACATATGTAATATGCAGCCACACAAGCCTAAAAATATGACAAAAGGGGGCGTGGCCTTTACGTCTTCCTGTACGGCCGTATTGACTACGGGTCACTAAAGCACTAACCTCCACAATTACCACACCACAATGGGGAAAAGAAACTCCACTAAACCCCAGGCATCTTCACAGCTCACTCCGGGGGCAGATCTTGAACGCTTTTTCGGGAAAACCCCGGGAACCAGCACTACACACATGGCGCACACCGGGCCAGAGACAGACAGACAGGGCCCCAACATAGACCGGCAGACCACGGAATCAACAGAGGATTCCGATGCGCAGCATCGGACATTAAAACATACCTCCGCTCCCTCCCCACTAAACATGATTTTGAAGAGCTGGTTACTAGAGTTGAACATACGTGCAAGGCCGAAGTCTCAGCCCTACGCACAGACTTCAAGGAAGTAGCAGAACGAGTAGCTGAGCTAGAAAGCAGGTATGAACAACATAATTCCGCTCTAACCGACATACACTCCACCTGTACTTCACATACAGCCACAATCAGAGCCTTACTAAATTAAGCGGACGATCTTGAAAACAGAGGTCGTCGCAATAATATAAGGATAAGGGGTCTTTCAGAAAACATTCAAACAGCAGAACTACCCCAAGTTCTACAAAAGATTTTCAATACAATCATAGGTCAGACAGAGGACACTCCTATTAAAGGGCATTTCCACCCCCCCAAAACTATAACCCCCCCCCCACTACTGGCCCATTGGTGTAGTGTAGTTTAATCCTTACCTTAAATCCCAGCTCCATCTGGTTTCTTCTGCTATCCCCCCCTAAAGTCCTGTCTCCCCTCCGGGAGAAGTTTGGCATGCGCACTGCAGCCCTTCTCCCTCCCCCCCCCCTCCCTCTCTCTCCCGATTTAAATTACCTCCCCCTTGCGTAAAAACCTTTATATATAATATTCTCCCTGTCCCCCATCCCCAACCGCTATAGTTTTAAGTTGAAAAGTGCCCCAAATATTACTACCTTCCCTCTTTCCTCTGCCGCACTGAACTCCTGGCAGTGCATCCGTGATTGGCTGCCGCTCAGCCAAATCAGATGCGACTGCCGTCCCGCCCCTCTGCTTGCATTTTCTCGCCAAGGGGGCCTGAGTGCGGCGGAGGAAAGAGGGAAGGTAAGTAATATTTGGGGCACTTTCTGAACTTAAAGCGGTTGGGGGGGACAGGGAGAATATTATATGAAAAATTTTTAAGAAGGGTGGACATGCCCTTTAAACTAGATAGAGCGCACAGAGCGCTACACCCCAGAGCCTATGACGATACATTGCCAAGAGATGTAATATGCTGCCTACATCTCTTTAATATAAAAGACCAAATACTATCTAAATCAAGGGAATGCTCAGAAATAGAATTCCAAGGAGCTCATCTCTCCCTATTCCCTGACCTCTCACAACGCACATTGCAGCAAAGAAGGGCAATTCGCCCCTTGCTTATCCAACTAAAAGAGGCAGGAATCAACTATAAATGGCTATACCCCTTTTACCCCTGCATTACAAGCAAAAAAAGACGGAATTATAGCAACCTTACGCGACCCAGAAAACCTGCCAGCCTTCCTAAACAAATTGGGTCTTCCGGAGATGAATCTCCCCAACTGGGACATACCAACACTCCACAACCATTACCACCAAAAGAAAACTGGCAAAAAGTCACATCAAAGCGATTTCGACCCCCTAAACAGAGACCCCAATCTGGAGGCTCTCCCTCCTCAGAGGACCAAAATTAGTCCAAAACAACTCAACAAGCACAAGCCCATTGTACAAAATATATAAATATGGTTAAACATGAAGTATAAAAAGTTATTAACAAGTTATTAACAAGTTATTAACAAGTTATTAACAAGACACCAGTGGATGGAAACTCCCTGAAGACACACGCAGATGTGGTTGGATGTGGTTGGATGACCGGGACACACGCCCCCAAACGAACACCAATCTCACCAATGGAATGGTGGATACCTGATACTCTGGTGTTCAATGTTAAGTTTAAATCTAATATATGTATTTTATGTACAGTTTATACAATATGTGATCTTATACTATAATGTTCATAATAGTAAATGTTTTACAGTTACTCTTTTTTTCTCTCTACTGTCCCCTTTTCCCCAGCCCCTGTTTACCCACCTCTCCCACCGAAATGAGGCAGATCTAACGATGATATTAAATAAAATTGTAAATATTTTTGATGGAGAACAAGCTACGGGTTTGCTCATATAACGACAAGGGGCTAAACTTCCCTCAATGCAGAACACAAATCCTACAATATATGCAGAAAATTGATGTGATTTTCTTCGAAGAAACTCACTTTCGGACTAATGCAGTTCCAAAATTTTATGATAAAAATTATCCTCATTGGTACTTTAGTCATAATCCAGAGGCAAAATCCATGGGTGTGGCCATAGTTATCCACAAATCAATCCCCTTTTAACTGTTAGGCTCCAAACACGATAACAAAGGCAGATTCATCTTTCTCAAACTACAAATCAACCACCTCACAAAAACTTTGGCAAATATATACTTACCCAACACACAACAAATCCCTACATGTAAATCCTATCTAACTCAACTACAGGACTTCTATAAAGGACTAATCATTATGGGTGGAGACTACAACTTAGCTTTGGAACCTCCCTTAGATACATCCTCAGGTATAGCACACACCTCATATAGACAACTAAATGCACTCAAAAGAGAATTTCAGAAATTACAACTGAAAGATATCTGGAGAGTCTTAAAACCCTTCCCAAAGAGACTACTCTTTTTACTCCCCTGTACATAATTCATATAGTCATATAGACTACGTCTTTATATCTCACCCAATACTATCTTGGCAACCCAAATGCCACTATGGCCACTTCCTCTGGTTTGATCATGTCCCCATTTTTCTCCAACTCAACATACTACAATCCAGAAAACCTAACTGAACTTGGAAATTAAACAACCAACTACTGAAAAACACAGAATGCATTGAGGCAATCAAAACAGCTATCTCCACCTTCAAGGAAACACACACCACCCCCCATACAATGGGAAACACTCAAGTGCATAATAAGAGGAATTTTGATTCAACAAGGTTCACGTACCAAAGAAACCTCATTAAAGGACAATTATACTCACCTTCCCTCCGCTCCAGATCTTCATGTAGTAACTTTTACCCAGGGTAAGGACCTGAATCGCTAGGTCCTCACCCCGCGTGCCTTCCTATTGGCCTCGTCGCCAACGGGGAGGAGGGGGCGGAGCCTACAAGAGCAGTGTTGCTGCAACACGCTGCTGAAGGTTTCGTGAATCCCGGGGTGAGGACCTTGCGGTTCAGGTCCTCACCCTGGGTAAAAGTTACTACATGAAGATCTGGAGCGGAGGGAAGGTGAGTATAATTGTCCTTTAACACACATTAACCAACTACAATCATCCATAGCAACACTAGAATTAGAACACAAAAGAACAAGAAATACACAAACCCTAAAAAATGTAATTAAAGCTAGACAGGACCTTCTCTATGTCCTAACTATGGAACATTTACTAAATGCAATCAGGCTCAATCAGGCTCAAAGATATTGGAGGGGTACAGATAGGCCAACGCATACACAAGATCGCTGCTTACGCAGATGATGTACTTCTGTACATCACCTCACCACACATCTCTATTCCACTCTTACTAAAAGAAATAGATTCATTTAGCAAATTAAGTAATTTTAAAATCAACTTTGAAAAATCAGAATGTTTGAATATCTATCAGAATGTGTGATATTCTATCACAAGAAACAATATCTCTACTAAAAAAAATTTCCCGTTTCATTGCCAATCCAAATCTATTACATACTTAGGTACTCGTATACCTAAGGATCTATCGACACTCTATAACAGTGTTTCTCAACCAGGGGTCCGGGGACCCCTAGGGGTCCCTGAGGGGTTGCATGGGGGTCCTCAAAACATTGACAGAAATTGTATAGATCCACAATTTTGATGAATGCAGATATATTTTTCTACATATTTATCAATGTTCTGAATAAAGTCTGTGTTTGGTGTATTGATGTCTGAGAGATAAATGAAAATAAGTAATGTTTTAATGTAAGGGTTCCCACCCTGGTGTGAATTAGTGTGCATTTTGTTCAATAGAGATGTATTTATAGATCTATCATTTATATTTGTATAGATTAGGTTTTTTGATGATTTGATGACTGACAAAGAAAAATAATGATACTGTATAATGTATATAATCATAATTTTATGTAGAGGTCCCCGAGACATGAAAATTGTTTCAAGGGGTCCCCACAGATAAAAAGGTTGAGAAACACTGCTCTATAATCTCAATTATATACCATTAACTACAAAATTATCCTCCGATCTTTGCTCCTGGAAAAAGAACCACTATTCCTGGTTTGCTAAAATAAATATCATAAGAATGGATATCCTGCCAAGATTCCTATATATTTTCCAGACATTACCTCTTTCACCTCCTAAAATATACTTCGATAAAATTACACAGCTGCTGCTAAGGTTCATATGGGGAGGGTCCTCCCACCGCCTAAAATATACAACAATGACAAGAATCAAGGACTCTGGGGGTCTTAACCTCCCTGACTTCAACGGTACCACATAGCAGTCTCTCTCACCCAAATAGTTAACTGGACATTTCATAATCATGAAAAAGTATGGATATCTATATCAAATATCATCAATCAATCACCAATACAAAATCTCCCATGGCTAAAACCATCAAACAGACCAGGCTTTTTAAACAAGGTGTATTTCCTTGACCCAATACTAAAGATATGGGACACACAATTAAAAAAATACAAACTTTCAAACCAACCTGGGTTACTAACTCCTCTGGTCCAAAATCCCGCTTTCCCACCTGGACAAAACTCCACACAATTCCTCAAATGGACTTTTCAAGACATCCCTCAAATATACCAAGCTCTGGAAAAAGGATCACTTATTGCCCTAAGTACTACTACAGAATATTAATCCAACCAGTACACATTACCTGGAATATAACCAACTTTCTCATTATATCCATTCTATATTCCCCAGCACAGCTTCAAAACCAACAACAACAATGTTTGAAAAACTCTGCACCTCAACCCTAATACCTCCACACATCATATCAAAAATATATTCTCTCCTAAGAGAACAGCAAGCCTTGGACCCCCCATCATATGTTTCCAAATGGGAAAAAGAGCTTTAAACCACTTTCACAACTGAACAATGGGAAAAATGCTACACCTAACGCATAAGATGTCTTTAGCCTACAAAGCACAGGAAAAGAATTATAAGATTCTATAGAGATGGTACTTATGAAGTGGACTGAACTAAGTCCGAGGATTATCTGTTCCCATCCTAATTAGTTATCAATTATATAGAGCAACCTAGGTCGGGAAGTTATGCATATCTTTTAAGAAGAATTTCCCGTTATGTACAGAGGCAGTCTTGTGGTAGGCCCATGCGCCTAATATATATGTGCCCGCATCTTGCGGACTGGCATTACGTATAGTAAGAGTTAGTTTCATATTGCCTCATTTACCGGTGTTTCGGCAAATGCCTGACTTTAGTAGCAAATCAATACCATTTTTGTCTAATTTGAGATGGGCAGATACGGGCCTATATCCCCAATTTGTCCCGGTGTTCCACCCTACAGCCCCCCAATATTCGCAGTTGTTTCCCCAATATTCATCTGTCACACAGATGTAAATAGATCTACAATCAGGTTTGCCATTATATAGGTCACATTGCTCAGGGATGGGGGGCACCTACCAATCATACAGAAGTCAAACAGAAATGTTGCTGTATTTGTGTTTGACGAGTTAAACCAGAAAGTCGTTAGACCGTCCTTTTGTGTTGTGGCCACCTGTCTGGCCCCCCCTGAGGAAATGATAAAAAGGATATAGAAACCAATCATGTTTCTCCGGCAGGAGGGGTGGATTTCTTGCAATGTGAAGAGTGGATCAAGAAGGCCTTCCTTCCAGCTTCACTGAGGTGGGAGTGGTGAGGAGAACCTGAAATGGGCCATCAAATCTAGGTTCGAGGGAGTGCTTTCTGACAAATTTCTTGACCAGCACCCTGGGAGAAGTGAATGAGCACATGTTATAGACTCAGGATCTGGAATAGAAGAGAACACTTGACCATGCACTTTAGTTAATTCACGTGTTAGTAGGCACACAAAATCAGTTTATACATCAGACTGTAATTGTAATTGCTGGGGGAAATAACACCCTAAATAGGATCTCAAAGGGGGATAATTTGTGTTCCCCCCTGGGTGTGTATCTGACACTGAACAGAGCAATAGGCAGGCTGTCAGGCCATCCCATCCCAGAATCTTGACATACGTGTTTTTAGCGTTCCATTCATTCTCTCAACCTTCCCACTACTCTGAGGATGATAGGGCGTGTGGAAGTGTAATGTTACTCCTAAAGCAGTCCAGATTTCTTTGGTAACATTTGCAGTGAATGCAGGGCCCTGATCACTTTCTATTACTTCCGGGACACCGAATCTACATACAATCTCAGATAGTAGTTTCTTGGCAGTAGTCTTAGCGGTCATGTTAGTCAATGGATATGCTTCTGGCCATCCGGAGAACATATCGACAATTACCAATGCATATTCGAATCTTCCGCTTTTTGCCATTTGGATATGGTCTATCTGGATCCTTTGGAAAGGGTAAAAGGGTTTTGCCAGATGAAGTTTTGGAGGTTTTTCCGTACGTCCTGGATTGCATTTAGCACATATCGCGCAGGCAGCAGTGTAATTCCTGGTAAAGGTGGTTATGCCAGGAGCAAAGTAAGTCTTTGAGATTAGGTTATTCATGAGATTCTTTGAAATATGGGCAGGTCCATGTGCCCATTGAACGAGGGGTGGGTAGAGACTTCTAGGGATACATAACTTTTTGTTATGTGTATACAGTCCATCCTTAAGTACTGCCCCCTTTCCCAGCCACTCCTCTCTCTCTTCCTTGGCGGTGTCCTGGATATTTTTAGTTTATCCTTGTTATCTATGAAACCCATCTGAAGCAGGGGAGTTGATGTTTCGGTGATTCTGTCCTGAAATTTAAATTGCTCCTTCACATCTTCTGGCAATTACTGTATTTCTTCCAGGGCCGCTGACTTTGCAGCCTGGTCGGCCATATGATTGCCTATGGTTTCAGGGAAGTTGAGTTTGCCTTTACTTTCAGAACGGCAACTTGTTTCGGGTATGACAGGGCTTCCATTAGTTCTGTGACAGATTTCTCATGCTTGATGGTTGTTCCGGTGGCCGTCAAGTATCCTCTTGTTTTCCAAATGACGCCGAAGTCTAGAGCCCTGGGCGTATCTAGAGTCGGTGTATACATTAAGGCGCTTGCCTTTTGCAATTGTGCAGGCTGCAGTTAAGGCTTTGACCTCTGCTTCCTGGGCAGAGTAGACAGTGGGTAAGGCTTCTGCTTGGAGCACAGAGTCAGTGGTGGTGACAGCATAACCCACGTGAAATTTACCTTTATCGTCTGCAAAGCGTGATCTATCCACAAATAAAGTGATGTCTGGGTTTTCAAGTGGAGATGATCTGACTGTGGGGAGATGCGCTGTTTCTTGTTGCATGAGGTCAAAGCAATTGTGTCCATCTTGTGTTGCCTCATGGTCATCATGTGTGGTACCCCCCTCAGGAATTGGCAGAAGTGTGGAGGGGTTGAGTATGGAACAGCGTTGTAGAGTGACATTGTCGGGCATGAGGTTGATTGAGAATAGCAGAAATGTCATGGGGAGCCAGAAGGATGCAGTCGTGGCCTAGAATGATGTCAGATGTTTTATCAAGGAGGAAATGGGCTGCATATACTGCCCTCATGCAGGATGGGCTCCCCTTAGCAACATTGTCTAGTTGTCCAGAAAAGTAACCAATGCGTTTGATTCTTGATCCATGGTTTTGGGCGAGGACACCAAGGGTGTGGCCTTGACATTCAGAGACAAAGAGTTTGAATGGCTTTTCATAGTCCGGAAGCCCAAGCGCTGGTGCTGAAGATAGGATAGCCTTCAGGGGACTTGAGTACCTCGTACAGAGGTCTGCAAAGCATGCAGAGGTCTGCAAAGCATGCAGAGGTTTATGTCCTCGAAGAAGAACAATACCTTGTAAAGTCGTGATCCTGTCGGTTGTGATGTGCCTTGTCCCTTGAGAGATACATTGTCCGAGGAATGTCACAGTGGGTTGGCACCACTGTAATTTTGCTTTGGAGGCCTTGCACCCTTGATCCGCTAGATGACAGAGTAGGTCCTCTGTCGCTTGTGCAGCGACAGGAAGTGTGGGTGAGCAGAGTAGAAGGTCATCCACATATTGAAGTAAAGTAACTTCTGGGTGTGATTGCTTCCATGAGTCCAGGATAGAAGTCAATGCTTTGGAAAATTGCGTTGGTAAATTCTGAGCCCCCTGTGGCATTACGGTCCAGCAGTATTGCTCCCGCTCATGCGTGAAAGCAAACAGAAAACGGCAAGATGCGTGTAGCGGAACACTGAAAAAGGCATTACATAAATCCACTACACTGAAGACGGAAGCGGAAGGAGGTATGCCACAGAGTAAGGTGTGAGGGTTGGACACAATTGGTGTTTCCAATATTGTAGCTTCATTTACAGCCCGTAAGTCTAGGCGGTTTTTGTCGGGTTCACCTACTTTCCCTTTTTTCTTAACAGGAAACAGTGATGTGTTGCAGGGTGAGACGGTTTTTACAATGGCACCATTTGCAAGAAGGGTACGTATTTGTAGAGAAATGGCTTCTGATTGAGCAGGTTTCAAGGGGTATTGAGGTTTCCTGGGGTAGAGCCGCCCCTTCTTTAAGGTAAACCATCACAGGCGGGACTTTGAGACGCCCTATGTCTTCTGGGCCTTGTGACCACAAAGAAGGAGGGATCCTACACAGGACATCACCAGGTATGGTGGAAGGTGAAACCGAATCTATAGACATTAGAAGAGGGACAGAACAGAGGGATGAGGCTTCAGTTTGGTCAAGAGGTGTCGATACAGTGATGGTGCCATCAGACAGGAAAGTCTGGAGAGGATGTCTGTACCTAGAAGGTTTAGTGGACAAGTGGGTGAAACAACGAAACGTGCCAATAAGCCAGAGAAAGATCCCACTGGTCAAGTCAACGGGTTGGTACGAGGAGTGCCATCTACTCCAACGCAAGAGACATCAGAATTAGTGAGAGTAGCTTGTTGTGGTAAGTCTTGGGTCCTGATTACGCTTCGGGCTGCGCCTGTGTCTATCAGCAAAGTGGTAGGGGTGTCTTGGATTGGTAAGGTAATTTTAGCAAGGGGTCCGAGTCCCTCAGCGGGTAAAGACACGATTGGTGTTGGGGTGCCAGACACAGGTTTGCCAATGTCCTATTGAGGAAGAGGAGGAGGTGGTGGAGCAGGTAGCGTGGGGAAGCCATTGTTGGGGTTGTATTGGTTGTATTGGACACCATTGGGATTGTATTGTGCACCGTTGGGATTGTATTGTGCACCATTGGGATTGCATTGTCTTTTTGGGCCCCTGCAATCACGACTGAGATGAGCAAGTTTTCCACAATTATAACAAGTTTTCCCTTTGTTAGGATTGGAGCCAGGATTATTTCCTCTTGCGGGTTTCAATTGTGAGATGAGGTTGGTTTTCATGTCTTCGAATCTGTCTTCGAGGTCTTTTAATAATTGATCCTTGACCTGGTTTAATTCTGTATCCACAGGTGGTACTTCGGCAACCATGATTGGTGCTGATTTTAGTTTCCCCAGGGCTGCTTCCAGTCCCTTAGCCACTGCTGTCAGGGTCTGAAGGGTAAGTGTACGATATTCAGGGCGTGCCGTCATCAGGCCTTTTCTCAGGACTTCCTTCAATCCACTGACGAAAGCTGATGACAACATTTGGGTGTGTGAGTTGCTATATTTGTCAAATCCTAAATCATTAAACATCTGTGTCAAACGGACTTGATATTTCTCCACAGATTCTGTCTTGTCCTGTGTAATGTCGTCAAGGTTGACAGCCTGATCAGCCAGCCTATTCTGTGCCCAGGATCTTATTTGTTCACAGAATGTCACACCGGACTCATAGGTTGTGGTGTAGGGAGCCTGATTGTGGTTTAATGCATTTTTCATGATGGGCCAATAAGCATGACTTGCTCGTATTTCACACAAACTCTCTAGGTCTTTCCAGGTTGCTGAGTAATTCTTTTGGAAGCCAACAAGCCTGCGATAGAAAGGCATAGGCTGGTGGTCGGGGTCTGGTAATTCGGATATGAGAGTGGCTGCTTGGCTGGGAGTAAACGAATATATACAATGTAGGTGTACTTTGTCTCATTCTGCCCCTCCGGTCCTGACTGGAAGGACGGGGGGAGGGAGGGGGAGCTGGGAGTTGCATGAATCCGACCCCCCCTGAGGTATCGGGGGTGTCAGGAAAGTGTGTAGTGACTTGGTGAACCAGATCTTCTTTTCCAGACAATGTGGTGCCGAACCGTGCATCTGGAATTCTCTTCAGCTAGGGGTCTGGTGGGTACTAAGAGGTCATTTTAAGGACAGTCATACATGCAAAATAATTGTATTTTGGTATTGGAATGTGTAAGATAGAAACCAATATTATATTTAGGAATGGAAGAGAAGGCCCTTCAATATGATACCCAACATGGAGCCCTTATTCCCTTGCCAAGGCGAGTTATTAATATCTGGGGAAATATGGATTACACACAGGTCATGTTTGGTATTGGAGGAATTGATAATTAATACAGGAGAGGAATATGTGGTCAATATCCCAATACAATGTACATATCTACATTTAAATGGAATCTGTCTAACTGAGGGGAAATTAATGCTTTTGGCTAGTCGTAAATCTAGACATTGCTAGACACTCCCACCTCATGCAATAACCAGGAGTAGGAGGTGTTTCATCAAATGGTTTAAAAAACATTGTATCCCCTACATCTTTGTTCATACTTAGGGGACTCGCTAAGAACGTGTGTATGGACCCAATGTTTCATCCTGCCCCAGGACACAGGACTTCTTCTAGTGAGTAGGGTCTGTGAATATTTTTATCCTTTTTATTTTCTATAACTGTTGTACTTATTGTATGTCATTTTATTATAACACCATTCTATTTTATTTTTGTATTATATGCACTGTCCACCTTTTGGAATATTAAATCTAAAATTTAATAAGTTTTGTCTTTGATGCTCTAAAAGAACTCAGTGAGCCTCTGATAAGTTTATATGTGTTTGAATGGAGTGTGCAGTGTGACTGCTTGTGAAGGACTGATGCTAATTAACCAGTTAGTTGCTGGAGTGAATGGTGTAGTGTTAACCATTTAGCTGCCAGGACAGGGGTGTGCATAGTCAGTGAGAGTCAAGAGTGTTTTTGGGGCATCTTTAAGGCTGTAACTTAAAGTCGTGGCAGCGAATGCCAATAATTAGTCAGATCACGTGCCCAGCGAACTGGCGTTTGTGACAAATTGGCTGGCAGCGTGTGGGATAAATTATTTTTTATTAGAGCATTAGTGCTTGGATTAAGTATTTAACCCTTGTACTAAAGAACTGTATCCTTGCGAGGGTATCAGTCCTCAAAGACAAACTCAGTGCATTTATTTTTAAAAGACATACGTACAAACAGTTGTTTCCCCCTTCTCTGTTTTTCTTTCCTATCTTTTATTTGGCAAGGTTAGCTGAGGATGGCAACCTTTTACAAGAGACAAACCAAGGAGGTCCTGATCAATCTCTGTGAGGAAAGAGGTATTGATGTCCTGGACAAGTCCAAGGAGCTGCTGATAAGGGCATTGTTGGAGAGTGACCAGGAGCAGCAGAACTACACAACAGAGTCGGGAAGCGATGTGGATTTAGCTATCCCAGAGAGGACTGTTAACCTTGGATCTCCTCAGCATGAGGATACTACAGTGCAGGAAGACGGTACTTCTTCCCTGCAAAAGGATTTACAATTGTTGGGTTCAGACGACCCACAGCTACGTCTTAAATTGATCTTGCAGCATCAGGAGAGGGAGGCAGCCACAGCCGCAGCTGAGAGAGCTGAACGGCAAGCCCAGAGTGAAATGGAAGCCGCAGCAGCTGAACGTCAGGCGCAAAGGGAAATAGAAGCAGCCGAAAGACAAGCAGACTGTGCATTTCAACTGGAGTTGGCAAAGCTCCAGCACCAGACCCAGTCTCCACAGTCCAGTGAGTCCAGAGAGGGTCCATTTGCTTTGCATGGTTCACCCAAGTTTCCTGTCATGGACAATGATAGCAATTTGGACACTTTTTTGTTAAGTTTTGAAAAGTGCTGCAGACAGTATCAGTTGCCACAGGAGCAGTGGGCAAGATACTTGACACCTGGATTAAAAGGCAAAGCCTTAGATGCCTTTGTTGAACTACCACCAGAGCTTGATGGGGACTATGATGCTTTGAAACAGGCTCTGATTAAGAAGTTTAACCTCACGCCAGAGGTGTATCGCAAAAAGTTTCAAGCATTGCAGAGAGGTCCCACTGACAGCTACTCAGATGTTGTGAGTAATCTGAGAACCAGTTTTCGCCAGTGGATTAAAGGACTGTCGGTTGCCAAATTTGAGGAGCTGGAGGATCTTATGGTAATCAGTTCCTTAATATCTGTCCTGGAGATGTGCGACAGTTTGTATTGGATCGGGAGCCAAAAACAGCGCAAAAAGCAGCAGAAGTGGCAGACACCTATGCAGCCAACAGGGTGCCAACATATTCGAATCGTCCAACGTTACAAAGATCACCCAGCTGGAGGGATCGTTACCCTGGGAAAGTAGCTGGCAATTCTTCCCCTGGGGGTCATACAACACCAGCCCCTGCTACTATACCTTCAGGAGGCAGACGTCCATCAGTGGATACCAGGAGGTGCTTTATCTGCAACAAGGTGGGTCATGTTAGTGTCACCTGTCCTGAGAAAAGGAAACCTAACTTTCCCCCTAGAGCATCCCACTCATCCCCTGCTGTTCTAATTGCTGCTGGTAGTGCCAGAAAGAACTCAGATAACCTTCAACCTGTTACTGTGGGTAACAAACTTACTATTGGCCTTAGGGACACTGGGGCTGAAGTTACTTTGGTTCGCCCAGAACTGGTAGAATCTGACAATTTTATTCCGGGGAAGGCCATGACTGCCTCAGGGATTGGAGGTATCAGTCCTGCTGTACCCTTGGCCCGGGTATTTCTTGACTGGGGAGCAGGAAGTGGAGTGAATGGTGTAGTGTTAACCATTTAGCTGCCAGGACAGGGGTGTGCATAGTCAGCGAGAGTCAAGAGTGTTTTTGGGGCGTCTTTAAGGCCGTAACTTAAAGTGGTGGCAGCGAATACCGATTAATTAGTCGGATCACGTGCCCAGCAAACTGGCGTTCGTGACGGGGGGGTCAGAATCGAAGGATTGTGGATAGTCCCTTGTTCTGGTATTCGCATTTAGGGGGGTGGACTGGGTATTATCCACAGTAGTCCAGGCCGCCTCATCTGGGGGGTGGTAACTTAAATCAGGGAGATGACGGCTAGTACCTAATTCGTCTGCTTGTAATTCCTTTAATCTCTTGTGTTTGGGCGTAGTGGGGTTGTGGGGATCGAGGGCCGTAACATTCCTAGGGTCTACCAGGTGATCCATTGTCTAAAATATTTCATTAAATCCTCTCTATTGTGTTTTCGAGGCCTAGCGCCCCCCACCGCACCTTGTGCTGTCACATTCCTTATCTGAATCATCACCCCCTAATAGGGGCAGAATCGGGGGAGGGCGGCTGACCCCAAACTCGTCTGTCTGTAATTGTTTCACTGTTTTACTTTTGTCTATCAGCGTTGTTTTCTAAAGGTCTTTTAGCTGGTCTACTGTGTCATTTATTTGACGTATTAAATTTTCTGTAGCCTGTTGTTGTCGATGAATTGTATCATCCAACTGAAGTGGAATGACCACCTCGCGGACTTCATCATCTCCTAACACCATAAGAGGGGTCGGAGTATATAGTTGACCGGTAGTGGTCAATACTGGGTATAATGGAGTGACAGCCTGGTTGGATGCACTGCAGTCTGGATTGAAAGGGTTATTTGGGGACAAGCTACTCGGGGTAACGGTTTCAGTCTGGGCGTTGGGTGAATTAAAATGGCCGCTGCTGGAAGAGAGGGCGTTGGCTGAGTTAAAATGGCCGCCACCGGAAAGAGGGGAGTTGGCTGACTTAAAATGGCCGCCACCGGAAAGAGGGGCGTTGGCTGACTTAAAATGGCTGCTGCCATTGGGGACAGGGGCGTCCATAAGATGGCCGCTGGAGGTGGCTGCATGGTCGGTGGCCTCAGAGGGAGGTGTTTGTACTGGGGTGAGGACCTTTCCTGTACCCTCATAGGGTGGTGGCTGAACATTGATCATGCAAGAGAAGGGGGGCTCTAAATGATATAGATATCTAATCTTTCCATTGGAACCAATCACTCTTTGTTCGGACCAATTATCTGCATGTAATTCCTTCGAGACGTTGAACCATGCCTCTGCGGTCTCTAGGAGACCCTTGTCTTTTAGGTCCCCCTTTCTGTCTATTATAATTATACGCCATTGTTCTGGTTGTAATCGTGGGCTACTCATTGACAGATTACATAATTTTGCAATTTTTACATAATTCCTTACATATTTTCTTCCCACTTTTCTTTGAATAACTGTAAACGGACCCTCGGTGTCCCCGTTACACGGATTACTGTTATTCTGACCCATAGCAACACGTAAATATTGGACTTAAAAACAGTTATAATATTAACTACGTAAAATTACTTGGTCGTGCACAAAAGTACACAAAAGTCAATTTAGTCTATTTTATACTGTTGAATTAAGTAAAGATGACGGGATATCCCAATTGTAGGACTCTCTGAATTTCAATTTCTTCAGCTTCGATTAAACCCTCTATGGGACTATAATAACAGAAAATAAGTTCTGTTCCTGTTGCCGCCTGAAATAATTCACAAACTTGTTGAAATGTTAATCCTATATAATCAAGTTCCACTGGGGAATGGACGTTAATGCGATAACACATAAATTGGGGGAACGCCTCATGTACAGGTCTGGACTAATTCCAAATAGTAAACCGCATACACAATCAACACATGACATATCCTCCTAGATTTGGTGGGAATATTTCAAACAAGATTCTATAGTAAATAGAGACAATAGATGTTCTAATATGTGAACCTAACAAAATTACACGCAGTTCTATTACTCTTCAGGACCATGGAAGAACTGACAGTCGCGCCGATCAGTTAGTTAGGGCATTCCTTGTCCTCACACACCGATAGCCACGAAGATCAATCGGTCTAGGACTTTCCCTGTCCTGGATGTATATGTGTCTAACCACACATATATAGCACAAGCATAAAAAGTCATGAGAGGGGCACTCTTCTGTGAATATATGCTTCTTTATTGGATCACATTAACACAACGTTTCAGGGACACACTGTCCCTTTCATCAGGTGAAAGGGACAGTGTGTCCCTGAAACGTTGTGTTAATGTGATCCAATAAAGAAGCATATATTCACAAGAGTGCCCCTCTCATGACTTTTTATGCTTGTGCTATAGCTGGTGGTCCATGGTAGAGGACCAGAGAAGGGAGCACCTTTGAAGTTTGTGGCTAAACTGCCAAAAAGGAGTGACTAGGCCTGAAACCCAGTTTGCAGTCTAACCACACATACCCATATTTTGTCTCTATTCAATAGGTTCTAATTATTCAAATCCACCAGACTAAGAACATAACAGACAGACAAAGAGGAACACAAACCGGGCAACAGATAATCCTTTGCAGGTTATGGGAAAACCACCAGGCAAGATGTTACCTGTCTTTGCTAACTGTTAACAGCCGATATAGGCACCAAGAGCAACCAACAGTATAACAGGATGACACAGGCAAAAAAATACGAACATAGGTCTTACCTGCACCGCGGAAGTGATCAGTTTCCGTCTGTCCACTGCTGGTCCACTGGAGTCCTGGGCATCGGCTGATGGTCAGTCAGAGCCTGATGGCCCCACTTTGGGCGCCAATTGAAGTGGACCGAACTAAGTCCGAGGATTATCTGTTCTCTTTCTAATTAGTTATCAATTATATAGAGCAACCTAGGTCGGGAAGAAACTATAAAGAACCACACTGACACAAGCTGTTCAGTATGCAAAAATGCTTCTTCTGTTTTATTCTTAGGCACAGAGGGATATATAGGTTAAGTCAGAGGTGTGGATTGTTATCTCCGGATACAGGTATATGCAGTTTGTAGCCAATTAGCTTGATAAAGTTCACAATGTGTCCTTATTTGGAATATCATTTGCAGCATTGTAGCAGTCTTCTCCAGGAAACAGGTGCAGAGCGTCATAGGCCCCATCCGTTCCTTTAGAGAGGTTTTTCTTGTGGTTTCGTCTAGCATGTGGTGAGCAGGTGTTATATATCTTTTTGCAAAAAGCTGAGTAGGAAAATATGTCAAATTGCTGATGTTATCAAAAACAAGTTAAATGTTACAAAGGGCCAGTAAAAATGACATTTAACATATAATTGACATGAAGCGTGCAAATGTAGATATGTTGATATATTTGAGCAAGCTGATATATCTTGATTATGCTATCTCCTCCACACTGATGCCCGACGATTCTCCATAAAAATCTATCCCAAAACATCAAGCTTATGCTGGAGATGCCAAAAGGATGAAGGATAACTCTCCCATATATGGTTAAAATGTGCAGTAATATTACTCTTCTGGAACTCTATTATTGAAACTTACAATAATATCACGGCGCAAAACCTCTCTATGCTGCCGGGCACCATAGAACAGTCCAAAAAACAATTACTCCGACACTTTCTAACTTCGGGAAGGATGGTTCTCCCTCGATTCTGGAAAATTACCATCTGACCTGAAAACAAACTCTGGGTCGCAGAACTCATACACATAATGCGAATGGAGGACCTGACAGCTTCCCTACACGAAAACCAAAACAGATTTACTCAAACATGGTCAACATGGATTCTATTTATGGAAACAGATACATACAAAAACTTATTAGTTACATAAGTAACAGAAAAGAAACAAACACCGAAGAAAATAAACTATACCAACAATAACAATTAAAGAAATGATACCAATATCTACGTGCTACATTCTGTGACCTATCTATTAGATAGATAGATCAGATAGTGTATTACTATCTGAACTGCCGCATAATAATAATAATAATAATAATAATAATAATAACACATACATACCCCTAGCGCCCTTTCCACCCCCTACCTTTCCTACTTTTCTCTCTAAGCAGAAACTATTTTCATAATTGTTGGGTTTGGACCTAACAAAAGGAAGTTTCCTGTGAGTGTAACGAACTTGTGAGTGGCCCTTTCTCTAAAGGACCTTGCTCTCAAGGACATATAAAAAGAAGGACACTTAATCATTTGATGGTTGTATGGTGTGTGTGAAAGTTTGAAAATAAGGATTGTTTGACAGTTTGAAAATAAGGATTGTTTGTACTGTTAAAAACTGTGTGCAGGACTGAGTGTGCAGTAAGCAGACTAATCTTTCTTCTTCCAGTTAAAGGGGTGTGCTGGACTTCTATATTCTAGTATTGTACCTGTTGTAATCACAAACAGGCTGTGAAAGGGTTAATAAGTGTTTGGTTTTTTTCCCCTCTCTTTCTGGCTCTTGCACTAATTGGTGTTGGGGTTGGGTCCTATTAGTTAAATAGGATTCACAGTTGTTGGGCCTGTGGTTTGGACCTAACAAAAGGAAGTTTCCTGTGAGTGTAACAAACTTGTGAGTGGCCCTTTCTCTCAAGGACCTTGCTCTCAAGGACATATAAAAAGAAGGACATTGAAACAAGAAGGGCAATTAAACAAGGTTTGTGCGTCACTGTGTTGGTGTGGTGTATTAGAAGGGACAGTTTTGTCAGTACCATGCAATGTGCATCGTGCCACATGTATAGGAACCTGGAGCAGACGTTCCGGGGAACCTATGTCTGTGTCAGGTGTGAGTGGGTTGCCCGTTTGGAAGCTGAGGTGGAGAGGGGGGCAGCTTGCAGCATTGCAGGGATTGGCAGAACTGGGGGGTCAGCAGGCACTGGCTGGGGCCAGTATAGAGGTGGGTGGAAGAGGGACAAGAAAGGATGAGGAAGGAGGTAGTTTTGTTAGGGTTACTAGGGGAAGTGGGGGACGGAAGAGTAGGGGGGCTTCTTCCCAGATTGTCCATCCCAACAGATTTGCCGCCTTAGGTAATGAAGTGGAGGAGGACACCTCGGAATTAGCGTGTATGGAGGGGGCTAGTCCCTCGAGCACCCAGGGGACTGCCATCTCTGATACAAGGGAGGAGGAACGAAGGGTCAGGAATGCAAGGCAGGTGGTAGTGGTAGGGGACTCCATTATAAGGAAGGTAGATAGGGTAATCTGCCGCCAAGACCCTACATGCCGAACTGTGTGTTGCCTGCCTGGTGCTAGGGTTCGGCATGTGGTGGATCGTGTAGACAGATTATTGGGTGGGGCCGGGTGTGACCCGGCGGTCTTGGTTCACATTGGTGCCAATGACAAAGTTAGAGGTGGAGGTGAGGTCCTTAAACATGATTTCCGAGAACTAGGGGCCAAGATAAAAGCAAGGACCTCCAGGGTAGTGTTTTCAGAAATACTACCGCAGCCACGTGCTAAGCCAGGGAGACAGCGGGAGCTTAGGAGCATTAATACGTGGCTAAGAGAGTGGTGTAAGGAAGAAGGGTTTGGGTTTATTGAGAACTGGGCAGACTTTGCTGTCGGCTACAGGCTCTTTAGTAGGGATGGGTTGCACCTCACTGATGGTGGTGCAGCTGTTTTAGGGGAGAAGATGGCTAGAGGGTTAGAGGAGATTTTAAACTAGGTTTGGGGGGGAGGGTATTAGCAGTCTCACTGGGATAGATTGTCCAGGAGGAAAGCAGGGTGTAGATAGGCCAGTGGTAGTTGGAAAGGGGGGTGGGGCTAGAATAGGGGATAGGGAGGAATGTGTATCAAAGTGTACGAATAAATTACAGGATCATAATCTAAAATGTATGTTTGCAAATGCGAGAAGCCTGGCTGACAAAATGGGTGAATTGGAAATGATGGCATTGAATGAAAGGTATGATGTAATAGGTATAGCAGAAACATGGTTGAACAGTTCTCACGACTGGGCTGTAAATATAGAAGGATATGCCTTGTTTAGGCAGGACAGAAAAAAAAGGAAAGGGGGAGGAGTATGTGTTTATGTTAAAAAAGAATTGAAGCCAAATTTAAAAGAAGAGATAACTGGTGATATGGATGATAAAGTGGAGGCAATATGGGTGGAATTAGGCAACAGGAAAGGGGGTAATGTCATTGTTGGTGTCTGCTATAAGCCGCCAAATGCTAGCAGAGAGGAGGTGGGTCAACTTCATATGCAGTTGGCAAGGGCTGCAAGTTTGGGGAGTGTGCTCATTATGGGGGACTTCAATTACCCTGACATTGATTGGTCTGGTGGAACTGCCATCACAGAAAAAGGCGATGAGTTCCTGAATTTGCTGCAGGATAATTTTCTCTCACAGGTGGTTGAGGTTCCTACTAGAAAAGGAGCTCTGTTGGATCTGGTAATATCTAACATTGTGGAGCGCATTATAGATATAAAGGTAACTGGAGGCTTAGGAAATAGTGACCATGAAATAGTGGCATTTGGACTTTGTTATCGAAAGGAAAAGTGCGCTGGGTTAACAAAGAAAGCAAATTTTCCCAGGTTAAAAGCAGCTCTTCAGAATGTCAACTGGGATAATGTATTATCAGGTAAAGGTACTGAACAGAAGTGGACTGTGTTCAAGGGGATTTTAAGCCAGTTCACATCTAAATTTATACCCTTGGGAAATAAATGTAAAAAAAATAAATCCGCGCCCATGTGGCTGAATTCTGATGTAAAGAGGCAAATGGTAAGGAAGAAAAAGGCATTTAAAACCTTTAAGGCAGAGGGAACGGAAAGGGCCTTTAGGGAGTATAAAAACTGTAACAAGGAGTGTAAGAAAGCAATCAAACTAACTAAAATTAATAATGAAGTTAGGATAGCTGAAGAAAGCATCACTAAGCCTAAACATTTTTTTAAGTATATTAATAGTAAGAAGATGAGGACTGAGAATGTGGCACCATTAATTAATGGGGATAAGTTAGTTACGGAGGATGGCGATAAAGCAAATGTCTTGAATAATTTTTTATAGAAGATCCAAGTACAGATATCATAGAGTATAGTAGCAATAAAGGTATACAAGATTCAAGTTCACTTTGGTTAACCGAGGATATGGTACAGAAAGAACTAAATAAGGTTAATATTAATAAATCTCCTGGACCGGATAAAATACATCCTCGGGTACTTAAGGAGCTAAGTTCAGTTTTATCTAGGCCATTGTTTCTTATTTTTGCTGATTCCCTCATGTCCGGTGGTGTGCCTCTGGATTGGAAAAAGGCTGATGTTATTCCAATATTCAAAAAGGGTAGTCGTTCACAGCCGGGTAATTACAGGCCTGTAAGTTTAACTTCAGTGGTGGGGAAGATCCTGGAAATTTTAATAAGGGAACATGTTCTAGAGTATGTTTCAAGGACTGACATTATAAGTAGTAACCAGCATGGATTTAGGAGGAATAGATCTTGTCAAACTAACTTGCTTGGCTTTTATGAGGAAGTAAGTAGAAATTTAGACTCTGGTATAGCAGTAGATGTAGTTTACTTGGATTTTGCAAAGGCTTTTGATACAGTCCCCCATAGGCGACTAATGAATAAGCTAAGGTCTGTTGGTCTGGGGAGTCACATTTGTACATGGATAGAAAATTGGTTAAGGAATAGGATGCAGAGAGTAGTTGTTAATGGGGCTTCATCATTATGGACTAAAGTGCTAAGTGGGGTGCCACAGGGTTCTGTGTTGGGGCCGCTTCTATTTAATCTATTTATTAATGATTTGGAAGTGGGTATTGTCAGCAAGGTTTCTGTGTTTGCTGACGACACAAAACTTTGTCGACCATTAAAAACTTCAGAGGATGTGCAATCGTTGCAAGGGGATCTAGATGAAATTCAATGTTGATAAATGTAAGGTGATGCATTTTGGACTTAAAAATACTTGTGCTACTTATACTATAAATGGCTCTGTGTTAAGTGAATCCCTGTTGGAAAGGGATCTTGGAGTTTTGGTGGATAACAAACTTAAAGGTAGCAAGCAGTGCAAGGCGGCAACAGCCAGAGACAGCATGGTATTGTCTTGTATAAAGCGAGGTATGGATTCAAGGGAGGAAAATGTAATTCTCCCTCTTTACAAAGCATTGGTAAGGCCTCATTTGGAATATGCAGTGCAATTTTGGAATCCTGTGTACAAAAAGGACATCTTTGAAATGGAAAGGGTTCAGAGAAGGGCAACTAAATTAATAAGGGGATTGGGGGAGCTTGAATATGAAGAGAGACTGGAAAAGTTACAATTATGTACGCTGGAGAAAAGGCGCTTGCGTGGGGATATGATTACTGTGTATAAATACATTAACGGGCCATACAATAAACTATTTGGGGCATTGTTCACCAATAGAACATGTCAAAGGACACGAGGACATCCCTTAAGACTTGAAGAAAAAAGGTTTAGGCTTCAAGCTCGGAAAGGGTTTTTCACTGTGAGAACGGTAAAGCTATGGAACTGTCTTCCAGTGGACGTTGTACTATTGCAGGTTCCTTGGTCTTTTCAAAAAAAGCTGGAGGAGTTTCTGCAAACAAGGAATGTTACAAGTTACTGGTATTGATACATAAAGTAGAGTTGATCCAGGGAAATTTCCGATTGCCACTTGGAGTCAGAAGAATTTTTTCCCCCTTCATAAATGGGTGGGGGTTTTTTGCCTTCCTCTGGATCAACAGTTAGGCAGGAAATGAGGATATTGCTAGATGGGTTGGACTGGATGGACGTATGTCTTTATTCAACCTCAAATACTATACTTACTAATAAGGTTTACTATTCGGAGACAATCTATGAATACTCTTACACCGCTGAAAATGGTTATTTTTTTGAAAAATGTTTAATAAAATATAATAAAAAATATGACTAAAAATAAATTTATATGACTTTGAGTGCATGATGCAAGAGACCGGTACAGATACTTAGGAGCTAAGATCAGGGTATAAAGTCGAAGTTTTGAATAGCATTAATATAATTAATGTAATATGTCGTTTCTCTCAGTCTCTCTTTAAAATATAACTGTTACCTGAATCTGCATCCCCCCCAGGACAAACTCTTGCACACACTTTTTTCCATCGAATTCCAGGAACCTGTCTGGCATAGATCAGGGTATAAAGTCGAAGTTTTGAATAGCATTAATATAATTAATGTAATATGTCGTTTCTCTCAGTCTCTCTTTAAAATATAACTGTTACCTGAATCTGCATCCCCCCCAGGCAAACTCTTGCACACACTTTTTTCCATCGAATTTCCAGGAACCTGGTCCATATAGAGTTGCGTAAATATAATTTGGCTGTGTTGTAAAGCAAAAGAAATGACTGTTTATTGTGAACACGAAAGGACTGTAACGGAGAATTGTTTCTGGTGGGACAGCTTATTACAAACACGACAGGACTGTATGGAGAATTGTTTCTGGTGGGACAGCTTATTACAAACACGACAGGACTGTAATGGAGAATTGTTTCTGGTGGACAGCTTATTACAAACACGAAAGGACTGTAATGGAGAATTGTTTTGCTGGGACAGCTTATTACAAACATGAAAGGACTGTAACAGAGAATTGTTGTTAGGACAGCTTATTACAAACAGCGGTAGTGGAGAAAGTCACATGGCAAATCTTGTTGTTTGTATATTACAGGTATGTTCAATTACAAGCTGTAAAACATATCTTGTTGTTGTAAAAGCTCTCTCCAAAATAGACAAATACAAGACGCTGCGAGTTCTGAGTGCTGACATTACTGTATCTATATGTTACATTATATAGCTAAAGAATGTCATTTCAACGAATGCAGCAGACAGTAAATAATGTGCTTGTATTACAAATGTAACAAGTCGCCATCCTCCGTAACTAACTTATCTAACTTATCCCATTGAATATGTGCCACATTTTCAGTCCTCATCTTCTTACTATTAATATACTGCTATCCTAACTTTTAATTTTAGTTAGTTTGATATGCTTTCTTACACTCCTTGTTAGTTTTTATAATCCCTAAAGGCACTTTCTGTTCCTGTTCCATTTGTCTCTTTACATCAAATTCAGCCCACATGGGCGCGGATTTATTTTTTTACATTTATTCCCAAGGGTATAAATTTAGATGTGAAATGGCTTAAAATCCCCTTAAAGTCCACTTCTGTTCAGTACCTTTACCTGTAATACCAGTTATTAAAACAGTATAGCACCTATACTTTTCATCAAACTCAAAAGTGACAGGTGCCCCGCACACCCTCCTCCCATCCTCCTCCCATTCCCTGCCCCTCTTCCTGTTCTTTCTGAGGCCTAAACACACCCTCTTTTTGTTCCTCACTATGACAACATACTGTTTCCAAGTTTTCTTGCCCACAGTATGACAACATCCTTGTTCCCTTTGCCCATTCTTCAAAGCCAAACCACTTTTCGGCCCAGAATTGCCATTTTTTCTGTCGATTTACAATAATTAATAATACATCAAAAAATAAAAAACAACAAAAAAAAAAAAACTAACTTCAACTAATTAAACAAACAAAAAAACAAAAAAATAAAAAATAACTTCTTAAACAAAAAATTACAAATTTAAAAATTAAAAAATAAATAAATTTACAATTAAAAACACAAAAAACTTCAAACATAAATTTTTAAACCACGAAAATAAAACGCAAAACAAAAAAAAAAAAAAAAACTAAAAAAATATTAAAAACAAACAAACTTAAAAAAAAAAATTAACCATTATAACTAAATACAACATTAAAACTTAACATAAAATTCAAAAAAAAAAAAAAAAAACACACATACAAAAAAAAAAAAATAATAGACAAAACAAAAAAACAAACAACACTATAAAAAAACAACAGTTAAAATAAAAAAAAACCTATTTAAAAAAACTACAATTATACTTAAAAAATTCAAAAAAAAATAAAAAATAAAAAAATACAAACTAAAAAAAAACAGGGTTCAAAAAAAAATACTACTTACAAAAAAAAAAAACAACAAATATCTAAACCCAAGTTATAACATTTTAGCAAACAAACAGGCAAAACGTGATATATTTTATATATTTTATTGTGTTTTAATACTTTACGGTACATGTTTATTATTACGACAATAGGTTACGCATCTTTGCTTGTAATGAGAACGCAGGCATAAATGTTTTACGTGTTGTTGTACAAACTCACTTACAATACTGTCATTTTTCCTAAAATGATTTGGTGAATATTGTTATACATTTTGAAAGACATTCCTTTAGCTATATAATGTAACATATAGATACAGTAATGTCAGCACTCAGAACTCGCAGCGTCTTGTATTTGTCTATTTTGGAGAGAGCTTTTACAACAACAAGATATGTTTTACAGCTTGTAATTGAACATACCTGTAATATACAAACAACAAGATTGCCATGTTACTTTCTCCACTACCGCTGTTTGTAATAAGCTGTCCTAACAACAATTCTCTGTTACAGTCCTTTCATGTTTGTAATAAGCTGTCCCACCAGAAACAATTCTCCATTACAGTCCTTTCGTGTTTGTAATAAGCTGTCCCACCAGAAACAATTCTCCATTACAGTCCTGTCGTGTTTGTAAAAGCTGTCCCACCAAAAACAATTCTCCTTACAGTCCTGTCGTGTTTGTAATAGCTGTCCCACCAGAAAAATTCTCCGTTACAGTCCCTTTCTTTTTCACAATAACAGTCATTTCTTTTGCTTTACACACAGCCCAAATTATATTTACGCAACTCTATATGGACCAGGTTCCTGGAAATTCGATGGAAAAAAGTGTGTGCAAAGTTTGTCCTGGGGGGGATGCAGATTCAGGTAACAGTTATATTTTAAAGAGAGACTGAGAGAAACGACATATTACATTAATTATATTAATGCTATTCAAAACTTCGACTTTATACCCTGATCTATGCCGAACAGGTTCCTGGAAATTCGATGGAAAAAAGTGTGTGCAAGAGTTTGTCCTGGGGGGGATGCAATTCAGGTAACAGTTTATTTTTTAAAGAGAGACTGAGAGAAACGACATATTACATTAATTATATTAATGCTTATTACAAATTCAGACAAACTCTTGCACACACTTTTTTCCATCGAATTTCCAGGAACCTGTCTGGCATAGATCAGGGTATAAAGTCGAAGTTTTGAATAGCATTAATATAAATTAATGTAATATGTCGTTTCTCTCAGTCTCTCTTTAAAATATAACTGTTACCTGAATCTGCATCCCCCCCAGGACAAACTCTTGCACACACTTTTTTCCATCGAATTTCCAGGAACCTGGTCCATATAGAGTTGCGTAAATATAATTTGGGCTGTGTGTAAAGCAAAAGAAATGACTGTTTATTGTGAACACGAAAGGACTGTAACGGAGAATTGTTTCTGGTGGGACAGCTTATTACAAACACGACAGGACTGTAATGGAGAATTGTTTCTGGTGGGACAGCTTATTACAAACACGACAGGACTGTAATGGAGAATTGTTTCTGGTGGGACAGCTTATTACAAACACGAAAGGACTGTAATGGAGAATTGTTTCTGGTGGGACAGCTTATTACAAACATGAAAGGACTGTAACAGAGAATTGTTGTTAGGACAGCTTATTACAAACAGCGGTAGTGGAGAAAGTCAACATGGCAAATCTTGTTGTTTGTATATTACAGGTATGTTCAATTACAAGCTGTAAAACATATCTTGTTGTTGTAAAAGCTCTCTCCAAAATAGACAAATACAAGACGCTGCGAGTTCTGAGTGCTGACATTACTGTATCTATATGTTACATTATATAGCTAAAGGAATGTCATTTCAAAATGTATTAACAATATTCACAAATCATTTTAGGAAAAATGACAGTATTGTAAGTGAGTTTGTACAACAACACGTAAAACATTTATGCCTGCGTTCTCATTACAAGCAAAGATGCGTAACCTATTGTCGTAATAATAAACATGTACCGTAAAGTATTATATTAACACAATAAAATATATAAAATATATCACGTTTTGCCTGTTTGTTTGCTAAAATGTTATAACTTGGGTAAATCGACAGAAAAATGGCAATTTCTGGGCCGAAAAGTGGTTTGGCTTCAGAATGGGCAAAGGGAAACAGGATGTTGTCATACTGTGGGCAAGAAAACTTGGAAACAGTATGTTGTCATAGTGAGGACAAAAAGAGGGTGTGTTTAGGCCTCAGAAAGAACAGGAAGAGGGGCAGGGAATGGGAGGAGGATGGGAGGAGGGTGTGCGGGGCACCTGTCACTTTTGAGTTTGATGAAAAGTATAGGTGCTATACTGGTATTTAATAACTGGTATTATCAGGTAAAGGTACTGAACAGAAGTGGACTTTAAGGGGATTTTAAGCCATTTCACATCTAAATTTATACCCTTGGGAAATAAATGTAAAAAAATAAATCCGCGCCCATGTGGGCTGAATTCTGATGTAAAGAGACAAATGGAACAGGAACAGAAAGTGCCTTTAGGGATTATAAAAACTAACAAGGAGTGTAAGAAAGCATATCAAACTAACTAAAATTAAAAGTTAGGATAGCAGTATATTAATAGTAAGAAGATGAGGACTGAAAATGTGGCACCATTATTCAATGGGGATAAGTTAAGATAAGTTAGTTACGGAGGATGGCGATAAAGCCATTTTTCTGTCTTGAAGTAAGTAGAAATTTGGATTCTGGCATAGCAGTAGATGTACTTGGATTTTGCAAAGGCTTTTTTGATACAGTTCCCCATGGATTACTAATGTATAAGCTAAGGTCTGTTGGTCTGGGGAGGCACATTTGTACATGGATAGAAAATTGGTTAATGAATAGGATGCAGAGAGTAGTTGTTAGTGGGGCTTCATTATGGAATAAAGTGCTAAGTGGGGTGCCACAGGGTTCTGTGTTGGGGCCGCTTCTATTTAATCTATTTATTAATGATTTGGGAGTGGGTATTGTCAGCAAGGTTTCTGTGTCTGCTGACGACACAAAAAATGCAGACCATTAAAAACTTCAGAGGATGTGCAATTGCAGGGGGATAGATTGTCACATTGGGCTGCTAAGTGGCAGATGAGATTCAATGTTGAAAAATGTAAGGTGATGCAAATTGGACTTAAAAATCCTTGTGGTGCTTATACTATAAATGGCTGTGTGTTAAATGAATCCCTGTTAGAAAGGGCACTTGGAGTTTTGGTGGATAACAAAGGAAGCAAGCAGTGCCAGGCGGCAACAGCCAGAGCCAGCATGTTATTGTCTTGTATAAATAGAGGTATGGATTCAATGGAGGAAAATGTTAATCTCCCTCTTTACAAAGCATTGGTAAGGCCTGATTTGGAAAATGCAATGCAATTTCGGAATCCTGTGTACAAAAAGGACATCTTTGAAATGGAAAGGGTTCAGAGAAGGGCAACTAACTTAATAAGGGGATTGGGGGAGCTTGAATATGAAGAGAGACTGGAAAGTTACAATTATGTACGCTGGAGAAAAGGCGCTTGCATGGGGATTTGATTACTGTTACCGTTTTACATTAACGGTCCATAAAATAAACTATCTGGGACATTGTTCACCAATAGAGCATGTCAGAGGACGCGTGGCCATACCTTAAAACTTGAAGAAAAAAGGTTTAGGCTTCAAGTTCGGAAAGGGTTTTTCACTGTGAGAAAGTTAAAGCAATGGAACTGTCTTCCAGTGGACGTTGTAATGGCAGGTTCACTGGCCAGTTTAAAAAAAAAGCTGGATAAGTTTCTGCAAACAAGGAATTTACTGGTATTGATACATAAAGTGTTGATCCAGGGAAATTTTCGATTGCCAATTGCCTGACTAGAGTCAGGAAAGAATTTTTCCCCCCTTTATAAATTTGGTGGTTTTTTTTTGCCTTCCTCTGGATCAACAGTTCAGCAGGAAATGAGGATATTGCTAGATGGGTTGTACTGGATGGATGTATGTCTTTATGAATAAAGACATACATCCATCCAGTACAACCCATATTTAAGGTTGAAACCTTAAATACTATACTTTACTATTACCACATAATATAAGATAAAACTTTATGAGGAGCCAGTTTATTAAAGGAAGAAATTACCTTCTTCCCAGAGGCTTCCCTCAGACACTTCAAATGCCTCTGAGCAGCCATTAACCCTGTTCATAAAAGGGAAGAAATGCTTGTACAAAATGAAACATGCTTTCATGTTTAAAAAATTACACACTCCCAATATGTCCAGGGGTGTCTCAAGGGTTTTTGCCACCTGAGCCAAACTCTGATTGCTGCCTATATGGCTAGACATTTTGTCATTTTGAACTTTGCACCATTTATTTGTACAGTTCCTTTAAATACGGTAGACATTTATCCACACCATAATTCCAGAAGAATAAAGATTTAAAAGTTTGACTCTTTTAATAGGGCCCTAACTTACCTAACTAGTCTAGCCTAGCCTAACTTTTTTTTTTTTAAACTCGTTTTATTGGTTTCCAACAAATTCAGATGCAGTATACATTGTTTGGCATTTAAGAATGGTTACAGTCTTTACTAGTTTGTAATGAGGTAGACATTGTTGGAATTATGGAGTTAGTAGCATTCGTATTGACTTAACTTATCAAAAACAAACAGTTACCAATCAAATAAAATTTGTGATCGCCAGGTAGAAGGAGGGTATTTGCCTTTAGCTTCTTGTGTTTGAGTGCCTTTTTGCCACCTGCCTGTCCAGAGCCGTCCCCGGGGGGCCCCCCTGTGTGCACACCGTGTGCTCACTTTTCCTTTTTCGAGTTTTTCAGGGTGGTGTTAATTACTTGGAGTGCTATACCGTAGTGCTGGGAGAGTCCAGCCACATTCCAGATTTGTGATACTTATCTGGGCAGTTTTCTGTGTTGGTAGATTATCGGATATACGGGAGGTCGTTTTTTACGAGCCTGAGACATTTTTTAACACTTTATTGGACATCCAGCCTAACAATCGCTTTTCTAGCGTAGAACAGTGTCCCTGCAGGAGAGCCACGCAGAGGGAGACCACACCTCCTCCTCCAGCAGACCAAATATGCAGGTTGCGAGAGTTGGTTAGATGGGATGCGGATAAGTTACGTCTCTAGGGAGTTGAGAACCTCCTGCCAGAATCTGTTTTAATGTGGACAGTCCCATATTAAATGTAAATAAGTCTGCGTCAGGTGCTTGACATTTGAGCATACTGAGGGTTGGTTGGTTTTCATGTGTTTTAGTTGTTTTGGGGTGTAATATGCCTAATGTAGTATTTTAATTGTATAGTTTTTTGTTTATTGCCGGGGATACTAGAGTGTGTGTAGTAAGGATTTCGGGCCAGCGATCCTCTTCCAACCCCGGTAGATGGGGGGTCCATTTTCTTTGGTTAGTTTCAACTGGTTTGTGATTTGGCTGATATCAGGAGGTGTAGAGTTTAGAGATGATTCCTCTTAGTCCCTGTGTGCGTATTATACCAATCATTGGGTGTTTTGTTATGCTGTTAAAGTTGTTGGGAAAATTGTTTTTAGTGCATGATGGATTTGAATATATCTGTAGTGTAGGGAGTTCGGGATTTGGTGCTTGTGTTGGAGGTCCTGAAATGGGTGGTTGGTTATTTTGAATTAGGTTACCTATCGTGAGTACACCGTTTTGTTTCCAGAGCGTTCGCCCCGAGACTAAGAAGTTGTGGAGACCTTATTGTTCCATAGTGGCGTGTGCTCGAAGTGCCCCGTGAGTTCCAGGAGCTGATTGGTAAGGTTCCATGTTCTGATGGCCTGTTTGTGCAGGGTGGTGCCTGAACCCACAATGTGCATCTTGGGGGAGGCTAAATAACCATAAAGGGGCCTGTAAGATAGGATAATAACATCATATCTGAGTTTGTTGGCGTTATGTCCGGATTGCACCAGCATTGAAGGTGCTTCAGTTGGGATGCCCAATATACAGTTGTAGATTTGGTAATGACATCCCCCCCATCTGTCTGGGGGATTGCAGACTGCTAGTTCTTATTCTTGCATCTTTGTTGCCCCATATAAAAGAGAGGATTATGCTGTTTAGTTTGGTAAAAAATGATTTAGGGATATATAGTAGGAGTGTTGTGTTACGTACAGGATTTTTGGCAGCAGGAATATTTTTACTAGCTGGATCCGGCCCCATAGGTAGAGATACATGCTTCCGCCAGGGTTTTGTTTCTGGTGTGTTCTATCAGGGATGAGTGTTCATGTTGTAAAATTGTTGGGGGGATTTGGTGATAGTTATACCTAGGTATTTGAAGTGTGTACGATCGGTATTGTAATTGGTGGGATTCTATGTGATGGAAAGTTGTCGAGTGGGTAGAGGGCTGATTTATCCCAGTTATTGTTAGGCCCAGTGTTTTCCAAAGGTATTTATGAGTGAGAATGCGGTTGTGAGTGGTTGCCCGGGCTCTCCAAGTATAGGATTATATCGTCTCATACGATATCGTCTGCATGCTCTCCTCATACTTGTCAATTCGAAATCCCCGTATATTTGGGTTAGCCCTGAGACTCAGGGCTAATGGTTCTATTGTTAGCGCAAAGAGATAGGGGGATAGTGGACACCCTTGTCTGGTGCCCCGTTGAAGTGGAAATGTTACTGACAGGTCGCCGTTTATCATATCTGGGCTTCGGTTGTTCGTAGAGGAGTTTAGTCCATTTTATAAGGTTGGGCCTAAATTAATTTTCCCAAGACCTCCCATAGGAATGGCCATTCAACCGAGTCGAGTTCCCAGCGTTGTCGTGGTTAAGTTGTGTCTGTATTGGTACGGCGCAAGTTTGATTGATGTTGATTTGTTTGGCTAAAGCCTGTCTGGTCTGGGTGTATTATATAGGTAATGACTTGTTTAGTCTCTGTGCTAGAATTTTTGCTAGGATTTTATGTCGGTTGTTAAAGGAGAACTAAAACTTCAGTTTTTCAGATCATATGTGAAAGTTTTTCTCCCCAACACCTACACGTTGAAAGATACTTCTCTAGTTATTTGCATTTAGTAGATATGAGTAATAGATTCTGTAACAAAGGAGGCTTCCATCTTGTTGCCAGTACAACTCATAGCCCATGTTGACTTCAAAGACCACGACCCCTGACCCAGCATT
This sequence comes from Hymenochirus boettgeri, assembly GCA_019447015.1. Taxonomy (NCBI): domain Eukaryota; kingdom Metazoa; phylum Chordata; class Amphibia; order Anura; family Pipidae; genus Hymenochirus; species Hymenochirus boettgeri. Next base: position 67,210,174 of record CM033472.1, read on the forward strand.
CACTGTCTCATGTGCAGATTTTCTAGCATCTCTTTCTAGTGAAAGATAAAGCCTCTAAATGTACCTGGAATCACAGTTGATTGCGCACCATGTAAATGCTGTGTGTTTAGAAACAATCAGACCAAGAAGTCGCAAGTTCTAATCCCCTAGCTTACTTATAACAATATAACATGGTCTACTGCCTGATTTAGTGCTTTTTTTGTTTGTTTGTTTCCATGTTTCTAGAAAAATATGAAGTTTCTACATATGTACAATCTTTATATATAGCAGCTCTGTTATCATTTACCACCAGTGTGAATGGCTGACAGTCTTCCAGTAGCAATACAAAACCAGAGTACTGATTTTACTGACATTTACTTCTATTGATTGAGAGTTCACCTGTGGCGTGCTCTGCTAAAGTGCTGGGATAGGAAAAAAATCAGATTATTGGGACACAGGTTCGATTTCCCATGTTCCCTTTTTTTGTTTTTATTATGTGTCTAGCAAAAGATAAGTACTAGTCCATTACATATTAGCCCTTGTGGCCTAGTGGTAGAAAGCTTTCTTTTTAGAAAGACACAGAATAGAAGGTTGCTGGTTCGATTCCCATACTTACTTTTATTTTTGCTGAAATGTTAAATGTTCTGTTTCTTTCATCCATGCTAGCAAAGACATACACTGCAAAGATTACTTTTTTTTTGTATGTAAAGCATAGGAATTTATCATTGTTAGGGACAGGAGCATTTCTAATGTGTTTACACAAAAACTGCACTGGTATCTGTGTTCTGTGTCAGAGGGAGGGAATTCTGAGCTGTAACATGATTGGCTGTCAGTTCCAGGAAGCAAGACTGCAGTTCCTTGAAGTGTCCGGCGACACTTAGATGGGTGTTCCCAGATAAGGTGAATTATGGAGCTGACCCTTAGTACACACAGGTTATTTTCATAAATCACCCAGCATCCACAGCAAAGGGAGACATGAGACACAGCTTGTTGTTCGTTGTGAATGTGCTCTCTCTATTGGGACAATGTTGTCTTGGGACTTTAGTTCTCCTTTAATAATGATATTGGTCTGTATGATCCGCAATCTTGTATATTTTTTCCGGGTTTAGGCAGGACTATTACAGTAGCGTATAGAGGGATGGTGGCAGTGTTCCAGTGGAAAATGATTCGTTGAGCATTTCAAGCAGTGGGGGGAGCAGGTGTTGGTTGTATTTTTATATAGTTCTGTCGGGAGTCCATCTGGTCCGGGAGTTTTCCCATTGGGCATTTCGTCGAGGGCTGACTGTTTTCTTCTATAGCGTTATAGGTCTGTTGAGATATAGTTTTTGTTCGTTTGTGAGTGTGGGGAATTGTATTGCGTTCAGATATTCGGATATTTCCTGTGGTGTGCTTGTAGGTTGGAGGTGTATAGTTCTTGATAAAATTGTTGAAATACCGACAGTATCTGTGGAGTGGAGTGAACAAGTATTTGTGATGGGTTTGTATAGCTAATATGGTGTTTGTCTGGGAGTGGTCCTTTACCATATACTTCAGCAACTTGGCTGATTGTCCCCCGTTTTCAAAAAAGTTCTGTTTGATAAAGAATTGCTTGCGGTTTGCTTTCTCAATTTGCATGTTATTGTATAGGCGTTGCGTTCTAACCTTGGTTTTGGTTATTGTGGTTTGATATATTCCTTCTCTGCTTGGAGAAGTTGAGATGTCACTGTCTTCTTGTTGTTGTGTGTTGCGTTTGATGTAGGAGATTAATGAGTGGAGACGACCTCTCAGATATGCTTGATTGTTTCCCAGGTAAGTGTGGGGTTGTGGTTTGGGGGGTTATGTGTTAGGAATTCTTCCAGCTGCCCTGGGATCATATCGGGCGTGGGCAGTTGGGTGAGCCAGAATGCATTAAATTTCCAGGGTTTAGTTTGTATTGTGCTGTTTGGTAAGCTTATATGTGTCAGAATGGGTGATATTCCACGAGGGAGATGGGTTGATTTGTGTGACTAGGGGTACCGTTTTTTTGGTAAGGAAGACGTATATCTAGTCTAGATAATGTGTTGTATGTTGGGGATGGCAGGTGAATTCCTTGTGTTGGGGTATCTGTGTCTCCAAATATCTATCCAGGCCCATGTTTGTGTGAAAGAAGCAAGTGGGGTTATGGTCCCTGGTCTGGGATTTGTTGGCGTGGGAGATACTCGTAGCCTGTCTTTGTCGGGCACATGGTTGCGTTAAAGTCCCCCATACATATGAGGTGGGCGTCCGGGTGCTTGTAAATAGTGGGATGATACTACCATAATAGACAGTCCAGTGTTTGGGGGGTTATAGATCCCGAGTAAAGCTATTAGGGTGTTTTCTATTTCTGCGAGGACAAAGACGTACCTTCCATATGGGTCTTTTTAACCAGGTGTATTTTATATTTAAGTGTTTTCCTGAACAGCACGGATCTCCTCGGGAGTATGCCGAGCACACGCTATGCGCTGCCCATCCAACCCATGGTTTCTGTGTGAGTCTGGTGGTTGCGAATTAGTAGGGGTCTCCTGCAGGCAAACTATGTCCACTTTATGTTGATTAATCATTGTAAATACTTGTGTGCGTTTTTCTGAACGGCCCAGGCCCCTAACATTCCACGATAGTATCTTAAGGGATGATTTCGACTCACCCATATCCTGTGCTTGCGATTTTCCCATTGCTGGGGCCCCGGGTCAGGCCCCCGACATTCAGGCACCGGCTATCCCCATCTCCACTGGCTTTATATATCAAGCAAACATTTTAAGGTTGGTTAGTAACATAACAGAGTAATACAGATAAAACATTAACAAGATAACTCGTTTTAACTTGAGGACACTTATGTCCACCAATGCTGAACAGTGGAGGCTAAAGTGCCTCTTGACTGATTCAACGGCGGGGGAACTGAGTAGTTCATGTACAGACGTCAAGTGCGTTCTGGGGGGGAGAACTCTCCGGCTTAATTTAAGATGCTTTACCGGATCCAGGGATGGGGTATTGTTGTGGAGAGTCGGTTAGTGGTGAGGAGGGGTGTCGTATGAGCCTCTGCAACTGAATGTTTGTTATATGAGTGTCGTGGCTGGGAGGGAGGAGGTGAAAGGCAGGTAGCCCGTGCCATATTGGCCTGTCCTCTCTTGCGTTATGTTTGGGGTTGCTTTTGGCTTGTGTGTTAGTGTAGTTAGGCCCTGTGTGTATGGTTTTGAGTTGATTGATTGTTTGTTTTGTGGTGGACAGGCCGGCACAAGAGACAGGGCACGGGGCGAGTCTGTTTATAAAGTTAAGTTTGTTGTATCTTGTGGCTTAGTGCGCCCGGATAGTAAGAGCCAAGACGGTGTTAGTCACATACAGGTATCAAAACAGTTTAACCAAGGGGTTAGGTTTTTAATAGATTCTGTTATACATATAATCTTACAAGGCTTCTACGCCTTCGTTTTGGTGCAGTTTGCTCCTTATTGATGGGTTTGCCCATTTATCCATATACTGGGGAGTATCGGGGGGGAGGGGGCCCAGGCACCGGGGGAGGCGGGGGGAAACACAGGGGAACCGGGGCCACACTGCATGCACCCTGGGGTGGTCTAAGGGTAGTCGAGATATCTATATATAATGGCCTATTGTTCGTCATACCTTCTATATTGGGAGGTTGCCTTGTTCAGTGGAGCTTGCGCGTCTGGGGTGCCCCAGCGCCTGGAGACTGACAGGTCAGTCCATTCCATCCACATGGCGGGGGCGGCAGTGGAGGAGAGGGGGGCCCGCTGCCGGGGGGGAGAGACATACAGGGGGCGGAGACCAACCCTCTTATACTATATAGTGCAGGTTAAGTAGTTGTTATAGAGGGGGGCTGTATACATCATATTAGACTTTAACAATTACATACAACACTGTATATCATTTGGGTTATGGCACCTGCGTTGCTGGAACTCTATTAGTGAAATCAATTCCCGTCACTCTTGGTTACCCCCGCCTGCGCCGAGCAGATCCCCATCCAGGCGGTGTATTGCTTCGTGTATTGGGATTACACATCCCCGCTCCTCCGTCCCCGTCATAAATATAGGCATCCCGTTCAAGGGCAGAGGTACAAAGGTACCCCCGATCCGGGGTCAGTCTTGTCGTGACATATGGAGGCAATCAGCTGGGGAGGACAATAGTGGGCGATCAAGATATTGGAGAGCTCGTTCCCTCCCCTGGATTATTTGTGTTGGTGTGTTTGACCATGTCTTTCTGGGGTGGGCGGCTCCCGGGATTCGGGCGGCTCCCGGACCACAGGCGCAGGCAGGTAGGTTATACTTATCACTCTAACAGCAGGTATCTTATTGTAGAATTGTTTAACCAACAGCTTTAGTTTAGTGCAGTATCGTTTAGTAGCATATTGATCCCCTCCCCCCAACCCCCACCCTCCAACCCACAACCCGATTCCCACCCCAGCCCGCCGGGCCCCGCCAGGGCACCCCGGCGCGTACAGTTGGGCGAAAAGGGGGGAGCAGTTCTTTCAAGCTGAATGGGGGTGGCTATTATCCACTGTGGGTGTCTGTGGTCTATGGACTCAATGGAGCTCCACAAGTGTTGTGGATTCGGCCCAATTTTAAAAACCAACGTTCTAGCGTATCCCCACATTGGGGATTTCATACACAGCGTTCACTCCCGCCCAGCGACCACCGGGGTCAGTCATAGGGGCCCACCAGGATGGACAGTTCTCCCCCCAGCCACCCGGACCAATTCACTGCCCCTGGGTCCGACGGCATGAGGTAAGTAGATAGGGATGGTTCTTCCCGCCAGTCGGGGGTCCATGGGGTCAGGGGGGAGGGCGGGCTGGCCGGGAAGGAGATACACATAGACAATACCTGGCTCCTGTAGATTCCAAGCTCGGTGTCCTGTATGTTCTAGTTTAGATTCTGGGCACTGCGGGGTGGGCCCAGCTGGCGTCCATCCAGGCGGCAAGCATCGACTGGAGAGTCGAAGAATTTCGTAGTGTTTCCATGCTGGATACGCAGTCGCGCAGGATACATCATGGCATATGGATGTTCAGGCCTCTCAAGCGTTGTTTCACTGATAGGAACGTAGCCGTTTCTTTTGTAGTCGATGGAATAGTCGGGGAATAGCATGATTGTGGCGTTTTCTAGTTGGATCTGGCCCTTCGTCTGGGGCGACCGGAGGATGGTGTCTCTGTCTCTGTCCTCGCATTTAGTAGTCTGGCCAGCATGGGGCGCGGTTCTTGCTCCCGAGGGGGGGGTCGGGCGGGTACCCGGTGGGCAGCTCCACCGTAAATACCGGCGACATGTTGTCTGCTCCAAAAGTGTTTTGGAACCATGTGGCGAGGTAAGTCTCTACCCTCTATTCCCTCAGGGAGTCCCACCAGCCTGATTTTTGCCGGCGGGAGCGGTTTTCAATATCGTCTGCCCTGGCTTGCTGTGCTTTCAATTGCTGGCGTAGCTCTTCTATTGCGTTTGGGATCGGTTGTCATACATGCCGACCAGACAGGTTTCTTCCAGAAAAAATACCTCATTAAACACCACGCCTATTCCTAAACCTCAATGCCAACACGACACGATGGGAGCCAGATGTGTTGTGAGCTTAGATGCGGAGCGGGCCTTCGACTCAGTGGAATGGGCCTTCCTATGGAGGGTCCTCCACCGATTCGGCTTCGGCCCTGGCTTCATTAACTGGCTGCGAATACTTTATTCTCAACCCCGCCAAGGTGACGCTAATGGCTGGACCTCAGATATTTCCCCTCCACAGAGGCACCCGCCAAGGATGCCCCTTATCCCCCATTCTATACGCCCTAGCGGTTGAACCACTTGCAACCAAAATACGGAACGACCCATGATTAAGGGCATTCCCTAGACACGCAAACTGAGACAATCAGCCTATACACCGACAACATATTCCAATCATATCTCCTACAACCACCCCTACATATATAAAACGATACGGAGGCTTCTCAGGTCTAGCAATTAATTGGAACAAATCCCAAATACTCCCCCTACATAGCTACCCCCCCCCTGATGAGTGCATAAACCCCCCTTACAGAGTGTCCGCCATTAAATACCTAGGCATTCACATTCGGAACCCGCAAGGCTATGTAAATAGCCCTCAACATCGAACCCCTAATTCGAACCATTAAAGACAAAATACAAATCTGGACAAACTTCCGCTAGGCGGCACGGGTAGAGCCAATCTCATCAAAATGATATTGTTGCCAAGGCCCTTTATCCTATGGCATTCCCCATATACTTCCTCTCAAATATTTTTTTAATAATCGATTTACTGCTAAAACCTTTTGTTTGGGGCCCAACCAGACACAAGTGGACTGGCTCGCCCTTCAGCGCCCGGCGGACTAGAGGCCTGGCAGTTCCCAGTCTAAATTTTATATTACTAGCCTCACAAATATCCTATCTGTATCATTGGAGCCAATCAGAATCAAATTGGCTAAAATGATTGTTTTTGTAGAATTGAATTATTTGTTGCCAAAGCCCTGGTACTGCACGCAAGTCCAGGGCTTTTGGCAACAATAATTCAATTTCTCCACGCTATATGGGTTCACCGTGGGTCTAACCCCAAGTTTGCATACTAGGCATACTGGATGATATCCCTGCTGATAAGTATCTCAAAACTTTTCTTATGGAAACAATATTTCTAGCCCAAAAACAGATTTCCCGGGTCTGGATTCAACCAGTGTCTCCCCAACTGGACTCCTGAAACAGCAGTGAACGCCTTTCCTCCCTGGCCAAATCTTGGCTTCCCCTCCTGGCATCGAGTGTGGCAGCCCCCCCCCCCATTAGAATAACAGAACTGTATAATGCAATTATGACTACTAATAGTCAACCATAGCTAAAGCACACAGTTATTATCCCCCCCGCCCCCCCCTCCCTTTTTTCTTGTTGTTGTTTTCCCATCCTTTTTTCTCTGTATTCGATAAATGTCTTAATTCAACCATTGATATGTTATATGTAACTGTTTTATACAAAATGTATCTAAAATACTGAAGATTTAAAAACACGTAATGTTTGATATCTTGTTCAAGTTCAAATAAAGAATTCCTCCGTTAGGGAGGGATTAAAAAAAGTACTGTCAATGGAACAAACTGTAACAGTCCCATACAGTGAGAACAGACAGTAAAGGTCCCATAGAGTGAAAACAGACAGTAAGGTCCCATACAATGGAGCAGATAGTAAAGGTCCCATAAAGTGAGAGAGACAGTAAAGGTCCCTACATAGTACACTTTTACACAATATTTTTATCTGTCAGTAAAGTATTTAAATGCATAAACTGTACATGAGCTGTGCACACCTACCCATCATTTATTGTATGAAAGGAACTGGTAACTCATTTTTACCTGATGAACTACATGTCCCAAGGCTCTCAACAGGAAGTCTATGAAGAAAGCCAATAGGGAGTAATCTCAGGCAAGACGGAAAAGGAGGGCATTCCAGTTTTGGTACTGTTCAGGGGGAGCGCTCCACATGTTTACACAGGCTATTGTACAGGCCTTGATCTATGTGAACTGGACAGGTGCTTGCAAGAACTTCACCTGTAGTGCATGCTGTGGATCTGGCCCGGTTTTCCTTTGAATATCAGTAAGGTGACTTTGGATTTGTGGTGGAAACAGGCCACTAGTCCAAGGTGATCACCCATCACTGATCAATCTGACTGTCAGACGTGTGCACCCTTACCAGAGACCCCTGTGTAATCCCCAGTTATCCCTGATTAATATCCCCTGTCACTGGCTTGGAGTGGGACATCCAAAGGAGATACTATTTCTATCACTACTAACAGGGAACTTAACAATGCAAGTGTTAAAACCGCTAAGGATAAATTACAGACTGCAGGATTATATAAGTTTATCGAACAGTTACCCACTCTGCTCATTTGGAATAGGTGTTGTGTGTGTGGTGACAGATAACTTCTACTATTCCATCAGAACTGTGCTCTCAACACTAATACTTGCAGTTATATATTTTAACAAAAATAGGTTGACAAAAACAAACTGTAACGTGAATATTAAGAATATGTATATATAAGGTAACAAAGTTTGCATAATGTTCATGTTGCTGTCATTGTATTATATTTTTCTGCCAGGTTCAGAAAATTAAATTTGGACTTTTTGTTGCTATCTTGTGCTGGTGTCTATTAACTGGGATCATAGGGGTGTCACTGGGGCAAACAGTATACCTGCAACTAATAATCTTGAGCCACACCCAAGGTGGGGCTACATTTGGGGCTCGTCCGGGATCTATACCCTGCCCACTAGCGTGACCCCGCCTACTTCCTCCTCACAAAAATAAAGTTAATAGGAAGAAGTTCAGAAACAATTATGGACCCACTGTCAGTCCACGGTATGGTGCCATACCCTAAACCTTAACCCTGCAAAATGCCTGGCATTGCTTCTTCCAACAGAGGATCTCACTAATAGACAGATTTATCAGTTAATGGATGAATTCATCCCCAAGGGCCAGAGTGGGATTCTCCAGTCACAACCTAGATGTTCCCTCTATATAGAGTTCGGAAAGAGGGTCACAAGAGCCCAACTAGTTCTTCCAAGGTGTGGCCATCTACAGAGTGTCCTGTAGAGATCAAAGAGGCAAAGCTACCCTCAACTTCCTAGTTGCCGGCCTGATTTCAATCACGCTCTGGGCAGCCTAGTGGAGAAGTGCACCAGTACAGTTCACCCTATACTGATTTGGCTATCGTAAATTACGGTTCTTCTCAGGAATTGAACCTGTACCTATAGGAGAAGATGACTATAATCCTGGATGGAACAGGCAATCAAGCTTTAGATGATGGGACATCCTGAATCCCATAAAAAGCAAAGACATCTGTGAGTTTGAGGGGAGCAGCAGCAGATACAGTTCGCAATCTAAGTTAAGCAAACAGATTGCACTGCGTATAACTACCTAAAGCCTTGCAAGATGTGTTTGTTAGAACTGAGAAAGCAGCTGATCTACTTTACCAGTTCGAACATACCTACCAAATCTTATTATATACGTTGTTTAGATAAATACTCCACCAGATATTGTTTAAAAAAGGGTTGGACCCAAAAGGGTGGACAAACTAAGAGTGAAACAAATTTTGCAAGGAGCTCAACACAACGCAAAACTCAATGCTCAACAAAAAAAAACAAAAAACTCAAAAAAACTCTCACAACAGCTCAAAAACAGAAAAAACAAAGTAACAAAACATGTCAAAATCAACAACAAACAACAACAGACAACAACAGAAAAAACAACACAATCTCAAACGAAAAAACCAAACAACAAAATCAAAAGACCAAAAAAACAAATAAAAAAAAATCAAAAAAAGACAAAAAAACAAAAACAACAAAACAACAAAATCAAACAAAACTCAAAAAAAAAAACAAAAAAAAAAAAAACTCAACAAAAAACAAAAAAAAAAAAAACTCAAAAAAAAAAAAACACAAAAAAACAAACAAACAAAAAAAAAACAAACTCAAATCAACAAAAACACCACAAACAAACAAACGAAAAAAAAATCTCAACAACAACCACTCATCAAAAAATACAACAAAAAAAAGGAAAACAAAAAAAAAGATCTCAAACAAACAACACGAAAACAAGATCAAACAATCTCATCAAAAAAAAAAAAAACAATCAACACCAAATCTCAACAACAAAAAACTACACACAAAAAACAAACAAAAAAAAACAACAAACCAAAAAAAAAAAAACAAAAAAAAAAACAAACTAAAACACAAAAACAACAAAGAAACAAACATCAAAAAAAGCAAAAACAATCAAAGAACAAAGTGAAAAAAAAAAAAAATCTCAAACAAAAAACACAAAAACAATCTCAACAACAAAAAAACACACAAAAAAAAACAAAACAAATAAAAAAAAAATAATCAAAAAACAAAAAACCAAAAAAAAACAAAAAAACTCAAAAAAATAAAAAAACAATAAAACATCAGAGAAAACAACCCAACAAAAACAGACAAACCAAAACAACTCAAAAAAAAACCAAACAAAAAAACAAAAAGCAAAAAATCTCCAAACTACAAAAAAACAACAAAAAAAAGAAAACTGCAAAAAAACAAAAAAAAACAAAAACACACAAAACAATCTCAAAACAAAACAACAAATACATCTCACAACAAATCAAAACCAACAACAAATAAAACAAAAAACAAACAAACACAAACAAAAAACCAAAAAACAAAATACAAACCATATCAACAACTCAAACATCAAAAAAAAACTCACAACAAAAAACTCAACAAAACAATAAAATCTCAAAAAACCAAACAAACTACCAACAACAAAAGATTCGTCAAAAACAAACAAAAGACAACAACAAACAAACGAAAACAAAAAAAAAACAAAAAAAAAAAAAAAGAAGACAAAACCAACAAAAAAAAACAGACAAAAAAAAAACAAAAAACAAACAAACTCTAACTCAAAAACAACAAGAAACTCAAACAATCTTCAACAATAAAAAAGTCAAAAAAAAAAAAAAAAAAAAAAAACCAAAGCTCAAAAAAAATAAAAAAAAACAAAAATACAAATACAAAACAACAACAAACAACTAAACATAAAAAAAAAACAATAACACAAAAACAATTCTAAACAAACTCAAAAACAAAACAAAACAACCAAAACAAACAAAAAAAAACAAAAAACCAACAATAAACTCAAAAACAAAAAAAACAATAAAAAAAAAAAAAAACAATCAACATCAAAAAAACAAAAAATCAACAAAACAAAAACACAACAACAAAAAACAAAAAACAAAAAACAAAAAAACTCAAACAAACAATCAAAAAATCCAACATCAACAACAAAAAATCAAAAAAAAAAACAAAACACTCAAAAAATCAAACAACAAAAACAAATCTCAAAACAACTAAAACAAAACAAACAAAAAAACATTCCCTTTACTATCTCTCTCAACAACAACAAATTCTCTTCTCACCCTTCCCCTCTCTCCCGAGATAGTCAATGGGTTGAGCTCCTTGCAAAATTTTGTTTCACCTCTTGTTTGTCCACCCTTTTGGGATCCCACCCTTTTTTTAAAAATCCTGGTGGAGTATCTTATCTAAACAACGTAATAATAAGATTTCCGGGTAGTATGTCGAACATGGTAAAAGATATATCGCTGCCTTGCTCAGTTCGACCAAACACATCTTGCAGGCTTCTCAGTATTATACGCAGTGCAATCGTTGTTTTGCTTAACTTAGATTGCGAACTGTACTGCTGCTGCTCCTCAACTCACAGCATAGTCCCTTTGCTTTTTATGGATTCAGGAATGTTCCATTCATTCTAAAGCTTGCATTGCCTGTTCCATCCAGGATCAAGTCATATTCTCCTATAGGTACAGGTTCAAATCCTGAGAAGAACCGTAATTTACGACCAAATCCAGTATGGGTGAACTGTAACTTTGTGCACTTCTCCCTAGGCTGCCCATGAGCAGTGATAATCAGGCCCGGCACTATGGAGTTGAGGGTAGCTTTGCCTCTTGTGATTCTTACAGACACTCTGTAGATGGCCCACACCTGGAAGAACTAGTTTTGGGCTTTGTGACCCTCTTTACCGAACTCTATAATAGAGGGAACATCTAGGCTTGTGACTGGAGAATCCCACGCTGGCCCTGGGAGACTTCATCCATTAACTGACTAAATCTGTCTATTATGAGATCCTCGTTGGAAGAAGCAATGCCAGCATTTTGCAGGGTTAGGTTTAGGGTATGGCACCATACCGTGACTGACAGTGGGTCCATAATTGTTTTCTGAACTTCTTCTAGTACTTTATTTTGTGAGGATTAAGTAGGCGGGGTCACTGCTAGTGGGCAGGTATAGAATCCCGGAATATCCCCATGTAAGCCCACCCTTGGGTGTGGGCTCAGATTATTAGTGGCCGGTAATAACTTGTGTTTTGCCCCAGTGACACCCCTATGATCCCAGTTAATAGACACCAGCACAAAGATAGCAACCAAAAGGTCCAAATGTAATTTTTCTGAACTGGCAGAAAAATATAATACAGACGCAACAATGAGCAATATGCAAACTTTGTTACCTTAATATACTATCTTAATATTCCACGTTAACAGTTTGTTTTGTAGCAACCTATTTTTGTAAAATATTAACTGCCCGTATTAATGTTTGAGAGCACAGTTCTGATGGTAATAGAGAAGTTATCTGTCACACACACACACACCACACATATTCCAAATGAGCAAGTTGGGTAACTGTTTGCAAGATAAACTTAATATAATCCTGCAGTCTGTAATTTATCCTTAGCAGGTTTAAACTTGCTTGTTAAGTTTTTCCCTGTTTAGTAGTGATAGAAACGTATCTCTTTGGATGTCCCTCCAAGCCAGTATAGACAGGGTATTTAATCAGATGAATAACTGGTTGATTACACCGGGGTTCCCCTGGTAAGGGTGGACAGTCTGACATCAGATTGATCAGTGATGGTGATTCAACCTTGAACTATGGCCTGTTCCCCCCACACAATCCAAGTCACCTCCTGATATTCAAAGGAACCAGGCTCCAGATCCACAGCATGCACTACAGGTGAAGTTTCTGCAAGCACCTCGTCCAGTTCACATAGATCAAGGCCTTTACAATAAGCCTGTGTTAACATGTGGCAGCTCTCCTCCCTGAAACATTACAAACTGGAAATGCCCTCCTTTTCCTGTCCCTTGCCTGAGATTACGCCCTATTGCTTCTTCCATAGACTTCCTGGTTCAGAGCCTTTGGGACATGTATTTCATCATGTAAAAAATGATTTTTAAACCAGTTTCCTTTCATACAATAATGATTGGTTGGTGTGCACAGCTCATGTACAGTTTATGCCAATTTAAAACTTTAACTGACAGAATAAACAATATTTTGTGTTAAGTGCTACATCTGTATGGGACCTTTACTGTCTCTTCTCACTTTTTGGACCTTTACTATCTGCTCTCATTGTATGGACCTTTACTGTCGGTTTTCACTCTATGGGACCTTTACTGTCTGTTCTCACTGTAATGGGACTGGTTAGCAGTTTGTTTTCCATTGACATTAACCGTGTTTTTAATCCCTCCATACGAGGAATTCTTTATTTGGAACTTGAACAGATTCAACCATACTGTTTTAAATCTTCATATTTTAGATACTTTTTGTATAAAACATTTAATATAACATATCAATGGTTGAATTAAGACATTTATCGAATACAGGAGAAAAAAGGATAGGGAAAGACCAACAACAAGAAAAAAGGGAGGGGGCGGGGGGGATAATACCTGTGTGCTTTACCATTGTTTGACTATTATTAGTCAAATTTGCAGTATACAGTGTCTGTGTACTTCTAATGGTGGGGGGGGCTGCCACACTCGATGACCAGGAGGGGAAGCCAAGTTTTTTGGCCAGGGAAAGGCGTTCACGGCTGTTTTTCCGGATTCCAGTGGGGAGACACTGGTTGAATCCAGACCCGGGAAATCTGTTTTTGGCTAGAAATATGTTTTCCATAAGAAAAGTTTTGAATCTTATCAGCAGGGATATCATCCAGTATGCCTAGTATGCAACTCTTGGGTCTAGACCCACGGTGAACCCATATAGTCACCGTGGAGAAGATTTGAATTATTTGTTGCCAAGCCACTGGACTTTGCGTGCATGTTACCAGGGCTTTGGCAACATAATTCATTCTACCAAACAATCATTTCGCCAATTTGATTCTGATTGGCTCCAATGATACAGATAGGATATTTGTGAGAGCTATGGGTAATATAAGGTTAGACTGGAACTGCCAGGGCCTCCTAGTTCCGCCTGGCGCTGAAGCGAAGCCATCCCTTTGTGTCTGGTGGGCCCCAAACAAAAGGTTTAGCAGTAAATCGATTAGTTAAAAAAATAATTTGAGAGGAATGTAATTTGGGGATGCATAGGATATAAAGGTCCCTTGGCAACATATCATTTTGATGATATTGGCTCTACGTGCCTCCTAGCGGAAGTTTCTCCAATTTGTATTTTTGTCTTTATGGTTCGAATTAGGGGTTCGATGTTGAAGGGCTATTTACATAGCTTGCGGGTTCCTTGTACTGTGAATGCCTAGGTAGTTAATGGCGGACACTCTGTTAAGGGGGGTTTATGCACGCATCAGGGTGGGGGGGTAGCTATGTAGGGGAGTATTTGGGATTTGTTCCAATTAATTGCTAGCCTGAGAAGCTCCGTATTCTTAATTATAGTAGGGTGTGTTGTAGTGAGATATTTTAGGTAGATATGTTGTCGGTGTAATAGTGATTGTCTCAGTTTGGCGGGTCTAGGGACATGCCCTTAATCATAGGTCGTTCCGTATTTTTGGTTTGCAAGTGGTTCAACCGCTAGGGCTATTGAATGGGGGATAAGGGGCATTCCTTGCGGGTGCCTCTTGTGAGGGAAATAATTCTGAGGTCCCGCCATTATCTGTCCACCTTGGCCCGGGTTGAGATAAAGTTTCGCAGCCATTAATGAAGCCAGGGCCGACGCCGAATCGGTGGAGGACCCTCATAGGAAGGCCCATCCACTTATCGCAGGCCCGCTCGCATCTAAGCTCACAACACACATCTGGCTTCCCATCGGTCGTGTTGGGATTGAGTTTAGGAAGAGGCGTGGTTTTAATGAGGTATTTTTTCTGGGAATGAAACCTGTCTGTTCGCATGTATGACAACCATCCCAAACGCAATAGAATAGCTACTCCAGCATGAAATCACAGCAAGCCAAGGGCCAGCGATATGAAACCGCTCCCCTGCCGGCAAAACATCAGCTGGTTGGGACCCCTGATGGAATAGAGGTAGAGACTTACCTCGCCACATGGGTCAAAAACACTTTTGGAGCAGACAACATGTCGCCGGTATTACGGTGGAGCGTGCCACCGGGTACCCGCCCGCCCCCCCCTCCGGGAGCAAGACCGCGCCCCATGCCCTGGCCAGACTCTAATGCGAGGGACAGAACACCATCCTCCGGCTCGCCAGACCAGAGGGCCAGATCAACTAGAAACGCCCCAATCTGCTAGTCCCCGACTATTCCATCGACTTACAAAAGAAACGGGCCTACTTTCCTCCGTGAAACAGCCCCCGCTTGAATGCTGACATCCCATATGCCATGATGTATCCTGCGCGACTTGCGTATCCAGCATGAACACTACGAATTCTTCGACTCTCCAGTCGATGCTGCGCCTGGATGGACGCCCAGCTGGCCCACCCCGCATGCCCAGAAATCTAAACTAGAACATAAGGACGCCGAGCTTGGAATCTACATGGGGGGTGGGGGGTGAAAAAACAAAAAGGGAAAAAAGGAAAAAAACAGAATAAGAAAAAAAAAAAAAAAAAAAGGATAGAAAGATAAAAAAAAAGGTTGGGTACCTGTACTATGTTGGTTATCTCCTTCCCCGGCCAGCCGCCCTCCCCCCTGACCCCAGGACCCCCGACCTGGCGGGAATAACCATCCCTATGTACTTACCTCATGCCTATCGACTCGACCCAGGGGCAGTGAATTGGTCCGCCGGTGGCTGGGGGGGGCTAACTGGTCCCATCCTGTTGGGCCCCTATGACTGACCCGGTGGTCGCTGGCGGGAGTGAACCTGTGATGAACTCCCCAATGTGGGGATACTCTAGAACGTTTTGGTAAATGGGCCGAATCCACAACACTTGTGGAGCTCCATTGAGTCCATAGACCACAGACACCCACAGTGGATAAAGGCCACCCCCATTCCGCTTGAACAGACTGCTCCCCCCTTTTCGCCAACGGTACGCGCCGGGGTGCCCCTGGCGGGCCCCGGGCGGGCTGGGGGGTGGGATCGGGTTGTGGGTTTGGAGGGTGGGGGTTGGGGGGGGGATCAATATGCTACAAACGATACTGCACTAAACCTAAAAGCTGTGTGTTAACAATTCAACAATAAATTACCTGCTGTTGAGTGATAAAGTATAACCTACCTGCCTGCGCTGTGTCCCGGGAGCCGCCCGATCCCGGGAGCCGCCCACCCATAAAGACATGTCAACACACCACATCAACATACTCCAGGGAGGGAAGCGAGCTCTCCATATCTTGATCGCCCCTATTGTCCTGCCCCCACTGATTGCCTCCATATGTCGACAAGACTGACCCCGGATCCCCGGGGGTACCGTTTGTACCTCTGCCCTTTGAACGGGATTCCATATTTATGACGGGGACGTAGGAGCGGGGATGTGTAATCCTCAATACACGAACATACACGCCTGGATGGGGAGCCTGCCGGCGCAGGCGGGGTAACCAAGAGTGACGGGAATTGATTTACTATCGAGTTTCCATCAACGCAGGTGCCTAACCCAAATTATATACACGTTGTCAGTAATTGTTAAAGTCTAATATGATGTATACAGTCCCCCTTATAACAACTACTTAACCTGCACGATCTAGATAAGATGTTGGTCTTCGCCCCCTTTCTGTCCTCTCCCCCCCGGCAAGGCGGAGGCCCCCTCTCCTCCACTGCCGCCCCCGCCATGTGGATGAATGGGACGGACCTGTCCAGTCTCCAGGCGGCTGGGGCACCCCAGACGCGCAAGCTCCAGTGACAAGGCAACCTCCCAATATAGAAGGTATGACGAACAATAGGCCATTATATATAATATTCGACTACCCTTAGAAACCACCCCCAGGTGCATGCAGTGTGGCCCCGGTTCCCTGTGTTTCCCCCCCGCTCCCCAGGCCACGGGTGCCTGGGCCCCCTCCCCCCCGATACTCCCAGTATATGGATAAATGGGCAAACCATCAATAAGGAGGCAAACTGCACCAACACGAAGGCGTAGAAGCTTGTAAGATTATATGTATAACAGCAAATCTAGTTTAACACACTAACCCCTGTAAACTGTTTTTGATAACCTGTATGTGACTACACCGCTCTCTCTGGCTCTACGATCTCGGCTCGCACTAAGCCACAAGATACAACAAACTTATTTATAACCAGACTCGCCCCGTGTCCCTGTCCTCTTTTGCCGGCCTGTCACCACAAAACAAACAATCAATCAACTCAAACCATACACACAGGTCCTACTACACTAACACACTACCACAAGCAACCCCAAACACATCACGAAAAAAAAAAGAGGAGACAGGCCCAATTGGCAACGGCCTACCTGCCTTTCACCTCCTCCTCCACCACGACACTCAATATAACAAACATTCAGTTTTTTTTGGCATAGCTCTACTACACGCCTCCTCACCACTAACGCTCTCCACAACAATACCCATCCCTGGATCCGGTAAAGCATCTTAAATTACCGGAGATTTCTCCCACCCAGACGCACTTGACTCGTACATGAACTACTCAGTTTCCCCCGCCGTTGAATCAGTCAAAGGCACTGTAGCTCCACTGTTCAGCATTGGTTTGGACTAAGTTCCCTAAGTGTAAAACGAGTTATCTTGTTAATGTTTTATCTGTATTCTCTGTTATGTCTACTAACCAACCTTAAAATGTCTTGCTTTGATATATAAAGCCAGTGGAGATGGGGATAGCGTGCCTGAATGTCGCGGGGGCCTGCCCGGGGGCCCAGCAATGGGAAAATCGATCACAGGATATGGGTGATCGAATCATCCCTAAGATACTATCGTGGAATGTTAGGGGCCTGGGCCCGTTCGAAAAACGCACACAAGTTTTACAATGATAATCAACATAAAGTGGACTAATTTTTGCTGCATGAGACCCCCTTAATTCGCACAACCACCAGACTCACACGGAAACCTGGGTTTGGATGGGGCCAGCTTCATAGCGTGTGGCTCGCATACTCCCGAGAGTATTCCGTGCTGTTCATAACACTTAAATATAAATACACCTGGTTAAACAGACCCCATATGGAAGGTAAAACGTCTTTGTCCTCGCAAGAAATAGAAAACACCAATGAGGTAGACATTGTTGGAATTATGGAGTTAGTAGCATTCGTATTAACTTAACTTATCAAAAACAAACAGTTACCAATCAAATAAAATTTGTGATCGCCAGGTAGAAGGAGGGTATTTGCCTTTAGCTTCTTGTGTTTGAGTGCCTTTTTGCCGCCTGCCTGTCCAGAGCCGTCCCCGGGGGGCCCCCCTGTGTGCACAGCGTGTGCTCACTTTTCGGAGTTTTTCCAGGGTGGTGTTAATTACTTGGAGTGCTATACCGTAGTGCTGGGAGAGTCCAGCCAAGCATTCCAGATTTTGTGATACTTATCTGGGCAGTTTCTGTGTTGGTAGATTATTCGGATATACGGGAGGTCGTTGTTTACGAGCCTGAGACATTTTTTAACACTTTATTGGACATCCAGCGCATAACAATCGCTTTTCTAGCGTAGAACAGTGTCACCTGCAGGAGAGCCAGCTCAGAGGGAGACCACACCTCCTCCTCCAGCAGACCAAATATGCAGGTTGCGAGAGTTGGTTAGATGGGATGCGGAGTAAGTTCTCTTAGGGAGTTGAGAACCTCCTGCCAGAATCTGTTTATATGTGGACAGTCCCATATTAAATGTATAAAGTCTGCGTCAGGTGCTTGACATTTGAGGCATACTGAGGGTTGGTTGGTTTTCATGTGTTTTAGTTGTTTTGGGGTGTAATATGCCTAATGTAGTATTTTTAATTGTATAAGTTTGTTGTTTATTGCCGGGGATACTAGAGTGTGTGTAGTAAGGATTTCGGGCCAGCGATCCTCTTCCAACCCCGGTAGATGGGGGGTCCATTTTTCTTTGGTTAGTTTCATACTGGTTTGTGATTTGGCTGATATCAAGGAGGTGTAGAGTTTAGAGATGATTCCTCTTAGTCCCTGTGTGCGTATTATACCAATCATTGGGTGTTTTGTTATGCTGTTAAAGTTGTTGGGGAAAATTGTTTTTAGTGCATGATGGATTTGAATATATCTGTAGTGTAGGGAGTTCGGGATTTGGTGCTTGTGTTGGAGGTCCTGAAATGGGATTGGTTGGTTATTTTGAATTAGGTTACCTATCGTGAGTACACCGTTTTGTTTCCAGAGCGTTCGCCCCAGGAGACTAAGAAGTTGTGGGAGACCTTTATTGTTCCATAGTGGCGTGTGCTCGAAGTGCCCCGTGAGTTCCAGGAGCTGATTGGTAAGGTTCCATGTTCTGATGGCCTGTTTGTGCAGGGTGGTGCCTGAACCCACAATGTGCATCTTGGGGGAGGCTAAATAAGCCATAAAGGGGCCTGTAAGATAGGATAGTAACATCATATCTGAGTTTGTTGGCGTTATGTCCGGATTGACCCAGCATTGAAGGTGCTTCAGTTGGGATGCCCAATAATACAGTTGTAGATTTGGTAATGACATCCCCCCCATCTGTCTGGGGGATTGCAGACTGCTAGTTCTTATTCTTGCATCTTTGTTGCCCCATATAAAAGAGAGGATTATGCTGTTTAGTTTGGTAAAAAATGATTTAGGGATATATAGTAGGGAGTGTTGTGTTACGTACAGGATTTTTGGCAGCAGGAATATTTTTACTAGCTGGATCCGGCCCCATAGGTTAAGAGATACATGCTTCCAGGCCAGGGTTTTGTTTCTGGTGTGTTCTATCAGGGATGAGATGTTCATGTTGTAAAATTGTTGGGGGGATTTGGTGATAGTTATACCTAGGTATTTGAAGTGTGGTACGATCGGTATTTGTATATTGGTGGGGATTCTATGTGATGGAAAGTTGTCGAGTGGGTAGAGGGCTGATTTATCCCAGTTGATTGTTAGGCCCGAGTGTTTTCCAAAGGTATTTATGAGTGAGAATGCGGTTGTGAGTGGTTGCCCGGGGCTCTCCAAGTATAGGATTATATCGTCTGCATAGACGATATCGTCTGCATGCTCTCCTCATACTTGTCAATTCGAAATCCCCGTATATTTGGGTTAGCCCTGAGACTCAGGGCTAATGGTTCTATTGTTAGCGCAAAGAGATAGGGGGATAGTGGACACCCTTGTCTGGTGCCCCGTTGAAGTGGAAATGTTACTGACAGGTCGCCGTTTATCAATATCTGGGCTGTCGGTTGTTCGTAGAGGAGTTTAGTCCATTTTATAAGGTTGGGGCCTAAATTAAATTTTCCCAAGACCTCCCATAGGAATGGCCATTCAACCGAGTCGAGTTCCCCAGCGTTGTCGTGGTTAAGTTGTGTCTGTATTAAGGTACGGCGCAAGTTGATTGATGTTGATTTGTTTGGCATAAAGCCTGTCTGGTCTGGGTGTATTATATAGGTAATGACTTGTTTTAGTCTCTGTGCTAGAATTTTTGCTAGGATTTTATAGTCGGTTGTTAAAGGAGAACTAAACTTCAGTTTTTCAGATCATAATGTGAAAGTTTTTCTCCCCAGAACACCTACACGTTGAAAGATACTTCTCTAGTTATTTGCATTTAGTAGATATGAGTAATAGATTCTGTAACAAAGGAGGCTTCCATCTTGTTGCCAGTACAACTCATAGCCCATGTTGACTTCAAAGAGCCACGACCCCTGACCCCAGCATTCACTGTCTCTATGTGCAGATTTTCTAGCATCTCTTTCTAGTGAAAGATAAAGCCTCTAAATGTACCTGGAATCACAGTTGATTGCGCACCATGTAAATGCTGTGTGTTTAGAAACAATCAGACCAAGAAGTCGCAAGTTCTAATCCCCTAGCTTACTTATGAAACAATATAACATGGTCTACTGCCTGAGTTTAGTGCTTTTTTTGTTTGTTTGTTTCCATGTTTCTAGAAAAATATGAAGTTTCTACATATGTACAATCTTTATATATAGCAGCTCTGTTATTCATTTACCAACCAGTGTGAATTGCTGACAGTCTTCCAGTAGCAATACAAAACAGAGTACTGATTTTACTGACATTTACTTCTATTGATTGAGAGTTCACCTGTGGCGTGCTCTGCTAAAGTGCTGGGATAGGAAAAAAATCAGATTATTGGGACACAGGTTCGATTTCCCATGTTCCCTTTTTTTGTTTTTATTATGTGTCTAGCAAAAGATAATGTACTAGTCCATTACATATTAGCCCTTGTGGCCTAGTGGTAGAAAGCTTTCTTTTTAGAAAGACACAGAATAGAAGGTTGCTGGTTCGATTCCCCATACTTACTTTTATTTTTGCTGAAATGTTAAATGTTCTGTTTCTTTCATCCATGCTAGCAAAGACATACACTGCAAAGATTACTTTTCTTTTTTGTATGTAAAGCATAGGAATTTATCATTGTTAGGGACAGGAGCATTTCTAATGTGTTTACACAAAAACTGCACTGGTATCTGTGTTCTGTGTCAGAGGGAGGGAATTCTGAGCTGTAACATGATTGGCTGTCAGCTTCCAGGAAGCAAGACTGCAGTTTCCTGTGAAGTGTCCGGCGGACACTTAGATGGGTGTTCCCAGATAAGGTGAATTATGGGAGCTGACCCTTAGTACACACAGGTTATTTTCATAAATCACCCAGCATCCACAGCAAAGGGAGACATGAGACACAGCTTGTTGTTCGTTTGTGAATGTGCTCTCTCTATTGGGACAATGTTGTCTTGGGACTTTAGTTCTCCTTTAATAATGATATTGGTCTGTATGATCCGCAATCTTGTATATTTTTTCCGGGTTTAGGCAGGACTATTACAGTAGCGTTATAGAGGGATGGTGGCAGTGTTCCAGTGGAAAATGATTCGTTGAGCATTTCAAGCAGTGGGGGGAGCAGGTGTTGGTTGTATTTTTTATATAGTTCTGTCGGGAGTCCATCTGGTCCGGGAGTTTTCCCATTGGGCATTTCGTCGAGGGCTGACTGTATTTCTTCTAGCGTTATAGGTCTGTCGAGATATAGTTTTTGTTCGTTTGTGAGTGTGGGGAATTGTATTGCGTTCAGATATTCGGATATTTCCTGTGGTGTGCTTGTGAGGTTGGAGGTGTATAGTTCTTGATAAAATTGTTGAAATACCGACAGTATCTGTGGAGTGGAGTGAACAAGTATTTGTGATGGGTTTTGTATAGCTAATATGGTGTTTGTCTGGGAGTGGTCCTTTACCATATACTTCAGCAACTTGGCTGATTGTCCCCCGTTTTCAAAAAAGTTCTGTTTGATAAAGAATTGCTTGCGGTTTGCTTTCTCAATTTGCATGTTATTGTATAGGCGTTGCGTTCTAAGCCAGTTGGTTTTGGTTATTGTGGTTTGATATATTCCTTCTCTGCTTGGAGAAGTTGAGATGTCAGACTGTCTTCTTGTTGTTGTGTGTTGCGTTTGATGTAGGAGATTAATGAGTGGAGACGACCTCTCAGATATGCTTTGATTGTTTCCCAGGTAAGTGTGGGGTTGTGGTTTGGGGGGTTATGTGTTAGGAATTCTTCCAGCTGCCCTGGGATCATATCGGGCGTGGGCAGTTGGGTGAGCCAGAATGCATTAAATTTCCAGGGTTTAGTTTGTATTGTGCTGTTTGGTAAGCTTATATGTGTCAGAATGGGTGATATTCCACGAGGGAGATGGGTGATTTGTGTGACTAGGGGTACCGTTTTTTTGGTAAGGAAGACGTAATCTAGTCTAGATAATGTGTTGTATGTTGGGGAATGGCAGGTGAATTCCCTTGTGTTGGGGTATCTGTGTCTCCAAATATCTATCCAGGCCCATGTTTGTGTGAAAGAAGCAAGTGGGGTTATGGTCCCTGGTCTGGGATTTGTTGGCGTGGGAGATACTCGTAGCCTGTCTTTGTTCGGGCACATGGTTGCGTTAAAGTCCCCCATACATATGAGGTGGGCGTCCGGGTGTCTTGTAAATAGTGGGATGATACTATCCATAATAGACAGTCCAGTGTTTGGGGGGTTATAGATCCCGAGTAAAGCTATTAGGGTGTTTTCTATTTCTGCGAGGACAAAGACGTACCTTCCATATGGGTCTGTTTTAACCAGGTGTATTTTATATTTAAGTGTTTTCCTGAACAGCACGGATACTCCTCGGGAGTATGCCGAGCACACGCTATGCGCTGCCCATCCAACCCATGGTTTCTGTGTGAGTCTGGTGGTTGTGCGAATTAAGTGGGTCTCCTGCAGGCAAACTATGTCCACTTTATGTTGATTAATCATTGTAAATACTTGTGTGCGTTTTTCTGAACGGCCCAGGCCCCTAACATTCCACGATAGTATCTTAAGGGATGATTTCGACTCACCCATATCCTGTGCTTGCGATTTTCCCATTGCTGGGGGCCCCCGGGTCAGGCCCCCGGACATTCAGGCACCGGCTATCCCCATCTCCACTGGCTTTATATATCAAGCAAGACATTTTAAGGTTGGTTAGTAACATAACAGAGTAATACAGATAAAACATTAACAAGATAACTCGTTTTAACTTAGGGACACTTATGTCCAACCAATGCTGAACAGTGGAGGCTAAAGTGCCTCTTGACTGATTCAACGGCGGGGGAACTGAGTAGTTCATGTACAGACGTCAAGTGCGTCTGGGGGGGGAGAAATCTCCCGGCTTAATTTAAGATGCTTTACCGGATCCAGGGATGGGGTATTGTTGTGGAGAGTCGGTTAGTGGTGAGGAGGCGTGCCGTATGACCCTCTGCAACTGAATGTTTGTTATATGAGTGTCGTGGCTGGGAGGGAGGAGGTGAAAGGCAGGTAGCCCGTTGCCATATTGGCCTGTCCTCTCTTGCGTTATGTGTTTGGGGTTGCTTTTGGCTTGTGTGTTAGTGTAGTTAGGCCCTGTGTGTATGGTTTTGAGTTGATTGATTGTTTGTTTTGTGGGTGGACAGGCCGGCACAAGAGGACAGGGCACGGGGCGAGTCTGTTTATAAAGTTAAGTTTGTTGTATCTTGTGGCTTAGTGCGCGCCGGATAGTAAGAGCCAGAGAGCGGTGTTAGTCACATACAGGTATCAAAACAGTTTAACCAAGGGGTTAGGTTGTTAAAATAGATTGCTGTTATACATATAATCTTACAAGGCTTCTACGCCTTCGTTTTGGTGCAGTTTGCTCCTTATTGATGGGTTTGCCCATTTATCCATATACTGGGGAGTATCGGGGGGGAGGGGGCCCAGGCACCGGGGGAGCGGGGGGGAAACACAGGGGAACCGGGGCCACACTGCATGCACCCTGGGGTGGTCTAAGGGTAGTCGAGATATCTATATATAATGGCCTATTGTTCGTCATACCCTTCTATATTGGGAGGTTGCCTTGTTCAGTGGAGCTTGCGCGTCTGGGGTGCCCCAGCGCCTGGAGACTGACAGGTCAGTCCATTCCATCCACATGGCGGGGGCGGCAGTGGAGGAGAGGGGGGCCCCGCCTGCCGGGGGGGGAGAGACATACAGGGGGCGGAGACCAACCCTCTTATACTATATAGTGCAGGTTAAGTAGTTGTTATAGAGGGGGGCTGTATACATCATATTAGACTTTAACAATTACATGACAACACTGTATATCATTTGGGTTATGGCACCTGCGTTGCTGGAACTCTATTAGTGAAATCAATTCCCGTCACTCTTGGTTACCCCCGCCTGCGCCGAGCAGATCCCCATCCAGGGCGTGTATTGCTTCGTGTATTGGGATTACACATCCCCGCTCCTCCGTCCCCGTCATAAATATAGGCATCCCGTTCAAAGGGCAGAGGTACAAAGGTACCCCCGGGATCCGGGGTCAGTCTTGTCGTGACATATGGAGGCAATCAGCTGGGGAGGACAATAGTGGGCGATCAAGATATTGGAGAGCTCGTTCCCTCCCCTGGATTATGTTGTGTTGGTGTGTTTGACCATGTCTTTCTGGGGTGGGCGGCTCCCGGGATTCGGGCGGCTCCCGGGACCACAGGCGCAGGCAGGTAGGTTATACTTTATCACTCTAACAGCAGGTATCTTATTGTATGAATTGTTTAACCAACAGCTTTTAGGTTTAGTGCAGTATCGTTTAGTAGCATATTGATCCCCTCCCCCCAACCCCCACCCTCCAACCCACAACCCGATTCCCACCCCAGCCCGCCCGGGCCCCGCCAGGGCACCCCGGCGCGTACAGTTGGGCGAAAAGGGGGGAGCAGTTCTGTTCAAGCTGAATGGGGGTGGCATATTATCCACTGTGGGTGTCTGTGGTCTATGGACTCAATGGAGCTCCACAAGTGTTGTGGATTCGGCCCAATTTTAACCAAAACGTTCTAGCGTATCCCCACATTGGGGATTTCATACACAGCGTTCACTCCCGCCCAGCGACCACCGGGGTCAAGTCATAGGGGCCCACCAGGATGGACAGTTCTCCCCCCCAGCCACCCGGGGACCAATTCACTGCCCCTGGGTCCGAGGCGATAGGCATGAGGTAAGTAGATAGGGATGGTTCTTCCCGCCAGTCGGGGGTCCATGGGGTCAGGGGGGAGGGCGGGCTGGCCGGGGAAGGGAGATAACAACATAGTACCTGGCTCCTGTAGATTCCAAGCTCGGTGTCCTGTATGTTCTAGTTTAGATTCTGGGCACTGCGGGGTGGGCCCAGCTGGGCGTCCATCCAGGCGGCAGCATCGACTGGAGAGTCGAAGAATTTCGTAGTGTTTCCATGCTGGATACGCAGTCGCGCAGGATACATCATGGCATATGGGATGTTCAGGCCTCTCAAGCGTTGTTTCACTGATAGGAACGTAGCCCGTTTCTTTTGTAAGTCGATGGAATAGTCGGGGAATAGCATGATTGTGGCGTTTTCTAGTTGGATCTGGCCCTTCTGTCTGGCGAGCCGGAGGATGGTGTCTCTGTCCCTCGCATTTAGTAGTCTGGCCAGCATGGGGCGCGGTCTTGCTCCCGGAGGGGGGGGTCGGGCGGGTACCCGGTGGGCACGCTCCACCGTAAATACCGGCGACATGTTGTCTGCTCCAAAAGTGTTTTGGAACCATGTGGCGAGGTAAGTCTCTACCCTCTATTCCCTCAGGGAGTCCCACCAGCCTGATGTTTTGCCGGCGGGAGCGGTTTTCAATATCGTCTGCCCTGGCTTGCTGTGCTTTCAATTGCTGGCGTAGCTCTTCTATTGCGTTTGGGATCGGTTGTCATACATGCCGACCAGACAGGTTTCATTCCCAGAAAAAATACCTCATTAAACACCACGCCTATTCCTAAACCTCAATGCCCAACACGACACGATGGGAGCCAGATGTGTTGTGAGCTTAGATGCGGAGCGGGCCTTCGACTCAGTGGAATGGGCCTTCCTATGGAGGGTCCTCCACCGATTCGGCTTCGGCCCTGGCTTCATTAACTGGCTGCGAATACTTTATTCTCAACCCCGGGCCAAGGTGACAGCTAATGGCTGGACCTCAGAATTATTTCCCCTCACAAGAGGCACCCGCCAAGGATGCCCCTTATCCCCCATTCTATACGCCCTAGCGGTTGAACCACTTGCAACCAAAATACGGAACGACCCTATGATTAAGGGCATGTCCCTAGACACGCAAACTGAGACAATCAGCCTATACACCGACAACATATCTACCTAACATATCTCACTACAACACACCCTACATATAATTAACGAATACGGAGGCTTCTCAGGTCTAGCAATTAATTGGAACAAATCCCAAATACTCCCCCTACATAGCTACCCCCCCACCCTGATGAGTGCATAAACCCCCCTTAACAGAGTGTCCGCCATTAAATACCTAGGCATTCACATTACAAGGAACCCGCAAGGCTATGTAAATAGCCCTCAACATCGAACCCCTAATTCGAACCATTAAAGACAAAATACAAATCTGGAGCAAACTTCCGCTAGGCGGCACGGGTAGAGCCAATCTCATCAAAATGATATTGTTGCCAAGGGCCCTTTATATCCTATGGCATTCCCCAATATACATTCCTCTCAAATATTTTTTTAAATAATCGATTTACTGCTAAAACCTTTTGTTTGGGGCCCAACCAGACACAAAGTGGACTGGCTCGCCCTTCAGCGCCCGGCGGAACTAGGAGGCCTGGCAGTTCCCAGTCTAAACTTATATTACATAGCCTCACAAATATCCTATCTGTATCATTGGAGCCAATCAGAATCAAATTGGCTAAAATTGATTGTTTTTGTAGAATTGAATTATTTGTTGCCAAAAGCCCTGGTACTGCACGCAAGTCCAGGGCTTTTGGCAACAAATAATTCAATTTCTCCACGACTATATGGGTTCACCGGTGGGTCTAGACCCCAAGGTTTGCATACTAGGCATACTGGATGATATCCCTGCTGATAAGTATCTCAAAACTTTTCTTATGGAAACAATATTTCTAGCCCAAAAACAGATTTCCCGGGTCTGGATTCAACCAGTGTCTCCCCAACTGGACTCCTGGAAAACAGCAGTGAACGCCTTTCTCCCTGGCCAAATAACTTGGCTTCCCCTCCTGGTCATCGAGTGTGGCAGCCCCCCCCCCCATTAGAAGTAACAGAACTGTATAATGCAAATTATGACTACTAATAGTCAAACCATAGCTAAAGCACACAGTTATTATCCCCCCCGCCCCCTCCCTTTTTTCTTGTTGTTGTTTTCCCTATCCTTTTTTCTCCTGTATTCGATAAATGTCTTAATTCAACCATTGATATGTTATATGTAACTGTTTTATACAAAAATGTATCTAAAATACTGAAGATTTAAAACACGTAATGTTTGATATCTTGTTCAAGTTCAAATAAAGAATTCCTCCGTATGGAGGGGATTAAAAAAAAGGTACTGTCAATGGAAACAAACTGTAACAGTCCCATACAGTGAGAACAGACAGTAAAGGTCCCATAGAGTGAAAACAGACAGTAAAGGTCCCATACAATGAGAGCAGATAGTAAAGGTCCCATAAAGTGAGAAGAGACAGTAAAGGTCCCATACATATGTAGCACTTTATACACAATATTGTTTATTCTGTCAGTAAAGTATTTAAATGCATAAACTGTACATGAGCTGTGCACACCTACCCATCATTTTTGTATGAAAGGAACTGGTAAACTCATTTTTTACCTGATGAACTACATGTCCCAAGAGGCTCTGCAACAGGAAGTCTATGAAGAAAGCCAATAGGGAGTAATCTCAGGCAAGACAGGAAAAGGAGGGCATTCCAGTTTTGGTACTGTTCAGGAGGAGAGCTGCCACATGTTACACAGGCTATTGTACAGGCCTTGATCTATGTGAACTGGACGAGGTGCTTGCAGAACTACCTGTAGTGCATGCTGTGGATCTGGAGCTGGTTTCCTTTGAATATCAGTAAGGTGACTTTGGATTTGTGTGGGGAACAGGCCACTAGTCAAGGTGATCACCCATCACTGATCATCTGACGTCAGACTGTGCACCCTTACCAGAGGGAACCCCGTGTAATCAACCAGTTATTCCTCTGATTAAAGTACCCTGTCTATACTGGCTTGGAGTGGGACATCCAAAGGAGATACTATTTCTATCACTACTAACAGGGAACTTAACAATGCAAGTTTAAACCCTGCTAAGGATAAATTACAGACCGCAGGATTATCTAAGTTTATCTGCAACAGTTACCCACTCTGCTCATTTGGAATATGTGTGTGTGTGTGTGTGTGACAGATAACTTCTACTATTCCATCAGAACTGTGCTCTCAACACTTAATACTTGCAGTTAATATATTTTACAAAAATAGGTTGTACAAAAACAAACTGTAACGTGAATATTAAGATATGTATATTAAGGTAACAAAGTTTGCATAATTGTTCATTGTTGCTGTCATTGTATTATATTTTTCTGCCAGGTTCAGAAAATTAAATTTGGACCTTTTGGTTGCTATCTTTGTGCTGGTGTCTATTAACTGGGATCATAGGGGTGTCACTGGGGCAACACAGTATACCTGCAACTAATAATCTTGAGCCACACCCAAGGGTGGGCTACATTTGGGGGCTCGTCCGGGATTCTATACCCTGCCCACTAGCAGTGACCCCGCCTACTTCCTCCTCACAAAAATAAAGTTAATAGGAAAGAAGTTCAGAAAACAATTATGGACCCACTGTCAGTCACGGTATGGTGCCATACCCTAAACCTTAACCCTGCAAAATGCCTGGCATTGCTTCTTCCAACAGAGGATCTCACTAATAGACAGATTTATCAGTTAATGGATGAATTCATCCCCAAGGGCCAGAGTGGGATTCTCCAGTCACAAGCCTAGATGTTCCCTCTATTATAGAGTTCGGTAAAGAGGGTCACAAAGCCCAACTAGTTCTTCCAAGGTGTGGGCCATCTACAGAGTGTCCTGTAGAATCACAAGAGGCAAAGCTACCCTCAACTTCCATAGTTGCCGGGCCTGATTTCATCACTGCTCTGGGCAGCCTAGTGGAGAAGTGCACCAAGTACAGTTCACCCTATACTGGATTTGGCTATCGTAAATTACGGTTCTTCTCAGGAATTGAACCTGTACCTATAGGAGAAGATGACTATGAATCCTGGATGGAACAGGCAATGCAAGCTTTAGATGAATGGGACATTCCTGAATCCCATAAAAAGCAAAGACTATCTGTGAGTTTGAGGGGAGCAGCAGCAGATACAGTTCGCAATCTAAGTTAAGCAAACAAGATTGCACTGCGTATAACTACCTAGAAGCCTTGCAAGATGTGTTTGGTAGAACTGAGAAAGCAGCTGATCTACTTTACCAGTTCGAACATACCTACCAGGAATCTTATTATATACGTTGTTTAGATAAGATACTCCACCAGATATTGTTTAAAAAAGGGTTGGATCCCAAAAGGGTGGACAAACTAAGAGTGAAACAAATTTTGCAAGGAGCTCAACCCCTTGACTCTATTATGCTAAAACTCCGAATGAAGGGGGAGGGTGAAACGCTTATATATAATCAGCTAATAAAAGAAGTCAGAGAAGCGGAAGCTAGATTAGAGGCAAAAGGGGCTACTGGAAGTGTCAGCTCTGGTTATACAGTCACAGTTGGTGCTGTACATCCTCAGGAACCCAGCCATGAGATTGCTCAGATAAGGGAGCAGGTGGAAATGTTAACGGAGTTGGTGACACAATTGTCTCAAACCTGGTTGTCTACCTTAGAAGAAGCTAGATCTATGTTTAATTCAACAAAATTAAATTTTGTTTTGTTTAATTCAACAAAGAGAACTGCTGCCACCCCAGCCACCAATTCAGAAAACCCAGTGATATGCTACAAGTGTGGCGATGTAGGGCACTACAGAATTCGGTGTGAGAATCAACCAAACCCCGAGAGAGTAATTGAAAAATTATCCAAACAACTGAATGCTGAGAAGAAAAAGGCAAAGGGAAACTCCAGAGGGCCCCAGTGAAGGAGCCAGCTGGGTGCCTGTACAGTAAACGCTCCAAAGGGACCCATAGGGGTGCACAAATTCAGCTAGGCAGAGCCAGAAGCCAAGAAGATGATGCATCATCACAAGTTAAAACCATTTACCCCCAGATTTTACAAAAGGGCAGAAGTCATGAAACTTTCATACACCAGGGTGTTAATGCCAGAAAAGTATACTCTGGAGATTTAAAGAATGCCCCTTCATGCAATGAGCAAGCTAAACGAGACAGAACACAGTTGTATTCAAAGACAAAGCTTCCTAATGGTCTTGTAGGGCCACCCCCAGTTGTGCCTATACAAGTTGAAGGCATCTACTCTACAGCACTACTAGATACAGGAGCCCAGGTTACACTCCTGTATCGAGATTTTTACCGGAAATATCTGTCTCATCTACCTTTAGAAAAGTTGGCACAGTTAGAAATATGGGGTCTCAGCAATACCAAATTTCCCTATGATGGGTACATCACTGTTAAGTTAGAGTTTTCACCTAAAGTGACAGGATCCAAAGAGGTATTTGAGGCACTGGCTGTAGTATGCCCCAGACCTCCCAGAGCCCAAGAATACTCTGTGGTGATAGGAACAAATACTGACCTGGTAAGGCGAATGTTAACCCCTCATCTAGGATTGAAGGATAAACAGAAAATCTCCATTCATCCTTTGATGCAGCCAGTCCTTGCCTCTCTAGCACAACAGATCGAAATTCCTCCAGAGGGAATTGGAAATGTGTGGTTCCTACAGACAAAAGAACGTGTGATACCCCCTGGAAAAATAACTTGTATGAAGGCCAGGGTAAAAATATGCTGTAAAAATGCTGAAAACCATTTGATGATTGAAAGTGGACCAGGGGTAGGCCTCCCTTCTGGTGTGGAACTGATTCCTGAAACATTACCTATAGACTGTCTTAAGCATAATCAGGGTAATGTGACAATTGGGTTAAAAAATACTAGCAGTGAGCCTGCAATTCTACTCACACATTCACTATTAGGAAAAGTCTATTCAGCTAATCCTGTTCCGGCAGCTAACATGGTAAGAGACAAAGTAGAAGCCACAAAATCACATGCTGAACTGTATAACCTCAACAACCCTCTTATTCCCCATGAATGGAGAATCCGTTTATGTAATCACTTGAAAGCTTACAACCATATTTTTTCCACCAGTGATGTTGAAATGGGATGCTCCACGACCACCCAGCATACTATCCGTCTTAGAGAAGACAAACCTTTTCGGGAAAGATCCTGCTGTATTGCTCCAGGTGACTTAGAGGATCTTCGGAAACACCTGGAGGAGCTTAAAACCGCTGGAATCATTAAAGAATCCCGAAGTCCTTATGCATCCCCAATAGTGGTGGTAGAAGAATGGGTCAATCCGAATGTGTGTGGATTATTGCACCCTGAATCATCGCAGAATTCCAGACCAATATACCACTCCCAGAGTTGATAACTGTTTGGTGGGGAGTAAGTGGTTTAGTGTGTTAGACTTGCGAAGTGGATACTATCAGATCCCTATGCACCCAGAGGATAAGGAAAAAACTGCATTCATATGTCCTTTAGGGTTCTATGAATTTAATAGGATGCCCCAAGGCCTCTGTGGAGCCCCAGCCACATTTCAACGCCTCATGGAGCGTACAGTAGGTGATATGCATCTACTTGAAGTACTGGTGTATCTTGATGACCTGATAGTCTTTGGAAAGACACTGGAAGAACATGAAGAGGTTCTGGATCGGTTAGAAAAAGAAGGCCTTAAGTTGTCTCCAGAAAAGTGTCAATTCTGTCAGCCATCGGTTAGTTATGTGGGCCATATCGTCTCATCAAAAGGTATAGCTACTGACCCAAGCAAAATCGAAGCTGTATCTTCCTGGCCAAAGCCCATAACGGTCACAGATCGTTCCTGGGATTCTGTGGGTAATATAGGAGGTTTGTAAAAGGATTTTCTAAAGTAGCTCTACCTCTGAACCAGCTACTTCAGAATGACTCTGATGTAGGAGAATCAGATGATAACCTTCAGACTAAGATGTCTATGGGCCAGAGATGGACAGATGGTCTAAGGAATGTGACCAAGCTTTTGACCTACTAAGATATTGTCTCACTCATGCACCGGTACTAGCCTATGCAGATACAACTAAGCCTTATACACTGCACATTGATGCCAGCAGAGAAGGTCTTGGTGGGGTCTTATATCAAGAACACAACAATGAGTTAAGGCCAGTAGCTTACATCAGCAGAAGCCTTTCACCATCGGAAAAAAATTACCCTGCTCACAAACTTGAATTCCTTGCTCTTAAATGGTCAGTGGTAGATAAATTGCATGATTACCTATATGGTGCAGAGTTTGAAGTGCAGACCGACAACAACCCACTGACTTATGTATTGACTACTGCAAAACTGGATGCTACTGGACATAGATGGCTAGCTGCATTAGCACACTATAAGTTTAGTCTACCGTCCAGGCCAAAATAATAGGGATGCTGATGGACTGTCCAGAAGGCCTCATGGAGAGTTACAGCCAGATGATGAATGGATTGAGATTCCAGCTCCTGGGGTGAGAACAATGTGTCAAGGTGTAACTTGGAGACTTCAAAAAGGAAGTTTGGCAGAGGAAATTGGTACAACTGCTGAAGGTATTCCCCCGCTTTACTGTAATGTTACTTCTGTTTGAAACATCAACCATGCCATATTTTAGCAAAGGAGACCTCAAGAGAGATCAAAGTGAGGATCCTCTCTGCCGGCTGGCTGTGGAGGCCTAGAGGAAGCAGCAGACAGAGATACTCCGTAGTAGTGTGCATCCATTAGCAAGGCTGCTTCTTAAAGAGTGGGATCGACTGCACTTACGCCATTGGTTTAGTGTACAGAAGAGCCCCAAGTGCAACAAACACAGAGAAATGGCAATTGATGCTACCACTGAAACACAAAGAAACTGTCCTCACTGCTTTGCATAATGAGCATGGTCATTTGGGTTATGAAAAAACTCTAGGACTTGTGAGGGACCGGTTTTACTGGCCATGTATAAAGCAAGATGTAGAGGATTACTGCCATTCCTGTCTTAGATGTATACAAAGAAAGAAATTGCCAACAAGGGCCGCTCCCCTAGGCCACATGGAGAGTGGATGGATCTAGTGTGCATTGACTTTCTGTCTATTGAATCAGATGAGGCTGGCATCAGCAATGTATTGGTGGTGACAGACCATTTTACTAGGTATGCTCAAGCATTTCCCACCCGGGATCAGCGATCAATTACAGTTGCTAAAGTCTTAGTGGAGCGTTTTTTTATTCATTATGGTCTCCCTAAAAGAGTTCATTCTGATCAAGGTAGAGATTTTGAAAGCAAGCTAATACAAGCTGCCACCTTTTAGCAATGCTAGGAGTCCAGAAATCCAGAACTACCCCATACCACCCACAGCATGACCCTCAACCTGAACGTTTCAATAGGACTCTGCTTGACATGTTGGGTACTCTGCCTAATGAAAAAAAAACCCACTGGAGTAGCTATATTTCTACAGTTATTCATGCCTACAATAGCACAAAGAATGATGCCACTGGATACTCGGCCTACTTCTTAATGTTCGGACGTGAAGCTAGATTACCAATTGACCTGGCTTTTGGGGTCACAGCTGATGATACCCCAGTCAAATCCCATCAAAGCTATGTAGAGAGATTGCAAACAAGCCTTCAGCAATCCTACACAATGGCTCAAAGAGCAGCTGGGAAGAAAAATTTGCAAAATAAATCTCGATATGATAAAAAAGTGAAACCTCATGATTTACAGCCAGGAGATCGTGTCCTTTTGAGAAACCTGGGAAAACATAAGCTAAGTGATAGGTGGGGATCACAACTATATATAGTTTGCTCCCAGCTACCAAACCTTCCAGTATATCAACTTCATCCAGAAGGGAGAGATGGCCCTATAAAGACCTGACACAGAAATCACATCATGCCTTTAGGGGAAGTGTCATGGGCTACCAAACATAAACAGCCAATGAGTCAATGCCATTCTAAACCACGGAGGTCCAGGAGACTACAAAGGCAAATTACTTCAACCCCTAAATCTATAGATCCTGATGAGCCAAGTGAAGACGAAAATGAGGATGGCTGGGGGTTAGATTATATTTTTTCAGATTGTGCATTAAAAGGAGCTATTCCCAAGACTGCTAGTGACCTGAATGCCAATGCACCTGAATTTGTTTCCAATACAACAGAGTTATTAGAAGAAACTTTAGAGGCTTCACAATTATTCTCACAGCCACTGGAGAATGAACCTTTCCTTCCCACAGTGATGGAACCTATTGTTGCACCACCTATAAATGATTCTAGTTCAGATAAACAAATTGAAACCATCTCTTCAGAGACAAGCCAAAATGTAAGAGACTGTAATGATACACAATTAGTTAACATGAGAGAGCCCAGGAAAATAAGACCCCCTCAAAGATTGACCTATAATTTGTTGGGCAAAAGCAGTGAAGAGACTGTTCTAGCATTCCATAGATTGGTTCGTGCCACCCACAATTCTTTAGTCACAGAACAAAACGCTAGTGATACCCTGACCCAGGCTCATATGTGTAATGTACCTACCAAGTGTAAAATTAGTATATGACATATATTTTATAATATCTATGTATTTGAAACTGTTACTGCTATGCTAGTCTTGCGAGGGCTCAAGAGTTCAGTGGGGGGAGAGTGTAGCACTTTATACACAATATTGTTTATTCTGTCAGTAAAGTATTTAAATGCATAAACTGTACATGAGCTGTGCACACCTACCCATCATTTATTGTATGAAAGGAACTGGTAAACTCATTTTTTACCTGATGAACTACATGTCCCAAGAGGCTCTGCAACAGGAAGTCTATGAAGAAAGCCAATAGGGAGTAATCTCAGGCAAGACAGGAAAAGGAGGGCATTCCAGTTTTGGTACTGTTCAGGAGGAGAGCTGCCACATGTTACACAGGCTATTGTACAGGCCTTGATCTATGTGAACTGGACGAGGTGCTTGCAGAACTTCACCTGTAGTGCATGCTGTGGATCTGGAGCCTGGTTTCCTTTGAATATCAGTAAGGTGACTTTGGATTTGTGTGGGGAACAGGCCACTAGTTCAAGGTGATCACCCATCACTGATCAATCTGACTGTCAGACTGTGCACCCTTACCAGAGGGAACCCCTGTGTAATCAACCAGTTATTCCTCTGATTAAAGTACCCTGTCTATACTGGCTTGGAGTGGGACATCCAAAGGAGATACTATTTCTATCACTACTAACAGGGAACTTAACAATGCAAGTTTAAACCCTGCTAAGGATAAATTACAGACTGCAGGATTATATTAAGTTTATCTGCAACAGTTACCCACTCTGCTCATTTCGAATATGTGTGTGTGTGTGTGTGACTTCTACTATTCCATCAGAACTGTGCTCTCAACACTTAATACTTGCAGTTAATATATTTTACAAAAATAGGTTGTACAAAAACAAACTGTAACGTGAATATTAAGATGTGTATATTAAGGTAACAAAGTTTGCATAATTGTTCATTGTTGCTGTCATTGTATTATATTTTTCTGCCAGGTTCAGAAAATTAAATCTGGACCTTTTGGTTGCTATCTTTGTGCTGGTGTCTATTAACTGGGATCATAGGGGTATCACTGGGGCAACACAGTATACCTGCAACTAATAATCTTGAGCCACACCCAAGGGTGGGCTACACATATTCTATCCTCTATCTCTCACATTCTATCTCTCACATTCTCTCTCCAGCAGCCTCTGTCCTCTATCTCTCACACACTATCTCTCATATAATCTCTAATCTCTATCTCAACTATCTCACTCTAATCTCTATCTCACTCTCCTGCATTGTATCAATGTATCATACTGTTTTTACAATATGTGTGAGAAAGTATGTGTAAAGTGAATAAACTGAACATAATCATGTGTAAAGTGAATAAACTGAACATAATCACTCTCACGCATACTTTACACATACTTTCTCACACATACTGTAAAAACACACTCTGTCACACATACACCCTCTCTCACATACAATGGTTGGCACCAAATCTGGTAAAATCATTGGCACAAACTCTGATAAAGTATTGGCACACAGATACTGGTAAAATAATTTGCACAAACTGATAAAGGGTTGTCACACAGATACTGGTAAAATCATTGGCACGCGTGGCGCTTCCTCCCTCTTCATCCGGCGCGGTGGCACTGGTAAGCTCCAAAAAAATGATTTCCCCCCCACACACGTTCTGTCGCTTCCCTGGGGCACAGAGAAGGTGCCGCTCTGCGACATGATTTCATGCCGCCTCATTAGGCCCTGAATGTATCTTCACAAAATCTCCCTGACGCTCATTTGAGCAAACCCCATAGAGGGAGGGAGGCGTTTGCCTCACACAAAACCACATTGTTTGACGCACCAACTACATATCCCACAGTGGTTTGGGACTCTGAAACTGTGTCCAGGTCGTTTGCTTCCTCAGAAAAAGAAAGTTAGCGAGCTTCAAATGGCTCATGTGTGGTTAGCTGGCAAGGAACCCCATCAAAATTATTCTCACAGCTTTGGGCTATTTGGTCTTTAATTTTGCCCAGCTGGCTTTCAGGTCCACGCTGGTCAAAGAAAGCAAGCTGATACTCCAAAATAATTTATGTGTCCCAGACATGCAGGCCCTAATAGCACCAGAATTGGAACCTGCTTAGTTATCAATTTCCAGTGACACCCCCAGTCAGAGTCTTCATTAGACTATACGCTGCAAAATGTTCAGTATAAAATTGCTGACGCAGCAGGGCCACTACTGTTCATGCTGTCCCAATCTGAACAGGAGGGTAATACAGATGCAGACCAATCCATCTCTTTGTTACTCTTATTAAAATGGCCTTACTGTTAAAGGTTGAACTTAATCACATTTCTTATTTAAGGGCTCATGCTCACCTCTGGGAGGTCAAAATAAGATCTAAAGCCTTTGCTGTCCTTTGCTGATTTAAAAAACAAAACAAAAAACAAGACCATCCTTCACATATACGGAGGGATGTCACTTCAAAGCCCAGGGGTCATTCCGTGATTTTAACCAGGGCAGCTCCAAACTATTTAATCCCAGAGGACACAAACAGGACCAGCTCTGTCCCCAGAGCACTATTAGCTTGCAAACCATTTGCAGATAGGTACTGTTCCCTCTAAGCTGTGTGCACATTCGCGCACACACAACTCTGCAGGCCTGTGCACACAGGTTAGAGTGGTGCACAAATAAAAATCTGGAATATAAGTGCGGGGGTATGGAGTGCACAAAATTAATTTTCAATGCTCACAGAAAATATATAATTTTAAGTTAGAGGGAACATTGCCCAGGGCTCACATACGCAAAAGTTTAGACAATCTCCTTTCATTGTCTCTGTCACAAGAGAAAGTAGAACTAAAACAGGATGGCTCCCTGCGTCCAATCCAAAATCACTAAATCACTTCATAACACCCAAACGATTCAGACTAGAAAATCTACTAGTCCTTCATTTCCTACTGCACAGAGACAATTTCATGATAAAAGTGGACTTAAAAGATGCCTTTCACACAATTTATATTGCGCAAATCACAGACGTCAACTCTGGCATGTGGTGATATCCCTTATCCCTTATATTATATAAATAAATTTATATTTTTACTGAGATTGCATTGAGTTTTTAGGAGCAACTAACTAGTTATATATATATATATAAATATATATAGCATTATTCCACATAGGAAAGGTCCATATGTATGTGTGTAATTATCACTATTTAATTAAAATCACCATAAGAAATAACACCATACAAAGTATAGTACTACTACTGAATTACAAAACAATGTATATACAATTAATAAACTAAACTTACTTTACTGGACACCCCTAAGTTTGAATGGAAAACTCAAAATGATAGGTTAAGACACACCTCCAGGGTTTCTACAAGGTCTCCATGTAGACACTAAACAGGAAGTGGAATTTTACTAACATCCAATGAGAGGTTCTGATCTTCCACTGTTAGCAAATCAAAAAATTCTCTTAGGCACTGTCCATGACAAGACAGGAAGTGTAAGGAAGTTCCTGTATTACACCCAGTTATGTGCTGGGTGTAAGACTGTCACAAACATGTGACAGTCTTAGCCAATTAGAACATTCTTCAGACTCTTACATTTACTCCCCCTCTCCATAGAAAGTAACAATCCAGTTTCTGTTTGCTAGTCAGGAAGTGTATGTTTATGATTAAATGGCTTTGCATGTCTCTGAAACTACCCAGCATTCTTAGAGAAATGGGCAATTTTTACCCCAATATTAATATATTAAACATGAGGCTGTCAGGTACCTTCAGTTATAAGAAGGCTCTACTTCATTTTACACCCTGTGGGGAGCTTTTAGCTCCTTTATCCAAACCTCTCCATGACTTGTCAAGCTAATCAGAATCCTGTGTTTCCTAACTCCATAGTGACTGTAAATCTGGAACTTTCTGTGGTAATTACCAATAAGTATAAACCTAGCATGTTATTCTTGATCCTGTATAAGGTCTCCTGTATGTCCAATAGAGCTGTTCAGATTGAATTGCACATTGTGGCAGGATTGCCTTGATCTGAGTTCAGATCTGCAGGTTAATACCATTTTGTCTGGATACGTAAAATACATGTGTCCCAACTGAGCATCTGCTTTGTGTGAGAGCCCTGCCAGGACAGATGACTGTTGGTCACAGTAACAGTGGCTGCAGCCAGCAGCGCATGTGACAGACTGATCATGTGGTCCCATAGGGAACTGCATGATTGGTCGTGATTTTTTTTACCCATTTGTCTGATACGGACGACCGAACTCGGTCGCAGCTGGCTGCCCCACACCATCACATATTTCCAGCCGACTAATCCGTGGCACTATTGGTTCGTTACTGGTGTTTACCCAGCCTTAAGGTTTGTACACACATGCGATTGCGGGTGCCAACCCGTGATGCACGATGTGTACGAATGGCCGATAATCGTGCCATGTATGGGCACTTTATCGGCTAAAATGGCAGTTATGTCAATACACACGGCACGAATATAATCTGAAAAGGCCGTTCTCACACGTCATGCGTCTGCACCGGCGATCGCATGTGTGCACGAACCTTTAGACTTTATATATTATAACTGCCAGGTAGGTGGTATATGGAAGTGAGTGTAAATATGGTAAAGTTTATGACTCTAACAAGGAGATTCACCCAGAGGCACAAGCTCTCTGGGCAAATCTCCCGTAAGGGATTTACCAGAGGCTGTGCGATTTTGGGTGAATCTCACCCGCACGTAAGTATTTATTGCCAGCTATTAGCTGGTGTTTAATACTTACGTGTAAAGAGGCTGCAACCTCTGGTAAATTACTTTGAAACGGCCGCACGAGTGCCTCTTTTGGTACTCGCGTTGCCGTCGCAAAGCGGGCATTAACGTTGCGCCAACCAATCAACCCATATAATGCTTCCCTAATCCAATAGTCTAATAGCTATATGGATCTAAGGGAAGGGCAGATGAATCACTTGCATGTTCAAACCCTTGGGTAGGAAGCGCTAAAGCATGACTGTGGGCTTTTAATGTCTGTAAGTCAGGAAAATGTCTTTATTCCAGGATGTATGAAAACTAAGTTTTCCAGAATTCTGTGCAGTTGGGAGTTGTAGTTTTAAACATGTGAAAGATTCATTAAGAAGACACTAACTGCCAAACAGAGAATGCTGGGATTTGTAGTTTTCAAATATGTGAAAGGTTGTATTAGGCTGTATTAGATCTAGACAGATGCCTTAGCTACAGGATATTAAGAAAAAACTTACTGCAAACAGAAAATGCTGGGAATTGTGGTTTTCAAACACGTAAAAGGTCACAAGTTAAATACAGCCTAAATACCATTAGGCTGTATTATATTGCCACAGGCAATAAATAAGATACTTTGCATGTCCCCACCCATTTCTTCAAGTGAGAAATATGTGTTTATAAGTTAGATAATTAAGGCAATGCTATTATAATAACATGATTCTATGAGGTACCTTCTGTTATAAGAAGGCTCTATTTCATTTTATACTCTGTGTGGAGCTTTTAGCTCCTCTATCCACACCTCCCCCTAACATGTATATTCAATCAGTATCCTGTGCTCCCAAGTCCTAACCCCATAGGTTAAACTTGTGGTAAATACTAATAAATATGAACCTTGCATTTTAATCAGGATACTGTATAGGATTTAAGGTGGCTATACATATATCCGATTTTACTTATGAAATATTAGTTTGAACTTGCCAGAACCACCTTTCACATTCTTCTATGCCACAGATAGGCGGTTCTTGCAGGATCGGTCTAATGTTGCAGGAGCACTCGTCGGGAAAGTAAAATTGGATATATGTATGGGCTGCTTTTGATTGACTGGGTCAGTTTTCAGACCTGCAGGTTTATTCCACATAGACCCTCTATATTCTAGCTGGCAGGTAGTATAGGTAAGGGAGGATATAAGTGTGTGTTTGTTCATTTAATATGATGCGATTATTTGTTTTCTTTTTTAGGACCTTCAGACTAATTTTATTATTGCCCCCCTGGATGTTTCCTGATGGTTCCTGTGAGCACTGCAACTACACATAGCAAAACATACACACATAATTTCCACTGTGCACCAACGGGCACACTTTTGCTAGTATATATATATATATATATATATATGTGGTGGAATGGGGTGGATCGATGTTTGGCCTATCCATATATACCACTGGAATGTAGCTGGAATGTGGCGGATAGGTGTTTGTCCTATCCAACGCTCCCTACACGTTTACCAGAGTACTAAAACCAGTTATCCAGCATTTCAGGCAAAGGAAATTTGTCACTAATCTGGACAATCTGTTGGTTTTTGCTCCAAAAGAGTCTGTGATTCTGTGACAGCTTGGGTTTCTCCATAAACTCACAAAAGTCAGTCCTGACACACAACATGTCACTATTCAGGTCCCAGAACAGAAATGCAGTGTAATCAAATCTTTCGTTCAGGAACTCCTCCCCCACCGTTTAATACCCCTTCGAATTAAGTTTATTGGGAAGCTAGTAGCCCTAGCTTAGGGATCTATACAAGCCCCCATGCTCTGCAGGCTCAGCCAGATGTTCCTTTGAGACTGTCCTCAGACAGGGACAGATTGGTCTCACCTAGGGCCGTATTTATAAAGCCGCTTATTAGCGATACCACGGGTTAGTTAATTTAGAATCGTGGTTATAAATTTATGATCGCGATGTTACATTTACAACCGAACGTAGTAAACTACCGCAATGGTATTCTATGGGGATCGTAAATCTACAAATTCGTCATCGTAGATTTACTATCAGTAAATTTACGACAGTAAATTTACAATAAAAATCGTAAATTAACTATCGTTAAGCTGATCGTAAATTAACGATCGTTTTTTATACTATTTATAAAGGCGCAGTATTGCTTTTTAGTGATACCGCGCCTTTATAAATACTGCCCCCAGTATCTACAATGTAAGTAAGTAAGGAGATACAACAAATACTGCAAATTCCCAACCTCTGCCTCACCCATTCAGATTAGAAACCCCAGACTTGACTATATCGACATGTGATAGGGTGGGGTGCATTCACCCCATTGGCAGTAATCTGGTCGCTGGACTCATCAGGAGTTCAGTCTCCACATAAACATTCTAGAAATCAGAGCAGTGAGACTGGCCCTAGTCAATCTA
Organism: Hymenochirus boettgeri; assembly: GCA_019447015.1. Classification (NCBI taxonomy): domain Eukaryota; kingdom Metazoa; phylum Chordata; class Amphibia; order Anura; family Pipidae; genus Hymenochirus; species Hymenochirus boettgeri. Next base: position 67,251,975 of record CM033472.1, read on the forward strand.
CATTCAGAGAAAATGTCAGGCAAGGCAGAGGTATCATACATCAACAGGAGGGGAGGAACCAGATTAAAATGACTGTACTCCTAATCAACCTTGTATGTCCCAGGCAATCAAGCAAGCTTGCAGATGCCCTACCCAGACACCAAATGACTCTCTTAATTCTTTGCCTAGAAGCCACTCTATTTGCCCAGATAAATCAGTCCTTCAGCAGTAGAACGATCTGTTCACCTCAGAGACGTCTGCACAGACACCCTTGTGTCGAGACAATGGTCCAATTATGCATGGAGAGTGGATGCGCTGTTGTTTCTGTGGACAGGTCTACCCCGCCTCAACGCCTTTCCTCCCCCCACATTAATGCCACAGATCCTATCCAAAATTTTGATGGACAGGGTGAAGGACTTGGTTCTCACATACCCAGTTTGGCCACCCAAACCAAGGTTCCCCAAAACCCAGCCACTGATAGTGGGATAGTTATCATTGGGCATAACTGCAGACGGCTTCCGGGTTTTTCCAGACCTGTTGTCCAAACTGCCACAGTTAATGTGAATCACAGCTCAACCCATTTTTTTTCTGTTTCCAGCAGCTTTCCACATACTCAACAGCTTGATCGACTCACATAATAACTATTATAAAATATAAAAATCTGATTGCTGAATTTTTATCCCAGTTTGCGGGGAAGGAATCTTAATTTGAACAACCCAGTGCATTGTAGGGGGCCTTAGAATTTCACTCCGGTCGGGACGCTCACCAAGATGGCCGTGTCGGAGAGGAGCTCCGGCAGAAACTAAGGCCTTAGCCCCGTATTGGCACACACAGGCACACATAAAAGGGGCAAATTACACTCCCCATACCTCTCCAGTGTCCACGGCAGCAGAATCCAGCACGGGGAAGCGCAAACCCCAGACCGCTCCGGAAACGTCTCTAGACCACTTCATAACGTGCGTCTCCACAGAGCAGCCCTTCACCCTCACCAGCTCACAGACAGGACCGGGGCCTTACCCAGGACCCCTCACTGACTACCAAAGCCTTATCAGAGGCCCTTGATGTGCTCCATGATAGGCACTTTCCACACCTCATTCACATAGTTAAAAACGTAAATAGCAGTAGAACTAGAAGGCAGAGTGGAGGAGAAAGTGGCCCAACAAGGCAATATGGCGGATGACCTCATGTTCCTGAGACAGGAACTATCCACCCTGCAAGTACTCTATGAGGACCTAGAGGACAGAGAACGCCGACAAAACCTTCGTATTAGAGGCGTGCCGCGAGAAATGCTTTGGGCCTTTTCCAACAACTAATCCCAGAAGCCCACAAGGAGGCTTCACCATATACATAGGGCCCAGCCCCACCAGGTTCTATCCAGCCAAAAGATGTTATACTAAGATTCCACTATTACGAAGCAAAGGAACATATTATGCAAATAACCAGGACCAATATCAGAATCACTTTCTGCAGCTGTTCGCTGACTTGTCCCCTAGAACATTGGCCAGACACAGAGAACGTCGTCCCTTGACGACCAAAATACGAAGCAACCATATAACATTTGAATAAGAAACTGGTGTATTGCAATAGGTAAACCAGTTTGGGCCACTGAAAGAACACTGCAGACAGACTTTATACATACCCCTGGCACATAATTCAGTTGAGTCCAGCCTGGCCCAAATTGGTTTTGGGCATGCAAGTTGGCACCAAAGTCTGCAAAATAGCCATTTTTGCACATTTGAATAAGAAACTGGTGTATTGCAATAGGTAAACTGCTTTGGGCCACTGAAAAAACACTGCAGACAGACTTGTACATACCCCTGGCACATAATTCAGTTGAGTCCAGCGTGGCCCAAATTGGTTTTGGGCATGCAAGTTGGCACCAAAGTCTGCAAGCAAGTTGGCACCAAAGTCTGCAAAATAGCCATTTTTGCACATTTGAATAAGAAACTGGTGTATTGCAATAGGTAAACCAGTTTGGGCCACTGAAAAAACACTGCAGACAGACTTGTACATACCCCTGGCACATAATTTTCAGTTGAAGTCCAGCCTGGCCCAAATTGGTTTTGGGCATGCAGTTGGCACCAAAGTCTGCAAAATAGCCATTTTTGCACATTTGAATAAGAAACTGGGAGTGCAATAGGTAAACCAGTTTGGGCCACTGAAAAAACACTGCAGACAGATTGTACATACCCCTGGCACATAATTCATTGAGTCCAGCCGGACAAATTGGTTTGGGCATGCAAGTTGGCACCAAAGTCTGCAAAATAGCCATTTTTGCACATTTGTTAATAAGAAACTGGTGATTGCAATAGGTAAACCAGTTTTGGGCCACTGAAAATCAACTGCAGACAGACTTGTACATACCCCTGCACATAATTCAGTTGAGTCCAGCCTGGCCAAATTGGTTTTGGCATGCAGTTGGCACCAAAGTCTGCAAAAGCCATTTTTGCACATTTAATAAGAAACTGGGTATTGCAATAGGTAAACCATTTGGGCCACTGAAAAAATAACACTGACATACCCCTGGCACATAATTCAGTGAGTCCAGCTGGTCCAAATTGGTTTTGGGCATGCAAGTTGGCACCAAGTCTGCAAAATAGCCATTTTTGCACATTTGAATAAGAACTGGTGTATTGCATAGGTAAACAGTTTGGGCCATGAAAAAACACTGCAGACAGCTTTATACAACCCCTGGCACATATTCAGTGAGTCCGCTGGCCCAAATTGGTTTTGGGCATGCATTGCACCAAAGTCTGCAAAATAGCCATTTTTTGCACATTTGAATAAAAAACTGGTGTAGTGCAATAGGTAAACCAGTTTGGGCCACGAAAAAACACTGCAGACAGACTTCTATATGGCCAGGCACATAATTAGTGATACCAGCCTGGCCCAAATTGGTTGGGCTGCCAAGTTGGCACCAACGTCTGCAAAATAGATCATTTTTTGCACATTTGAATAAGAAACTGGTGATTGCAATAGGTAAACCAGTTTGGGCCACTGAAAAAACACTGCAGACAGGCTTGGTACTACCCCTGGCACATAATTCAGTTGAGTCCGCGTGGCCCAAATTGGTTTTGGGCATGCAAGTTGGCACCAAAGTCTGCAAAATAGCCATTTTTGCACATTTGAATAAGAAACTGGTGTATTGCAATGGTAAACAGTTTGGGCCACTGAAAAACACTGCAGCACTACATACCCCTGGACATAATTCAGTGAGTCCAGCCTGGTCCCAAATTGGTTTTGGGGCATGCAAGTTGGCACCAAAGTCTGCAAAATAGCCATTTGCACATTTGAATAAGAAACTGGTGTATTGCATAGGTAAACTTTGGGCCACTGAAAAAACACTGCAGACAGAGCTTGTACATACCCTGGCACATAATTCAGTTGAGCCAGCCTGGCCCAAATTGGTTTTGGCATGAAGTGGCACCAAGTCTGCAAAATAGCCATTTTGCACATTTGAATAAGAACTGGTGTATGCAATAGTCTAAACTCAGTTTGGGCCAGCTGACTTAACTGAATATAGTGCCAGGGTATGACAAGTCTGTCTGCATGTTTTTCAGTGGCCTAAAGCAGTTTACCTATTGCATAACTAGTTTGCTATTCAAATCTGCAAAATGCTATTTGCAGATTGTACCAACGTGCATGCCCAAAAACCCAATTTGGGCCAGGCTGTGACCAGCTGAATGATGTGCCATGGGCTAATGTCAAGTCTGTCCTGCAGTGTTTTTTCAGGGCCCAACAGTTTACCTTATTGATAACCAGTTTGTCTTATTCCAATGGCGTCAAAATGGCATTTTGCAGACTTTGGTGCAACTTGCAAGCCCAAAACCCAATTGGCAGCTGGACTCATTCTGAATTAGTGCAAAGGGGTATGGTACAAGTCTGGGTCTGCACAGTTGTTTTTTCAGCTGGACACAAACTGGTTTACCTAGTTGCAATACACCAGTTTCTTATTCAAATTTCAAATGGCTATTTTGCAGACTTTGTGCCAACTTGCATGCCAAAACCAATTTGGGCCAGGCTGGACTGATACTGAATTATTGTGCAGGGGTATGTACAAGCTGTCTGCGTGTTTTTTTCAGTGGCCCAAACGGTTTACCTATTGCAATACACCATTTCTTATTCAAATGGCTAAAATGGCTATTTTGCAGACTTTGGTGCAACTATGATCCAAAACCAATTTGGGCCAGGCTGGACTCATCTGAATTATGTGCCAGGGGTATGTACAAGTCTGTCTGCAGTGTTTTTTCAGTGGCACAAACTGGTTACCTATTGCATACACAGTTTTCTTATTCAATGCAAAAAATGGCTATTTTGAGACTTTGGTGCCAACTTGCATCCAAACCATTGGCGGCTGGACTCATGAATATGTGCCAGGGGTATGTACAAGTTGTCTGCAGTGTTTTTTCAGTGGCCAAACGGTTTACCTATTGCAATACACCAGTTTCTTATTCAATGGCTAAAATGGCTATTTTGCAGACTTTGGTGCCAACTTGCATGCCCAAACCAATTTGGGCCAGGCTGGACTCAACTGGATTATGTGCCAGGGTATGTACAAGTCTGTCTGCAGTGTTTTTTCAGTGCCAAAGCTGTTTACCTATTGCATACACATTTCTTATTCAAATGGTCAAAATGGCTATTTTGCAGACTTTGGTGCCAACTTGCATACCAACACAAACAAGCGCAGCAGGCTGGACTCAACTGAATTATGTGCCAGGGGTATGTACGCGTGTCTGCGGTGTTTTTTCAGTGGCCCAAACGGTTTACCTATTGCAATACACCAGTTTCTTATTAAAATGGGCTAAAATGGCTATTTTGCAGACTTTGGTGCCAACTTGCATGCCCAAAACCAATTTGGGCCAGGCTGGACTCAACTGACATATGTGCCAGGGGTATGTACAAGTCTGTCTGCAGTGTTTTTTCAGTGGCCCAAAGCGGTTTACCTATGCAATACACCAGTTTCTTATTCAAATGTGCTAAAATGGCTATTTTGCAGATCTTTGGTGCCAACTTGCATCCCAAAACCAATTTGGCCAGGCTGACTCAACTGAATTATGTGCCAGGGGTATGTCAAGTCCTGTGTCTGCAGTGTTTTTTCAGTGCCCAAACGGTTTACCTATTGCAATACACCAGTTTTCTTATTAAATGGCTAAATGGCTATTTTGCAGACTTGGTGCCAACTTGCATGCCCAAAACCAATTTGGGCCAGACTGGACTCAACTGAATATGTGCCGGGGTATGTACAAGTCTGTCTGCAGTGTTTTTTTCAGTGGCCCAAAGCAGTGTTTAACCTATTGCAATACACCAGTTTCTTATTCAAATGGCTAAAATGGCTATTTTGAGATTGGTGCCAACTTGCATGCCAAAACCATTGGGCCGGCTGGACTCAGCTGAATTATGTGCCAGTCAGGGGTATGTACAAGTCTGTCTGCAGTTTTTTTCAGTGGCCCAAAGCAGTTTACCTATTGCAAACACCAGTTTCTTATTCAAATTGGCTAAATGGCTATTTTGCAGACTTTGGTGCCAACTTGCATCCCAAAATCCATTGGGCCAGCTGGACTCAACTGAATATATGTGCACCTGGTGTATGTGACCCAAGTCTGTCTGCAGTTTTTTTTTTCAGTGGCCCAAGCAGTTTACCTATTGCAATACACCAGTTTCTTATTAAATGGAAGCTATTTTGCAGACTTTGGTGCCAACTTGCATGCCCAAAACCAATTTGGGCCAGGCTGGACTCACTGAATTAGTGCCAGGGGTATGTACAAGTCTGTCTGCAGTGTTTTTTCAGTGGCCCAAAGCGTTTACCTATTGCATACTAAGTTTCTTATTCAAATGTGCAAATGGCTATTTTGCAGACTTTGGTGCCACTTGCATGCCCAAAACAATTTGGGGGAGGGAAGAAGAGGTTAGGCAGGTGTAGAGGGAGGTCGGGAGGAAAGAGCTATTGCACGTCTTATTACGGGTTTGTGGTCCGCCCAACGACTGCCCCCAACCAACCCCTCCGTCTGCAGTGTTTTTTCAAGTGGCCCAAAGCGTTATTACCTATTGCAATACACCATCAGTTTCTTATTCAAATGCTGCACTAAAATGGCTATTTTGCAGACTTTGGTGCCAACTTGCATGCCAAAACCAATTTGGGCCAGCTGGACTCACGTGAAATTATGTGCCAGGGGTATGTAAATCTGTCTGCAGTGTTTTTTTCAGTGGCGCCCAAAGCAGTTTTTACCTATTGCAATAACACCATTTCTTTAATGGTAAATGGCTATTTTGCAGACTTGGTGCCACTTGACATGCCCAAACATTTGGGCCACCTGGACTCAACTGAATTATGTGCCAGGGGTATGTACAAGTCTTTCTGCAGTGTTTTTTCAGTGGCCCAAAGCGTTTACCTATTGCAATACACCAGTTTCTTTATTCAAAATGGCTATTTTGCAGACTTGGGTGCCAACTTGCATGCCCAAAACCAAATTTGGGCCAGGCTGGACTCACTGAATTATGTGCCAGGGGTGTACAATCTGTTCTGCATTGTTTTTTTCAGTGGCCCAAGCAGTTTACTATTGCAATACACCAGTTTAGTTTCTATTCAATGGTCAAAAGGCTATTTTGCAGACTTGGTGCCAACTGCATCCCAAAACAATTTGGGCCAGGCTGTGGACTCAACGAATATGTGCCAGGGGTATGTACAGTCTGTCTGCAGTGTTTTTTCAGTGGCCCAAAGCAGTTTACCTATTGCAATACACCAGTTTCTATTCAAATTGCTAAATGGCTATTTGCAGACTTTGGTGCCAACTTGCATACCAAAACCAATTTGGCCAGGCGGACTCACTGAATATGTGCCAGGGTGTATGTCAGTGCTGTCTGCGGTGTTTTCAGTGGCCCAAACATGTTTACCTATGCATACACCAGTTGTTTCTTATTCAAATGGCAAAATGGCTATTTGGCAGTTTGGTGCCAACTTGCATCACTCAAAACCATTGAGGCCAGACGGGACTCAACTGAATTATGTGCCAGGGTGGTATGTACGGTCGTGTCTGCAGTGTATTTTTCAGTGGCCCAACTGTTTACCTATTTGCACATCTACATCCAGTTTCCTTTCAAATTGCAAAAATGGCTATTTTGCAGATTTGGTGCCAACTGCATGCCCAAAACCAATTTGGGCCAGGCTGACTCAACTGAATTATGTGCCACGGGGTATGTACAGTCTGTCTGCAGTGTTTTTTCAGTGGCCCAAAGCAGTTTACCTATTCAATACACCATTTTTATTAAAATGGAGGTATTTTGCAGATTTTGGGGCCAACTCTTGCATGCCCAAAACCAATGGGCCAGCGGACTCAATCTGAATTATGTGCAGGGGTATGTACAAGTCTGTCTGCCGTGTTTTTTTCAGTGGCCCAAAGCAGTTTAATATACTATTGCAATACACCAGTTTCTTGGTATTTTGCAGACTTTGGTGCAACTGCATGCCCAAAACCAATTTGGGCCAGGCTGGACTCAACTGAATATGTGCCAGGGTAGTTACAAGTCTGTCGCATGGTTTTTTCGTGGCCCAAGCAGTTTACCTATTGCAATCACCAGTTTCTTATTCAAATGCTATTTTGCAGACTTTGGTGCCAACTTGCATGCCCAAACAATTTGGGCCAGGCTGGACTCAACTGAATTGTGCCAGGGGTATGTACAAGTCTGTTCTGCAGTTTTTTTCAGTGGCCCAAAGCAGTTTACCTATTGAATACACCAGTTTCTTATTAATGGCTAAATGAGCTATTTTGCAGACTTGGTGCCAACTTGCATGCCCAAACCAATTTGGCCAGGCTGGACTCAACTGAATTATTGCCAGGGTTGTACAGTCTGTCTGCAGTGTTTTTTCAGTGGCCCAAACGGTTACTCTATTGCAAATACACCAGTTTTATTCCAAATGGCTAAAATGGTATTTTGCAGACTTTGGTGGCAACTTGCATGCAAAACCAATTTGGCCAGGCTGGACTCATCTAATTATGTGCCAGGGTTGTCAAGTCTGTCTGCAGTGTTTTTTTCAGTGGCCCAAAGCAGTTTACCTATTGCAATACACCAGTTTCTTATTCAAATGCTAATGGCTAGAATTAGAATGGCTATGGTTGCAGCACTTTGGTGCCAACTTGAATGCCCAAAACCAATTTGGGCCAGGCTGGGACTCAACTGAATATGTGCCTGGTGTATGGTACAAGTCGGTCTGCAGTGTTTTTTTCAGTGGCCCCAAAGCAGTTTTACATATGCAATACACCAGTTTCTATTCAAATGGCTCAAAATGGCTATTGTTGCAGACTTTGTGCCAACTTGCATGCCCAAAAAATGGGGCCAGGCTGGACTCACTGAATATGTGCCAGGGGTATGTACACGTCTGTCTGCAGTGTTTTTTTCAGTGGCCAAAGCAGTTTACCTATTGCAATACACCGTTTCTTATTCAAATGGCTAAATGGCTATTTTGCAGACTTTGGTGCACACTTGCATGCCCAAAACCAATTTGGGCACGCTGGACTCACTGAATTATGTGCCAGGGGTATGTACAAGTCTGTCTGCAGGTTTTTTCAGTGGCCCAAAGCAGTTTACCTATTGGCAATACACCAGTTTTCTTATTCAAATGGCACTTAAATGGCTATTTTGCAGACTTGGTGCCAACTTGCATGCCCAAAAAAATTTGGCCAGCTGGACTCAACTGAATATGTGCCAGGGTATGTACAAAGTCTGTCTGCAGTGTTTTTTCAGTGGCCCAAAGCGTTTACCTATTGCATACACCAGTTTCTTATTCAAATGGCTAAATGGCTATTTTGCAGACTTTGGTGCCAACTTGCATACCCAAAACAATTTGGGCACGGCGGACCAACTGAATATGGCCAGGGGTATGTACAGCGTTGTCTGCGTGTTTTTTTCAGTGCCCAACAATGTTTACCTATTGCAATACACAGTTTCTTATTCAAAAGTTGCAACAATGGCTATTTTGCAGACTTGGTGCCAACTTGCATGCCCAAAACCAATTTGGGCCAGGCTGGACTCACTGAATTATGTGCCAGGGGTATGTACAGTCTGTCTGCAGTGTTTTTGCAGTGGCCCCAAAGCTGGTTTAGTTACCTATTGCAATACACCAGTTTCTTATCAAATGGATTAAAATGCTATTTGCATACTTGGTCGCCAACGCATGCCCAAAACCAATTTGGGCCAGGCTGGACTCAGCTGAATTATGTGCCAGGGGTATGTACAAGTCTGTCGCAGTGTTTTTTCAGTGGCCCAAAATGTTTCCTATGGAATACACAGTTTCTTATTCAAATGGCTAAAATGGCTATTTGCAGAATTGGGTGCCAACTTGCATGCCCAAAACCAATTTGGGCCAGGCTGGACTCAGCTGAATTATGTGCCAGGGTTATGTACAAGTCTGTCTGCAGTGTTTTTCAGGGACCAAAGCAGTTTACCTATTGCAATACACCAGTTTCTTATTCAAAATGGCTTAAAATGGCTATTTTGCAGACTTGTGGTGCCAACTTGCATGCCAAAACAATTTGGGCCCAGGCTGGTCAGCTGAATTATGTGCAGGGGTATGTACAAGTCTGTCGCAGTGTTTTTCAGTGGCCCAAAGCAGTTTACTATTGCAATACCCAGTTTCTTATCAATGCAAATGGCTATTTTGCAGACTTTGGTGCCAACTTGCATGCCAAACCAATTTGGCCAGGCGGATGGACTCAGCTGAATATGTGCAGGGGTATGTACAAGTCTGTCTGCAGTGTTTTTTCAGTGGCCCAAAGCAGTTTACCTATTGCAATACACCAGTTTCTTATTAAAAGGCTTTTGCAGATTGGTGTCCAACTTGCATGCCCCAAAACAATTTGGGCCAGGCTGGTGGACTCCACTGAATTATTGGGCCGGGTAATGTACAAGTTGTCTGCAGGTTTCAGTGGCCCAAAGGTTTACCTATTGCAATACACCAGTTTCTTTTCTATAAAATGGCTATTTTGCAAACTTGCATGCCCAAAACCAATTGGGCCAGGCTGGACTCAACTGAATTAGTGGCCAGGGTATGTACAAGTCGCTTGCAGTGTTTTTCAGTGGCCCAAAGCAGGGTTACCTTGCATACACCAGTTATTCAAAGTGCAAAAATGGTATTTGCAGCTTTGGTGCCAACTTGCATGCCCCAAACAATTGGCAGCGGACTCACGGAATATAGTGTGCCAGGGTCTGTACAAGTCTGTCTGCAGTTTTTTTTCAGTGGCCCAAAGCGTGTTACCTATGCAATACACAGTTTCTTATTCAAATGGCTAAAAAATGGTTTATTTGCAGACTTTGGTGCCAACTTGCATCCTCAAAACCAATTTGGCCAGGCTGGGACCAATCTGAATTATGTGCCGGGGATGTACAGGTCTTGCAAGTGTTTTTTCAGTGGCCAAAGTTGTTTACCATTGCACTACACCAGTTTCTTATTCAAATGTGACTAAAATGGCTATTTTGTGCAGACTTTGGTGCCACAAAACCAATTTGGGCCAGCTGGACTCACTGATTATGTGCCAGGGTATGTACAGTCTGTCTGCAGTGTATTTTTCAGTGGCCCCAAAGCGAGTTTACCTATTGCAATACACAGTTTCTTATTCAAAGTGCAAAAATGGCTATTTGCAGATTTTGGTGCCAATTGCATGCCCAAAACCAATTTGGGCCAGGCTGGATCAAATGGAATTATGTGCCAGGGTATGTCAAGTCTGTCTGCAGTTGTTTTTCAGTGCCCAAAGCAGTTTACCTATTGCAATAACACCAGTTCTTATTTAAAAGGGCTATTTTGCAGACTTTGGTGCCAACTTGCATGCCCAAAACAATTTGGGCCAGGCTTGGACTCAACTGAATTATGTGCCGGGCCAGGCTAGTACAAGTCTGTCTGCAGTGTTTTTTCAGTGGCCCAAAGCAGTTTTACCATTGCAATACACCGTTTCTTATTTAAATGGAGTTGCAGGATTTGGTTGCCAACTTGCATGCCCCAAAACCAATTTGGGCCAGGCTGGACTCAAGCGATGAATTATGTGCCAGGGGTATGTACAAGTTGTGCGCAGTGTTTTTCAGTGGCCCCAAAGCAGGTTTACCTATGCAATACACAGTTCTTATTTAAATGGCTATTTTGCAGACTTTGTGCCAACTTGCCATGCCCAAAACCAATTTGGGCCAGGCTGGACTCAACGGCTAATTATGTGCCAGGGTATGACAAGTCTGTCTGCAGTGTTTTTTCAGTGGGCCCAAAAGCAGTTTAACTATTGCAATACACCAGTTCTTATTAAAATGGCTATTTTGCAGACTTGTGGTGCCAACTATGCATGCCCAAAACCAATTTGGGCCAGGCTGGACTCAACTATATGTGCCAGGATGGGTATGTACAAGTCTGTCTGCAGTGTTTTGTTTTCCAGTGGCCCAAAGCAACGTTTACCTATTGCAATACACCAGTTCTATTCAAATGGCTATAAAATGGCTATTTTGCAGACTTTGGTGCCAACTTGCATGCCCAAAACCAATTTTGGGCCAGGCTGGACTCAAATGAAATATGTGCCAGGGGGTAGTACAAGTCTGTTGCAGTGTTTTTTCAGTGGCCCAAAGCAGGTTACTATTGCAAAATACACCAATTTTATTATTTCAAATGGCTAAATGGCTAGTTTTGCAGAATTTTGGGCCAACTTTGCATCCCAAAATACATTTGGGCCACGGCTGGACTAAACTGAATTATGTGGCCAGGGGTATGACAAGTCTGTCTGCGTGTTTTTCAGTGGCCCAAAGCGTTTACCTATTGCAATACACCAGTTTCTTATTCAAATGGCAAAAAATGGTATTTTGCCAGACTTTGGGTGCCAACTTGCATGCCCAAACCAAGTTGCGGTAGCTTGAACTCAACTGAATTATGTGCCAGGGGTATGTACAAGTCTGTCTGCAGTGTTTTTTCAGTGGCCCAAAGCGGTTTACCTATTGCAATACAGTGGCCCAAACTGGTTTACCTATTGCAATACACCAGTTTCTTATTCAAATGGCAAAAATGGCTATTTTGCAGACTTTGGTGCCAACTTGCATGCCCAAAACCAAGTTGGGCTAGACTGGACTCAACTGAATTATGTGCCAGGGGTATGTACAGGTCTGTCTGCAGTGTATTTTCAGTGGCCCAAAGCAGTTTACCTATTGCAATACACCAGTTTCTTGTTAAAATGGATATTTTGCAGACTTTGGTGCCAACTTGCATGCCCAAAACCAATTTGGGCCAGGCTGAACTCAACTGAATTATGTGCCAGGGGTATGTACAAGTCTGTCTGCAGTGTTTTTTCAGTGGCCCAAAGCAGTTTACCTATTGCAATACACCAGTTTCTTATTAAAATGGATATTTTGCAGACTTTGGTGCCAACTTGCATGCCCAAAACCAATTTGGGCCAGGCTGGACTCAACTGAAATATATGTCTGTCTGCAGTGTTTTTTCAGTGGCCCAAAGCAGTTTATCTATTGCAATACACCAGTTTCTTATTCAAATGGCTAAAATGGCTATTTTGCAGACTTTGGTGCCAACTTGCATGCCCAAAACCAATTTGGGCCAGGCTGGACTCAGCTGAATTATGTGCCAGGGCAAGCTGTGTAGCTCCTGGGGGTGTGTCTGCTACTGTGCTGGGCAGGCTGTCAGTCAATGTGCATCATCACATGCATATTCATGATTTCTGCCACACCCACTTGACCCCAGTGATGCCTGATGTAAACAAAGCCTTTCCTTCCTGTCTCTATTATCTATTCACAGCTGATAGTGTAGGGAGAGACAGAGGGGGGAAGTTACAAGGTTCAGCCACACAGCTTTATGTAAGGAGACTTTTTTTAACAATTGCAAAAGTAATAGAATTTATAGGGGGAGGTGTGTGTGTTTGTAAGGGAGACAGAAGGTGTATTTCAGAGGGCATGCTGGGATTGTCACTAGCTGTGTTGCAGGGGGGCCTGGGAGACAGAAGGTGTACTTCAGAGGGGATGCTGGGATTGTCACTAGTTGTATTGCCGGGGGGCCTGGGGGACAGAAGGTGTATTTCAGAGGGGATGCTGGGATTGTCATTAGTTGTATTGCAGGGGGGCCTGGGAGACAGAAGGTGTATTTCAGAGGGGATGCTGGGATTGTCACAAGTTGTATTGCTGGGGGGCCTGGGAGACAGAAGGTGTATTTCAGAGGGGATGCTTGGATTGTCACAAGTTGTATTTCAGGGGGGCCTGGGAGACAGAAGGTGTATTTCAGAGGGGATGCTGGGAGTGTCACTAGTTGTATTTCAGGGGGGCCTGGAAGACAGAAGGTGTATTTCAGAGGGGATGCTGGGAGTGTCATTAGCTGTATTGCAGGGGGGCCTGGGAGACAGTAGGTGTATTTCAGAGGGGATGCACACACACACGCACACACTGCTCTCCCTCCCGGAGAAGCTTGTGCTGATATCTCTTGCTGCCAGGGGAACATGACGCCTACGTTCCCATTGGCTGTCGGCAGTACAGGCGGGGTCAGCTAGTCCCGACTACGGAAGGGACTTAGTACGCATGTCCAACGGGAGCCTGCGCTCGTCAGGCAGAGGTATCTTGCAGCAGTACAGTTTAAAGGCAACTGATCGGAGCTTATATGGAACAGAGTAACCTAAGATTCCGGGTATGACTTAGTTTACCTATAAACTGCTATAATAGCCAATCTCATTTTTTTCAGTGGAGATACCCTTTAAGTTTCGACGCGGAGAAAACATTCGACATGGAGATATTTACGCCTCACCCTACAATCTTTTGGTCTAGAGGGTAATATCTTACAAGCCATCTTAAATCTATACTCCAAACCTACCGCCCTGGTACAACTTCCCCATGCAAAATTGCACCCGATATACAACGGAATGCGCCAGGGATGCCCCCTCTCTCCACTATTCTTTGTAACTTGTATGGAACCCTTAGCGGCTCATGTCAGACTTCATTCAAATATTAGAGGAGTCCAATCAGGGTACAAAATAAACCAACATACCGGTAAGTCGGAAGCCTTAATCCGACAATATCTATTTTAAAATCCAAATACCTACTAAACTGGAAGCTAAACCATATAAAATACCTGGGTGTTTTGCTCACTCCTTCTTATCACACCCTGTACACAGCCAATTACCCTAAGCTATTTATGCAACTACGAAACGAGATTGGCAGAGACTGCCTATTTCCTGGTTTGGCAGGTTATGAATATTCTCCCTAGAATCCTTTATTATTTCGAGACTCTCCCGGTACTAATTCCTCCCAAAGTACTACGGGACTTCCAAACACAAGGTTTCAAATTTCTATGGCAAGGCAAAAGGCACAGAGTATCCTGAACAGTTTTGGCAGCCCAAAGAGTACACGGAGGCCTAGCAGCTCCAAGTTTTCAACAATATTAAGAGGCAGCACAAATGCATGCTATATCCCAGTCCCAGGACTGGGATATTAACTTAAATGCTTTAAAATGGGACAGAAATGATCTCCAAAAAAGCCTTGTTATATTCTACACAATGTACTAGCACTATATGGGAAAATTTAACTAAGAGGTATGACACCCCAGAGCGCTCCTCCACCATACTTACCTTTATAGCCAATTCCAACTTTCCCCCAGGCATATCAGGTCAACAAGCCAATTGGTTCAAACACAAAGGGATGACCAGAGTAAGAGATGTATTACACAAGCTAACAGGAGAGCTACCAACCTTCCAAGACCTAGGTCACTCTCGACAAATTTCAAACATACTGCAAAATACATACAGAAGGCCTATCACAAGACAAACTTTCCATATTTAACCCAATTGGAACATATATTTTATGTAGGCCCCTCTCAAAAGGGGCTCATATCTTCTAATTACCGGACTCTCCAGGAACTAACTGTCTCAAAGCAGGCCCGCATGCATATATGCAAAAATGGGAGAGAGATCTGGGGAGACCAATCCCAGAAACCACCTGGACTGAGATTTGGACAGCAGGAAAGTCCACTTCTATCTGTACGCTATATAATGAGAACCTTTATAAAATTATTTTCAGATGGTACCACACTCCTCAGCTTTTGCATAAATTTTTCCCGAATGTCTCACCACTTTGCTGGAGATGCCAGCAGGCAGAAGGAAGTATTCTGCATATAACCTACCCCCTTAATGGATCCCTATGGGACCCAAGTAGCTGATAATATCCTTATAATCGGCGCGCTACTACGTAGTAGCGCGCCGATTATAACCAGGAAGTGCACACAACCACCCCCCAGCCTCACCCCTTAACTCCTGCTCACGGCTGCGGTGCCAACTTGCATGCCCAAAACCAATTTGGGCCAGGCTGGACTCAA
This sequence comes from Hymenochirus boettgeri, assembly GCA_019447015.1. Lineage (NCBI taxonomy): Eukaryota > Metazoa > Chordata > Amphibia > Anura > Pipidae > Hymenochirus > Hymenochirus boettgeri. The sequence continues at coordinate 67,267,276 of CM033472.1, forward strand.
CTGAATTATGTTCCAGGGGTATGTACAAGTCTGTCTGCAGTGTTTTTTCAGTGGCCCAAAGCCACTGCTTTGGGCCACTGAAAGCTACCTATTGCAATACACCAGTTTCTTATTAAAATGGCTATTTTGCAGACTTTGGTGCCAACTTGCATGCCCAAAATTAATAAATGGCTATTTTGCAGACTTTGGTGCCCAACTTGCATGCCAAAACCAATTTGGGCCACGCTGGACTCAACTGAATTATGTGCAGGGGTTGCAAGTCTGTTCTGCATGTTTTTGTCCGTGGCCCAAAGCAGTTACCCTTGCAATACACCAGTTCTTATTAAAATGGCTATTTGCAGACTTGGGGCCAACTTGCATGCCAAAACAAATTTGGCCAGGGCGGATCAATTGAATTATGTGCCAGGGGTATGTACAAGTCTTTCTGCAGTGTTTTTTCAGTGGCCAAAGCGGTTTACCTATTGCAATACATCAGTTTCTTATTCAAATGTGCAAAATGGGCTATTTGCAGACTTTGGTGCCAACTTGCATACCCAAAACCAATAGGGGCAGGGTGGACTCAACTGAATTATGTGCCAGGGGTATACAAGTCTGTCTGCAGTGGTTCAGGTGGCCCAAGCAGTTTACCTATTGCAATACACCAGTTCTATCAAATGGCTAAAATGGCTATTTTGCAGACTTTGGTGCCAACTTGCATGCCAAAACCAATTTGGGCCAGGCTGGACTCAACTGAAATATGTGCCAGGGGTATGTACAGTCTGTCGCAGTGTTTTTCAGTGGCCCAAAGCAGTTTACCTATTGCAATACACCAGTTTCTTATTCAAATGGCTAAAATGGCTACTTTGCAGATTTGGTGCCAACTATACTCAAAACCAATTTAGGCCAGGCTGGACTCAACTGAATTATGTGCCAGGGGTATGTACGGTGTGCTGCGGTGATTTTTTCAGTGGCCCCAAATGGTTTACCTATTGCATACACCAGTTTCTTATTCAAATGTGCAAAAATGGCTATTTGCAGACTTTGGTGCCAACTTGCATGCCCAAAACCAATTTGGGCCGACTGGACTCAACTGAATTATGTGCCAGGGTATGTATGTACAGGTCGGTCTGCAGTGTATTTTCAGTGGCCCAAAGCGGTTTGTTACCTATTGCAATACACTCAGTTTCTTATTCAAATGTGACAAAAATGGCTATTTTGCAGATTTTTGGTGCCAACTGCATGCCCAAAACCAATTTGGGCCAGGCTAGACTCAACTGAATTGTGCCAGGGGTATGTACAAGTCTGTCTGCAGTGTTTTTCAGTGGCCCAAAGGTTTACCTATTTGCAACACCAGTTTCTTATTAAAATGGATATTTTGCAGATTTGGTGCCAACTTGCATGCCAAAACCAAATGGCAGGCTGATCCAACGAATTATGTGCCAGGGGTATGTACAAGTCGTCTGCAGTGTTTTTTCAGTGGCCCAAAGCAGTCTACCTATTGCAATACAACAGTTTCTTATTTTGAGACTTTGGTGCCAACTTGCATGCCCAAAACCAATTTGGGCCAGGCTGGACTCAACTGAATATGGCCAGGGGTACAAGTCTGTCTGCAGTGTTTTTTCAGTGGCCCAAAGCAGTTTACCTATTGCAATACACCCTTTCTTATTAAATGGCTATTTGCAGACTTTGGTGCCAACTTGCATGCCCAAACCAATTTGGGCCAGGCTGGACTCAACTGAAATATGCCAGGGTATGTACAAGTCTGTCTGCAGTGTTTTTTCAGTGGCCCAAAGCAGTTCTACCTATGTAATACACCAGTTTCTTATTCAATGGCTAAAATGGCTATTTGCAGACTTTGGTGCCAAAATTGCATGCCACAAACCAATTTAGGCCAGGGCTGGACTCATCTGAATTATGTGCCAGGGGGATGTACAAGTCTGTTGCTGCGTGTTTTTTCAGTGGCACAAACTGTTATCTATTGCAATGACACCAGTTTCTATTCAAATGGCTAAAATGGCTATTTTGCAGACTTGGTGGCAACTTGCATGCAAAAACCAATTTGGGCCAGGCTGGACTCACACTGAATTATGTGCCAGAGGGTATGTACAAGTCTTTTGCAGTGTTTTTTTCAGGGCCCAAAGCAGTTTACCTATTGCAATACACAGTTTCTTATTCAAATGGCTAGAATGGCTATGGTTGCAGATGTTGGTGCCAACTTGCATGCCAAAACCAAATTGGGCCAGGCTGTGACTCAACTGAAATATGTGCCTGGGGTATGTACAGTCTGCTGAGTGTTTTTTTCAGTGGCCCAAAGCAGTTTACCTATTGCAATACACCAGTTTTATTCAAATGGATTAAAATGGCTATTTTGCAGACTTTGGTGCCAACTTGCATGCCCAAAACCAATTTGGGCCAGGCTGGACTCAGCTGAATATGTTGCCAGGGGTATGTACAAGTCTGTCTGCAGTGTTTTTTCAGTGGCCCAAAGCAGTTACCTATGCAATACACCAGTTTCTTATTCAAAATGCTTAAATGGCTATTTTGCAGACTTTGGTGCCAACTTGCATGCCCAAACCAATTTGGGCCACGCTGGACTCAACTGAATTATGTGCCAGGGGTATGTACAAGTCTGTCTGCGTTTTTTCGTGGCCCACAAGCAGTTTACCTATTGCAATACACCAGTTTCTTATTCAAATGGCTTTAAATGGCTATTTGCAGACTTGGTGCCAACTGCATGCCCAAAAAAGTTGGGCCAGGATGGACTCAACTGAAATATGTGCCAGGGTATAGTAAAAGTCTGTCTGCAGTGTTTTTTCAGTGGCCCAAAGCAGTTTACCTATTGCAATACACCAGTTTCTTATTCAAATTGCTTAAAATGGCATTTTTGCGACTTTGGTGCCAACTTGCATACCCAAAACCAAATTTGGGCCAGGTGGACTCAACTGAATTGATGCAGGGGTATGTACGGTGTGTCTGCGTGGGATTTTTCAGTGGCCCAAACTGGTTTACCTATTGCAATACATCAGTTCTTATTCAAAAGTGCAACAATGGCTATTTTGCAGACTTTGGTCAATTGCATGCCCAAACCAATTTGGGCCAGGTGGACTCAACTGAATTATGTGCCAGGGGTATGTACAAGTCTGTCTGCGTGTTTTTTCAGTGGCCCAAGCAGTTGACCTATTGCAATACACCAGTTTCTTATTCAAATGGCTAAAATGGCTATTTTGCATACTTTGGTCCAACATGCATGCCCAAACCAATTTGGGCCAGGCGGACTCAGCTGAATTATGTGCCAGGGTATGTACAAGTCTGTTGCAGTGTTTTTCAGTGGCCCAACTGGTTTCCTATTGCAATCCACCAGTTTCTTATTCAAATGGCAAAATGGCTATTTTGCAGATTGGTGCCAACTTGATGCCCAAAACCACATTTGGGCCAGGGCTGGACTCAGCTGTGAATTATGTGCCAAGGGTAGTATACAATCTGTCTGCAGTGTTTTTCAGTGGCCCAAAGCAGTTTACCTATTGCAATACACCAGTTTCTTATTCAAATGGCTAAAATGGCTATTTGCAGATCTTGGGTGCCAACTGCAGCCCAAAACAATTTGGGCCAGGCGGACTCAGCTGAATTTGTGCCAGGGGTATGTACAAGTCTGTCTGCAGTGTTTTTCAGTGGCCCCAAAGCAGTTTACCTATTGCAATACACCAGTTTCTTATTCAAATGGCTATTTTGCAGACTTTGGTGCCAACTTGCATGCCTAAAACCAATTTGGGCCAGGCTGGACTCAGCTGAATTATGTGCCAGAGGTATGTACAAGTCTGTCTGCAGTGTTTTTTCAGTGGCCCAAAGCAGTTTACCTAATGCAATACACCAGTTTCTTATTAAAATGGCTATTTTGCAGACTTAGGTGCCAACTTGCATGCCCAAACCAATTTGGGCCACGGTGGACTCCCTGAAATATGTGCGCAGGGGTATGTACAAGTCTGTCTGCAGTGTATTGTCAGTGGCCCAAAGCAGTTTACCTATTGCAATACACCAGTTTCTTATTAAAATGGCTATTTTGCAAACTTGCATGCCCAAAACCAATTTGGGCCAGGCTGGACTCAACTGAATTATGTGCCAAGGGTATGTACAAGTCTGTCTGCAGTGTTTTTTCATGGGCCCAAAGCGGGGTTTACCTATTGCAATTACATAGTCTACATTCAAATGTGGCAAAAATGGCTATTGTTGCAGACTTTGGTGCCAACTTGTGATGCCCAAAGCTAATTGGCCAGGCTTGGACTCAACTGAATTATGTGCCAGGGTATGTACAAGTGTGTCTGCAGTTTTTTTTCAGTGGCCCAAAGCAGTTTACCTATTGCAATACACCAGTTTCTTATTCAAATGGCTCATAATAAAATGGCTATTTTGCAGACTTTGGTGCCAACTTGCATGCCCAAAACCCATTGGGCCAGGCTGGACTCATCTGAATTAGTGCCAGGGGTATGTACAAGTTCGGTCGCAGTGTTTTTTCAGTGGCCCAAAGCAGTTTACTATTGCAATACACCAGTTTCTTATTCAATGCTAAAATGGCTATTTTGCAGACTTTGGTGCCCAAAAACCAATTGGGCGGCAGGTGGACTCAGCTGAATTAGTGCCAGGGGTATGTACAAGTCTGTCTGCAGTGTTTTTTCAGTGGCCCAAAGCAGTTTACCTTTGCAATACACCAGTTTCTTATTCAAATGGCTAAAATGGCTATTTGCAGACTTTGGTGCCAACTTGCATGCCCAAAAACCAATTTGGGGGCCAGGCTGGACTCAACTGAATATGTGCCAGGGGGGTAGTACAAGTCTGTCTGCAGTGTGTTTTTCAGTGGTCCCAAAGCACAGTTTTACCTATTGCAATACACCCAGTTTTTATTAAAATGGCTATTTTGCAGACTTGGTGCCAATTGCATGCCAAAACCATTTTGGGCCAGGCTGGACTCAACTGAATTATGTGCCAGGGTATGTACAAGTCTGTCTGCAGTGTTTTTTCAGGGCCCAAAGCAGTTTACCTATTGCAATACACCAGTTCTTATTAAAATGGTATTTGCAGACTTTGGTGCCAACTTGCATGCCCAAAACCAATTTGGGCCAGGCTGGACTCAGCTGAATTATGTGCCAGGGGTATGTACAAAGTCTGTCTGCAGTGTTTTTTCAGTGGCCCAAAGCAGTTTACCTAATGCAATACACCAGTTTCTTATTAAAATGGCTATTTTGCAGACTTAGGTGCCAACTTGCATGCCCAAAACCAATTTGGGCCAGGCTGGACTCACCTGATTAGTGCCAGGGGTATGTCAAGTCTGTCTGCAGTGTATTGTCGTGGCCCCAAAGCAGTTTACCATTGCAATACACCAGTTCTTTTAAAATGGCTATTTTGCAGACTTGGTGCCAATTGCATGCCAAAACCAATTTGGGCCAGGTGGACTCAACTGAATTATGTGCCAAGGGTATGTACAAGTGTGTCTGCAGTTTTTTTTCAGTGGCCCAAAGCAGTTTACCTATTGCAATACACCAGTTTCTTATTCAAATGGCTTAAAAAGGCTATTTTGCAGACTTTGGTGCCAACTTGCATGCCCAATACCAATTTTGGCCAGGCTGGACTCAACTGAAATATGTGCCAGGGGTATGTACAAGTCTGTTCGCAGTTGTTTTTTCAGGGCCCAAAGCAGTTTACTATTGCAATACACCAATTTCTTATTCAAAGGCTAAAATGGCTATTTTGCAGACTTTGGTGCCAACTTGCATACCCAAAACCAATTTGGGCAGGCTGGACTCAACTGAATTATGTGCCAGGGGTATGTCAGCGTGGTCTGCGGTGATTTTTCGTGGCCCAATGGTTTACCTATTGCAATACACCAGTTTCTTATTCAAATGGCAAAAAATGGCTATTTTGCAGACTTTGGTGCCAACTGCATGCCCAAAACCAAGTTGGGCTAGACTGGACTCAATGAATTATGTGCCAGGGGTATGTACAGGTCTGTCTGCAGGTATTTCAGTGGCCCAAAGCAGTTTACCTATTGCAATACACCAGTTTCTTGTTAAAATGGATATTTTGCAGACTTTGGTGCCAACTTGCATGCCCAAAACCAATTTGGGCCAGGCTGAACTCAAACTGAATTATGTGCCAGGGGTATGTACAAGTCTGTCTGCAGTGTTTTTTCAGTGGCCCAAAGCAGTTTACCTATTGCAATACACCAGTTTCTTATTAAAATGGTATTTTGCAGACTTTGGTGCCAACTTGCATGCCCAAAACCATTTGGGCCAGGCTGGACTAACTGAAATATATGTCTGTCTGCAGTGTTTTTTTCAGTGGCCCAAAGCAGTTTATCTATTGCAAAATACCCAGTTTCTTATTCAAATGGCTAAAATGGCTATTTTGCAGACTTTGGTGCCAACTGCATTGCCCAAAACCAATTTGGGCCAGGCTGGACTCAACTGAATTATGTTCCAGGGGTATGTACAAGTCTGTCTGCAGTGTTTTTTCAGTGGCCCAAAGCCACTGCTTTGGGCCACTGAAAGCTACCTATTGCAATACACCAGTTTCTTATTAAAATGGCTATTTTGCAGACTTTGGTGCCAACTTGCATGCCCAAAACCAATTTGGGCCAGGCTGGACTCAGCTGAATTATGTGCCAGGGCAAGCTGTGTAGCTCCTGGGGGTGTGTCTGCTACTGTGCTGGGCAGGCTGTCAGTCAATGTGCATCATCACATGCATATTCATGATTTCTGCCACACCCACTTGACCCCAGTGATGCCTGATGTAAACAAAGCCTTTCCTTCCTGTCTCTATTATCTATTCACAGCTGATAGTGTAGGGAGAGACAGAGGGGGGAAGTTACAAGGTTCAGCCACACAGCTTTATGTAAGGAGACTTTTTTTAACAATTGCAAAAGTAATAGAATTTATAGGGGGAGGTGTGTGTGTTTGTAAGGGAGACAGAAGGTGTATTTCAGAGGGCATGCTGGGATTGTCACTAGCTGTGTTGCAGGGGGGCCTGGGAGACAGAAGGTGTACTTCAGAGGGGATGCTGGGATTGTCACTAGTTGTATTGCCGGGGGGCCTGGGGGACAGAAGGTGTATTTCAGAGGGGATGCTGGGATTGTCATTAGTTGTATTGCAGGGGGGCCTGGGAGACAGAAGGTGTATTTCAGAGGGGATGCTGGGATTGTCACAAGTTGTATTGCTGGGGGGCCTGGGAGACAGAAGGTGTATTTCAGAGGGGATGCTTGGATTGTCACAAGTTGTATTTCAGGGGGGCCTGGGAGACAGAAGGTGTATTTCAGAGGGGATGCTGGGAGTGTCACTAGTTGTATTTCAGGGGGGCCTGGAAGACAGAAGGTGTATTTCAGAGGGGATGCTGGGAGTGTCATTAGCTGTATTGCAGGGGGGCCTGGGAGACAGTAGGTGTATTTCAGAGGGGATGCACACACACACGCACACACTGCTCTCCCTCCCGGAGAAGCTTGTGCTGATATCTCTTGCTGCCAGGGGAACATGACGCCTACGTTCCCATTGGCTGTCGGCAGTACAGGCGGGGTCAGCTAGTCCCGACTACGGAAGGGACTTAGTACGCATGTCCAACGGGAGCCTGCGCTCGTCAGGCAGAGGTATCTTGCAGCAGTACAGTTTAAAGGCAACTGATCGGAGCTTATATGGAACAGAGTAACCTAAGATTCCGGGTATGACTTAGTTTACCTATAAACTGCTATAATAGCCAATCTCATTTTTTTCAGTGGAGATACCCTTTAAGTTTCGACGCGGAGAAAACATTCGACATGGAGATATTTACGCCTCACCCTACAATCTTTTGGTCTAGAGGGTAATATCTTACAAGCCATCTTAAATCTATACTCCAAACCTACCGCCCTGGTACAACTTCCCCATGCAAAATTGCACCCGATATACAACGGAATGCGCCAGGGATGCCCCCTCTCTCCACTATTCTTTGTAACTTGTATGGAACCCTTAGCGGCTCATGTCAGACTTCATTCAAATATTAGAGGAGTCCAATCAGGGTACAAAATAAACCAACATACCGGTAAGTCGGAAGCCTTAATCCGACAATATCTATTTTAAAATCCAAATACCTACTAAACTGGAAGCTAAACCATATAAAATACCTGGGTGTTTTGCTCACTCCTTCTTATCACACCCTGTACACAGCCAATTACCCTAAGCTATTTATGCAACTACGAAACGAGATTGGCAGAGACTGCCTATTTCCTGGTTTGGCAGGTTATGAATATTCTCCCTAGAATCCTTTATTATTTCGAGACTCTCCCGGTACTAATTCCTCCCAAAGTACTACGGGACTTCCAAACACAAGGTTTCAAATTTCTATGGCAAGGCAAAAGGCACAGAGTATCCTGAACAGTTTTGGCAGCCCAAAGAGTACACGGAGGCCTAGCAGCTCCAAGTTTTCAACAATATTAAGAGGCAGCACAAATGCATGCTATATCCCAGTCCCAGGACTGGGATATTAACTTAAATGCTTTAAAATGGGACAGAAATGATCTCCAAAAAAGCCTTGTTATATTCTACACAATGTACTAGCACTATATGGGAAAATTTAACTAAGAGGTATGACACCCCAGAGCGCTCCTCCACCATACTTACCTTTATAGCCAATTCCAACTTTCCCCCAGGCATATCAGGTCAACAAGCCAATTGGTTCAAACACAAAGGGATGACCAGAGTAAGAGATGTATTACACAAGCTAACAGGAGAGCTACCAACCTTCCAAGACCTAGGTCACTCTCGACAAATTTCAAACATACTGCAAAATACATACAGAAGGCCTATCACAAGACAAACTTTCCATATTTAACCCAATTGGAACATATATTTTATGTAGGCCCCTCTCAAAAGGGGCTCATATCTTCTAATTACCGGACTCTCCAGGAACTAACTGTCTCAAAGCAGGCCCGCATGCATATATGCAAAAATGGGAGAGAGATCTGGGGAGACCAATCCCAGAAACCACCTGGACTGAGATTTGGACAGCAGGAAAGTCCACTTCTATCTGTACGCTATATAATGAGAACCTTTATAAAATTATTTTCAGATGGTACCACACTCCTCAGCTTTTGCATAAATTTTTCCCGAATGTCTCACCACTTTGCTGGAGATGCCAGCAGGCAGAAGGAAGTATTCTGCATATAACCTACCCCCTTAATGGATCCCTATGGGACCCAAGTAGCTGATAATATCCTTATAATCGGCGCGCTACTACGTAGTAGCGCGGACGTGATACCAGGAAGTGCACACAACCACCCCCCAGCCTCACCCCTTAACTCCTGCTCACGGCTGCCCATGGCTAACACTTACATTTTTAGATGAAGAGGAAGCCGCCATCACCTTTGCTATATAAACCGGAGTTGAGCTGCACCAGTAAATGTAAGTATCTAACCGATAGCCGCATTCTGTCCGGTTTCACTCTTCTCGCGCATTAATCCCCAGCCTCTATGACCGCGACCGCATCACACAGATTCATGCGCGAGAAGAGTGAAACCGGCTGATGCGGCTATCGGTTGGATACTTACATTTACTGGTGCAGCTCAACTCCGGTTTTTATAGCAAAGGTGATGGCGGCTTCCTCTTCATCTAAAATTGTAAGTGTTCGCCAAGGGCAGGAGTGAGCAGGAGTTAAGGGGTGAGGCTGTTTTTTTTTTTTTTTAGTCCTGAGCAGGGGGAGGGTGCTGCGACAGGCTAGTGGAGGGTGATGGGGGGTGGGGGTGGCTTTTCCATAGAGAGAGTGCCCTGTCATAGTTAGTGCACATGGAGGTGGGGAGGGAGGGGGTTCTTCCATTACATTGTCAGTGTGCCATAGGCTCACAGGTCGGTCTTTGTATTAGGGTGAAGGGGTAGGTTATAATGGATATTGTACCCCCTACTGTAAATTATACGGATATCAAAAGTCACCTCGGAGTTCCGTGCCCGGTATAAAAGGCACTCGGCCTGCGGCCTCGTGCTTTTATATGGTCACGGAACTCCTCGGTGACTTCTAATATCCTTATAATTTACAGTAGGGGGTACATTATCCACTATATAATGTGGTCCTGCCCTCAAATAAAATCATACTGGTCTTCAATCCACCAAATTTTACAAAAATCTCTGGGCAAAACACTACCACTCAACCCATTCATTATATTTTATACTGGGAGCTCCATTTCTAGATATCTCGATTCGGCTCCAGAAGTTAGCAATGCATATTGACCGCAGCGAGATGTGAAATACCTAAAAATTGGAAACTACCTCATCCCCCAACCGAATCAGCCCTTCTCAATAGACTAGCGGATGTGAGACGTATGGAATTTCTTACAGCTCTTATGAACAGTAAGCTTTCCAAATTCGATAAAATATGGAAACCATACGAAACGCCAATATCAATATTTGAGAAATCTATCCATCCAAACCAAAGCTGAATGCTACAGGCATTCCTCCTAATCACACTCATTCACTAAGCAGCTAGAATCCCAATAAACTAAAATAATTCCTCTTTATGAGCCTGGATAACCAGTGGGGTTTGAAGCAAACAGGAAGTGGTGTAATTTATGCTGGCAAGGGTGTGCAATTTGTCTAAACTTATAGATAAAATAGTATTAAATCAAATATAACTATTTATATGCTGTTACGGTAAAGGGTATGATATATAAAGTCAGGGGCTATAATAACAATAATCGAAGTTATAATTATAGTTATAACTGTGAATGTGACAGTAATAAATGTACAAATACGAGCATGGACTGAGATAAATATTAAGGTCTCATAGTGTGTTGAGCGAGGTTCAGGTGGCGTCTTCAGAGAAACGAAATGAAACCAAGCCAAACAGAAATATGCACAGGATTACTGGCTTACGACTCCAGGTATTCAATTATTTCCAATGTGATGTGGGGGCTCCCTCCCGTTCCGCTGCAGCTTCATCAAATCGCAGGTATCTAATTGATATTTACTTACTGTATGGTTACTGTGTATAATGGCCTATATAATGTTAATGTTGAACCAAAAGAGACCGCAAGTGCCTACCACTGGCCCACTCTAGGACCAAAAGAGTCCACAAAACAAGATTTCAAGAAAGCAGGGAGATAGTTTTAAAAAAAAATGTTTTATTTGTAAATCTCTTAACAGAATAGTAACAATTCAATTCAATTTATAGAATGAGGCCATGGCCAGATATACAGTGATGTGTACAGTTGGTTTTATAATAATATCTAGCCACAATGTTCAGTATTGGTATTTGTAAAGGTATACAGCTGTAACCAAACTTTAATGTCAATTCTATGGCAAAATGCTGTATCTAAAAATAAAAGAGAAATTTGTTAAAAAAAAGAATTTCCATCTGGTCAAACTTCTACTACACTTAGGGCCTCATATACACAGAGCCACAAATTGTAAAAAATATATCTTTTAGTATTTAATACTGGATTTGCACCTGGTGGTGGAAAAGGAATCCCAAAAAGAATTTTACCCTAGCACCACTTTAAGACCAGCCTTTAGCTGGTCTTAAATTTTGGATTTAAAAGTGGTGCAAATCCTTTATTAAATACATTGCACCGGTTTTACTGGTGTCTTTTGTGAAACTGGTGCGGCCAGTGCAAATATGGAATTAAACTTGCGCTAACCTATACGATATAGGTTAGCACAATAATAACCCCTTTTTTTAGCACAGCACATGTAGGTAAACCAGGCCCATAAAATCTTATTGTTCAGTGTTAAAGCTAATAAATATCAATATCTCAAGATTGCTAAAAGGAGCTTTACTTTCTAGGCCACCTGTCCCCAGATACACATCTACGTGGGACATTGATATCCCCATACATTACCTAGCTAAATGGGATTTGACGTCTCTTCCCTTCACCCTCTACGTATCGAACTAGCATGCCTTTTGGACCTAGCCTTTGCTGCAAGATCAGTGGAATCCACATCCATGAACCGTGGATGTCCTCCCAGGTGTTGATCACATAATTCTCAAGGGGAAATCTTAAATCTCACATATTTCTTAAGGGGAAATCTAATATCTCACATATTTCTCAAGAACTGGTTGAGCTTGACCTAACAGAAGATACTGATAAATCTTCATTGTGTATAGATTCTAACTTGAAACAATATATACAATCGTCAAAGGCATATAGAGAAAACATTTCCCAACATGGCCTACAAGGTAGTTCCTTACGGTCAATCCTCAGAGCAGCTAGATGATCATCAAATAGGACTTTGCTAAGAAATTACTCGCGTCCTACAGAGCCAGAGTAACTAAAGAGAAACAAAGTAGACTTGCATTTCAATGTGAACGATTTATTGTGAGCCAAACATCAACACAACGTTTCGAGGGTAACACCCCCTTTATCAGGTGATCGATGTTACCCTCGAAACGTTGTGTTACCTGTTGATGTTTGGCTCACAATAAATCGTTCACATGGGAGTGCAAGTCTACTCTGTTTCTCTTCAGTACTTCATTCCCTTTGAAGTAGGGGAATTAGACTCTGTGCACCCATTCAGGGTTAGTGTGCATATGGACTTTTGTTACCTACCAGAGTAACTAAACTTCGCAAGGGCAACAACCAGATATGTGCTATTCTGCCCACCAGCTGTTGCTAGGTGGCTGCCTCCCGTGGGACAAAGAAGAGTTTGTAGTAATCTATGTGGCTACCTAGCAACAGCGCCCAACCCTCCCTCGCATAAAATATATATAAAGTACATAAACACAGATTGCTAATTTCTGTTCTGTTTAGCCAATAAATATATCATGTTCTATTGTACTGGACGATTATTGGTAGGTTAAAACACCCCTTGTATGTTGTAACCGAAAATCCGAAGTTCTGGAGACATCAAACCCCAGATCTGCAACCAGATAACAAAACATAGGAACAGGATCCCCTTCCTATGCCGAGTTACAGTGGATAGGAAACACTTCTGTCTTGTCCGATTATCCAGTTCTCCCCTACATGTTGTCATGTAACCCATTAAAACAAACAAACAAAAAAAAAAAAAAAAAAAAAAGCCCAAACAAACAACCAGATATACTGATATCGTATACTATATATATATACATATGGATGGAACATAAGTTCAATGAACAGTTCAAAAGATACTGTGTCCACCATTTCTGCTTCCCCGAAAAAATCTCAGACCTCACGAGACCTCGCTGCACTTCCTGGAACTGGGTCCTAAAGACCACAGTTTTTAGTTTACAGCAGATGCCTGAAGCCCACCAGCTGTTGCTAGGTGGCTGTCCCTTGGACAAATATAGTTTGCAGGTCATAGATTACTGCAAACTCTTCTAATCAGTCACTCAGCTGCGTCACTAAGTGACTTCTTGCCTGACAGACTGAATTACTATGCTGAGTGAGGCCAAGTCAATTATGACTCACAGGAATGCGCTCCTTATCAGCACAGTAATTCAGTCTGCCAGTGTAACAAACCGGAACAGCACCAGGTGAGAGACAATGTTTATTGTCTTTGTTTAGTCTTGGGGCGTGGCTTAGCGCAGCATGTGAAATGACGTGAACCGAAAGAGCTCCAACGCATCCTAAAACCATCCTGGGGCCGGAGTAACAAAACAAAAAAACCCACCCAACAATACCTATTAGACTCCGGAAACAACAACGTCACAAGAAGCCGCGCTAAAGCTTCAGAAGTACCAGAGGGTGGACAAAGAAGGTGCCGAACTGAATACCCTAGCGCAGTGATGGCAAATCTTTTAGAGACCGAGTGCCCAAACTGCAACCCATAATCCACTTATTTATTGCATAGTGCCAATACGATAATTAAACCTGAATACTAAAGTTTTACTTTAGAAAAAACAACTTAAACAGATAGACACAGACAGATACAGTAGATATGCCCTAAATAATAGCACGATGTGGCAAGAAATATGTCAGGTGTTTTGCTTGTCTATGGATAACAAAGTGATGTTTTAAACCTATTAATACTAAACAGCCTGGTTGAGGTAACTTTCCGATATATTGAGAACAGTGGGAGCATGTTCTGTTTAATTGAGTTCGGTGTATCTAAAATTTTGGTGCCGAGGTAAAGGGCCTGGTGATGCAGCACCCAGGTCATGGAATATCAAATAGAGACAGCAGTACATTAAACTGAGTGAGTTGGCATTCCTCGTTTCATTAGCATGCTGTGGCAGTCACAGTACAGAAAAAAACAGAGAGCTCATGAGTTTCTCACTTACTGCACCCTCTCTCCCCTTCCTTGTGTGCTGGAATGGGCAGAAGCTTCAGAGCAATTTTTAATAACTGATAACTGCTTTTTATTTCAGTATTACAGTAAATCCTTGGTATACCTGCCTGGCTTTACCACTAAGCAAAAGGCTAAGGACTTGCCAGTGAGCACCTTCATCCCAACCATTAATAGTGGCTGCCAATTCAAATTTTTATAGCCAATCAGTCGACTCCCTAGTTACCCCATCAAATGGATCAGATTTAAAAATAAATTTGGCAATTGGGCCTGGTAGAGCTACTGAGTCTAATTGGGGAATTTCATCTGCAGGTACAAGGACAGGAGGATTTAAATCAATACTATCAGTAGCAGCCTCCATAGCTTAATACAGAGAACACATATACAGAGAAAACAGGGAAAATAAATGGTATTACCAGCACCGCTGCCACCAATTTGTACCAGATCATTGCTTTATGGAAGGATTATGGGTAGCATGGCACACAGTGGTCTGGCACAGTGCACATAAACAGGTTTCCACATAACATGTGCAGTAATTAGGGGTGTCCCTGTCTATGGTGCACCACTTTGAATATTGACTAGGCCTGTATATTGTGTGTACTTGTAAGTTGGTGTACATTTATCTGTTGCCTCAGAGTTGGTATCCAATAAGGTAAATTGTCTGTCCAATAATCTGTCCTCCCAACAGGTGGTAACAGGACCTTGTGTTGCAGTTAATATCACTCCAAAGCACACACCACAATCCACTTTCACTTTCTCTCCTCCAACCATAGAGAGCAGGGATGTCTTGTATTTTATTACTCACTGACACCACCTGCAGGCTGGAGGTGGTATATAAGGAGCCTTGGTGTAGATGTTCATTACAATACACATCATATCCTGTGTAGCAGACAAACATTTTTTGGATAACACTTCCTTTCATATGGAGCAGACACAGGGGTGTGGTTTAAGCTGACATTCGACCATTACATTTTAAAATCGGGATCTCAGCTCTGTAAGTAAGTTTATGTATTTTGTATATTTTGTGTTGTATAGGTCAGTGCTAAATTTTATATACATTTACTGATGGTCATTTAAATGGTAACAGTGAGATAGTACACACATACATATACACCTTTCCTATGTGTAATATCCTATACCCCCACCACATTGATAGCTCCTAAAAACTCAATGCAATCTCCTATGGAGATATAAATATATTTATATAATATAAGGGATAGCTATGCTGCTTGCCAAACAGGACGACATGGAGAACAGTCTACGTAGATGCAGTCTGCGATTTGTGCCCGAAAGGGCAGAAGGAACTGACCCAGCCAATTTCCTCAAATGCCTATTGGTGAACATATATGGAAGAGAAAGTTTCTCATCCACATTTGTACTAGAAAGAGCGCACTGCACTACACCTAGGCCTCCCCCTCCAGGAACACCACCCAGAACCTTTATAGCTAAACTACTAAACTACAGAGACCATGTGGTACTTATCAAAACACAACAATAGTTGTATACCCAGACTTTTCCATTGACCTTCAAAAACAGAGCAAAATTTACAGAAATTAAAGGGCATCTATAGTGGGAAAATGAACTTTTTTTTCTTTCTTTCCATGTGTTCTATAATTCCCCACAACCCCCAGAGTGTCTTAACTTTTTTCAGATTCCCTCTCTGTCCTGAGATACACCAGTTAAAAGAATACAAGATTGCATTCCTCTACTCCTACTTGGACTGTCAATCAAATCCCTGAGACTTGATCCCCCCTCCCTGGTCTGTAATAAACATAGAGATACGAGCATTAGCAGGGAGAGAGAGGTAGCTTTGATGGTAGATATAAGGCTGCACTTGACCCCCCTTCTTAATAGCTTTCACTGATTGATGATGGGTCACAAAGTGAGAGATCGTAAACTGTACGGAGCTCCTTCTTCCTTGTCTAAAGAACAGCTTGCTTTCTATTGGCCACTGTGCGTGGTTGTGTTTGTCAGGATGTTGAACTTTTAACTCCTACTGCACATGATAAGCTTGTCGGTTAGCCGGAGTTGAGACATGGAGGAGGTAACAGAGGCGAGGGGGAAAGGGGGAGTGCTGCACACAGATCTGACACCAACAAAAAAGAAAAGTATAATAATGATTATTTCACCAGTGATGTTTTCATTATACTATGTGATGAGGGGGGAGGAGGGATAGGGAGAGGGGACACGAGACTCTACTGGGGTCACCTCCTATCCAACAAACCGAGATGACTTATGTAAATTATAAATTGTTCCATTGGAGCGTTCAGACCACCTCCTCACGTGGAGTGGTAATTATGATATCCAGTACGTTTTCATTCAAGCCGTTGGGTGTGGGATTATATGGTAGCATGTATTAATAAGCTAAAATTAATAATGAAATTAGGATAGCTGAACAGAGCATCACTAAGCCTAAACTTTTTTTAAAGTATAATAGTAAGAAGATGAGGACTAAAAATGTGGCACCATTACTTAAAGGGAAACTATAGTGAGTATACTTTTTTTAAAAACAGTTAAAATTAAAAGTACCTGAGGCAGGGAGGTAAGATTGGTGCTTTTTAGACACCAAAAAAAGCTCCTAATATCATAGAAATGATATTAGGAGGTCCTAATATCATTTCTATGAGGAGCAGCAGGACAAAGAAAACTGCTTCTGCCATACTTCCTGTATGCTTCAGCACTATCTTTAATATAGAATGGCCCAGGGCCATAACCTGGCAGATGAAAACTGTATGTGCTGTAGCGCCTCAACAAAACAATATTGGGAGGTAGGAATAATCAATCCTATCTCCTTGCCCGAGGTGCTTTTCATTTTTAAAAAGTAAATTTTTACAGTATAGTTATCTTTTAAAGGGGAACTGTGGTCTCCAAACAAGTTGAGTTTAAAGTTTCCTACCTTTAAAACGAGCCATCAACATGCTCCACAGCCCAAGATATAAAGAAATGACTGACCAGAAAGTTAATGGGTGGGAGGCTGACATGTGACATTCCTAAGGCTTCTCCTGCACAGTGCCAGCGAGCACAGCCTCAGACTCCCTCAGTGTCTGAGGGAGACAGGAAGTCCCTCCTCCTCTCTGCTGTGTGAAGTCCTGACAGAGTAGGTAAGGGATTCTACACCCTTCTTTCCCACTATGTGAAAACAGCCTTTCCAGGCAGAGTTCTCACATAGTTTTCTGTAGGGGGGGGTGTCTGAGTGGCCCACCGCATCCGTGAGTGAGTGGAGCTTAGGCACCCGGGGTGGGCAGGGCCACATGGGGCTGTAAGAGGATGGGCCAAGGGGGGCCTGCAACTGAAGGGACCATGGGGTCCTTTAGTGGGAGGAACCAGGGGGGCTGCAAAGGGGAGGTGGAGACACAGGGTAGATTGACTGACATGGTTTCAGAGCAGTAAGTACAGGGGACCTTTAATTAGTTAATTACGGAGTTAGTTAGTTAGTTATGGAGGATGGCGATAAAGCAAATGTCTTAAATGTTTTTTTTCCTCTGTATACACTATAGAAGATCCAAGTACAGATTATCATAGAGTAGCAATAATGGTATAAAAGATGCAAGTGCACTTTGGTTAACCAAGGATATTGGTACAGAAAGAACTAAATAAGGTTAATATTAATAAATCGACTGGAATGGATAAAATACATCCTCGGGTACTAAGGGAGCTAAGTTCAGTTTTATCTAGGTCATTGTTTCTTATTTTTGCTGATTCCCTCATGTTCGGATGTGTGCCTCTGGATTAGAAAAAGGCTGATGTTATTCCAATATTCAAAAAGGGTAGTCGTTCACAGCCGGGTAATTAGAGGCCTGTAAGTTTAACTTCATTGTTGGGGAAGATACTGGAAAGTTTAATAAGGGAACATGTTCTAGAGTATGTTTCAAGGACTGACATTATAAGCTGTAACCAGCACAGAATGAGGAGGAATAGATCTTGTCAAACTAATTTGCTTGGCTTTTATGAGGAAGTAAGTAGAAATTTGCAGGGAGATTCAATAAAAGTTCTTATCTTTTAAAATGGTGCTAATTTAGCCCCAACCAATTAGATCTTATTTAACATTTGAAAGCTAACATCTGATTGGTTGGGGCAAAATTAGCACCATTTTAAACAATAAGAACTTTTATTGAATAACCCTGTTAGACTCTTGCATAGCAGTAGATGTAGTATACTTGGATTTTGCAAAGGCTTTCAGTCCCCCATAGGAGCCTAATGTATAAGCTAAGGTCTGTTGGTCTTGGGAGGCACATTTGTACATGGATAGAAAATTGATTAATGAATAGGATGCAGAGAGTAGTTGTGACATCATTATGGACTGAAGTGCTAAAGTGGGGTGCCACAGGGTTCTGTGTTGGGGCCGCTTCTATTTGTTTATGATTTGGAAGTGGATATTGTCAGCAAGGTTTCTGTGTTTGCTGACGACACATTACTTTGTCGACCATTAAAAACTTCAGAGGATGTGAAATCTTTGCAGGGGGATCTAGATAGATTGTCACATTGGGCTGCTAAGTGGCAGATGAGATTCAATGTTGAGAAATATAAGGTGATGCATTTTGGACTTAAAAATCCTTGTGCTGCTTATACTATAAATGGCTCTGTGTTAAAGAAGAACTAAACTTAATTTTTTTAAAGCCAAATGTAAAAGCTTTTCTCCCCAGAACACCTATACATTGTAATATTCTTCTCTAGTAGGATGCGGTTAGTACATGTGAGAAATAGATTCTAAAATAAGGTTTCCATATTGTTGCCAGTACAAACCACAGCCCATGAAGTCATCAAAGAACCACGCCCCCTGACCCCAATATTCACTGTCTCTATGCACAGAGTGTTTTCTATACAGTTGTCCCCACACCAATATGGGAGTCCCTGAAAAGACTTTGAAAGCTGCTTGTTACCCTTCAATTTTGCTGGTAAATAAACTGACGGGTAACAAGCAACTTTCAAAGTCTTATCAGGGACTTCCATATCCTGTTTTTTTTATTCTTTTCCTAGTTAAAGATAAAGTTTCCAAATGTACATGCATTCTCTGCTTATTCAGTGTTGGCACATTGGGTAAGGCACCAGGTTTAAAAATAAACAGTTCAGAAGGTCACAAGTTCAATACCCCAGATTTGCCTTTTTTTGTGTCTATCATGTTCCAATCAAAAGATAAAGCTTCTCAATATACTTATATCAGCTGATTTAGTGGTGGTGCACCTGGTAAGATGCCAGTATTAGAAACACACAGTTCAGTAGGTTGCAAGTTCGAATCCCCAGACTCACCTTTATTTTTTGTGTTCATAGTAAAATATTCTACATGTACCAGTTTTCTTTATACTATCAGTGTTAGCCTAGAGGTAAGAGCTCTGATTTTAGCAAGACAGAGTAAATGTACAAGTTGCAGGTTCTATTCAGCTGTATAGTTGTTTGCACACTCGGTTGGGTAATTAAGGGTCCACACCTTTCTGACCGCTCCACACCTCCACAGTCCAATTAGCCACAAAACATAAAAATTATCAGCAAGTGCTTTTTATTCATGCGACATGTTTCGAACTACAGGAGTTCTCTCTCAAGCAACACACGTGTGAACAGTGAAACAGTTAAATACCCAACCCAATCCCCAAAAACTCCATTCCATTGGTAGCTGTGAATACAATTTCTCCAATCAGAAACAAATTAGTGATGTCATTGTTGATCATTCTATAAAGCAAATAAATAATCTATAATAGTAAAATCCCAATAAAGTGCAAAGTATATCATCAATTAAAATTCCAGTAAAGTGCCAAGTGTATCATCAGTTAAAATTCCAGTGACATCAGTATCAACATTCAATATCAACATTACATAATTCTATTAGGTGCATGGAGTTAAAATCTTATGTAAAATCAATAGTTTGTTATTGAATATTTAAAGGGTCATATTCATTATTTCAATATTGCAGATGCGTCCTATAGGAAATAAAAACAAAGTGTCTAGTGCTATATTGCGTCTTTCTGTAACTCTTCCTGCATGAAATTCTCCTAGGATATAACATTTCATTACAAAGTTAGAAAAAAGGTTTGATTGAACATGAGTTGTTCAAACCTACTGGTTACATGCTGTTCAATCTTTTAATCCAAATTAATTCTTCTTGAAGTTACTGTCTGACATTACCCCCTCTTTGTGGTACTTTAACTTGTGTTATAACGCACCATTTCAATTGGCTGACCTTATGTCGTTGCTCATTAAAATGTCTGGCCACTGATGTGTTGTTATGGGTGTTTGGGGCAAAGTTTCGGATATTACGCTTATGTTCTTGTATACGAATTTTGACCCCTCGGCTTGTCTGTCCCATATAAACCTTTCCACATGGGCACTTGATCATATACACGACATTCCGTGTGTCGCATGTGGAATAATATTGCATCTCGATTTTGTGACCCAGGTCGGATGGCTTTGCCTTTAATTATGGACCCACAGCAATTGCATCCCATACAAGGGAATGTACCTCTGCATTTGGTATCCAATTGCTGTTGTTTTTTATGTACTGATAGGTCAGAGGGGAAAAGTTTATCCTTCATGTTGGCTCCTCTTTTGTAACAAAATCTGGGGGGGGTTGAGAACAAATGCCCATATTTTACATTGTGACCTAAAAGCGGCCAGTGCTTTTTAATGATCTTTGTTTAATTAATTAATCATTAAAAGCGGCCAGTGCTTTTTAATAATCTCTTGGCTGTACATTCCATATTGGGATACAAAGGTCATTTTATCGGTTAGTTGAGTGCGTTCAAGGTCATTTTATCTGTTTGTTGAGTGCGTTCTTTAAAAGATAACAATCCTTTCTGTATAGTTTAGCTACATCATCCTGTGCTTTTTGGATAATTTTGTTATTACATCCTCTCTGCAAAAACTTTTTTTGTCAACGTATCAGCTGCCACCTGGTATTCCCGGGGATCAGATGTAATGCGTTTGATTTGCATATATTGTCCCTTTGGAATACTTCTGAACGTTTTAGGATGCTGGTAGCTGTTAGCGTTGAGTAAGTTATTCTTATCAGTAGTCTTTCTAAACACACTAGTTTGGATTTTATTATTATCTATTTTAACCAATACTTGGAATTGGAATGGTAATGATGTCTGAGATATTTTTTGAACCTCATTTAAGTCATTTCTCCTGAGCGATCAGCTCTTGAGCGATTTTCTGTTTTCAAGAGGTTTGTCTGTATTTAAGGGGTGTGCGTTAAGAAACAAAAGCGTTTAGAACAAGAAAGGGTTTAAGAACAACACTGCTGTTTCTCTGGTGTGTATTGCTGTTTCTCTGGTGTGTATTGCTGTTGGTGTTTATTGCTGTTTAGTATAGACAGTTTTGTTGGGGCCACGCAATGTGCATCCTGCCGCATGTATGGGATCTTTGAGCAGCCGCCCCAAGGGACCTATGTATATGTCAGATGTGAGTGGGTTGCCCATTTGGAATCTGAGGTCCAGAATCTAAAGGGGAAACTTGCAGCATTGCAGGGCTTGGCAAACCTGAGGGAAATGCAGGTACTGGCAGGGGCCAGTAAACTGGAGGGTGGAAATAGGGCAGATAAGGTGGTAAAGCAAGATAGATTTGTAAGGGTCACCAGTGGAAGTAGGGGACGGAAGGATAGGGGCGATTCTTCCCAGTTGGTCGATCCCAACAGATTTGCCATTTTAGGCGAAGATGTGGAGGACGATGGCTCGGAAGCAGCATGTATGGAGCGGGCCTTTCCCTTAAGCACCCAGGGGATGGCCATCTCCAATACAAGGGAGGGAGAACTGGGGGCTAGGAAGTATAGGCAGGTGGTAGTGGTAGGGGACTCCATTATTAGAAGGGTAGATATCGTAATCTGTCCCCAAAACCCTGCATGCCGAACAGTGTGTTGTCTGCCTGGTGCTAGGGTTCGACATGTGGTGGATCGTGTAGGCAGATTATTGGGTGGGGCTGGGAGTGACCCGACGGTCTTGGTCTTTGTGGCAATGACAAAATTAGAGGTGGAGGTGAGGTCCTTAAAAATGATTTCCGAGAATTAGGGGCCAAGTTAAAAGCAAGGACCTCAAGGGTAGTGATTTCAGAAATACTACCACAGCCACGTGCTACGCTAGGGAGGCAACGGGAGCTCAGGAGTATAAATGCGTGGCTAAGAGAGTGGTGTAAGGAGATGGGGTTTGGGTTTTTAGAGAACTGGGCTGACTTTTCTGTTGGCTACAGGCTCTTTAGTAGAGACGGATTGCACCTCAATGGTGATGGTGCAGCTGTTTTGGGGGAGAAGATGGCTAGGGGATTGGAGGAGATTTTAAACTAGGTATGGGGGGAGGGTATGTTGAACTAGACAGGGGTAGATAGAGAAGTTAGGGATCAGGGGGCTATTAACACAATGGAGGATGGAGAAGGGGGAGGGGGGAGCATAGACAATAAGGAGGCATGTACGAACCAGTATGGAAGTAAATCAATTGATAATCTAAAATGTATGTCTACAAATGCAAGAAGTCTGGCTGGAAAAACCGGGGAACTTCAAATAATAGCTTTAAAGGAAAGGTATGATGTGATTGGTATAGCAGAATCAGGACTTAATGATTCACATGACTGGACAGTAAATATTAAAGGATACTCCTTATTTAGACATGACAGAGTTAATAAGAAAGGAGGAGGAGTATGTATGTATGTTAAACAGGAATTGAAGCCAAATTTAAAAGATGGAATAGATGGGGGAGTAAACGATACGGCAGAAACAATATGGGTGAAACTGTGTACAGGAAGCAAGAAGGTAGGTAAATTAATTGTTGGAGTATGTTATAAGCCGCCACATGCCGGGGAGGAGGTGGAAATGAATCTCCATATGCAGTTGGCGAAGGCTGCTGGTATGGGGCATGTTCTGGTTATGGGGGATTTTAACTACCCTGATTGGAGTAAGGGAACTGCCAGCACCTCAAAAGGTATAAAGTTCTTAAATTTCCTATATGAGCATTTTCTTTCACAGATAGTAGAAGTTCCTTCTAGACAGAATGCATTGTTGGATCTGGTGATATCTAATAACCCTGAGCTCTTTTTGGAGATGAAGGTAATGGGAAGCTTAGGGAATAGTGACCATGATATAGTGTCATTTAATATAGGTTGCAAAAAACTAAAGTGCACTGGGTTAACAAAAACTTTTAACTTTAGGAAAGCTAATTTTATGCTGTTAAAGGAATCACTCCTGCTCATAGACTGGGGGAATTGTTTCTAGGTATACATACAGAGCAGATGTGGACCACTTTTAAAGGGATATTAAACTATTACATTTCTAAATCTGTACCTTTAGGTAACAAGTGTAAAAAAATTAGGTCCACTCCTGCATGGCTTAATTCTCAGGTAAAAAGGGAAATGGAAAAAAAGAAAAAGGCTTTTTAAAATTTTGAAAACAGAGGGAACAGAACAGGCTTACAGGTGTGTAATAAAGAGTGCAAGGAAGCAATTAAACTAGCTAAAATAGAAAATGAAATATGGATTGCCGAACAAAGCAAGTCCAACCCCAAAATGTTTTTTAAGTATATAAATGGTAAAAAGATGTGGACTGAGAATGTGGGACCATTAAATAATGGGGCTGAGGTGGTTGTAGAGGATGCCGAAAAGGCTAATCTGCTAAACCGTTTTTTTACATCGGTTTTTACTGTTGAGAATCCTTGTCCTTACAGCAGGGATTGGAAACAATTAGACAAAGTTAATATCAATAAAGCCCCAGGACCAGATGGATTGCATCCTCGAATTTTAAAAGAGCTTAGTTCAGTTCTATTTAGTCCACTGTTTCTCTTTGGTCTGGGGATGTGACGCTGGATTGGAAAAAAGCCAATGTAATACCAATATTCAAAAAAGGTAGTCGTTCTCAGCCTGGTAACTATAGACCTGTAAGCCTAACATCAGTGGTAGCGAAGGTGCTGGAAACTTTGTTACGGGATCATATCCTTGAGCTCATCTTATTAGTAGTAGTCAGCATGGATTTATGAGAAATAGATCATGCCAGAAAAATTTAATTAGTTTTTATGAAGAAGTGAGTAAGAAGTTAGATTCAGGCACAGCAGTGGATGTGGTATATTTGGATTTTGCGAAAGCTTTTGATACTGTGCCACATAGGCGACTAATGTATAAACTGAGGACTGTTGGCCTTGAAGAAAACATTTGTTCATGGATAGAGAACTGGTTATTGGATCGCAAACAGAGAGTGGGAGCTACATCTATGTGGCTAACAGAGAGTTAATGGAGCTACATCTATGTGGGCTAAAGTTCTAAGCGGAGTGCCTCAGGGTTCTGTACTGGGGCCGCTTCTGTTTAATCTGTTTATAAATGACTTAGAAGGGGGCATTGAGAGCAAGGTCTCAGTGTTTGCTGATGACACTAAACTATGCAGAGCTTTGCAAACTTCAAATGATGTGCAAGTGCTCAGGGGTGTCCCTAGGGTTTTTGGCACCTGAAACAACTTTTGAATGCCGCCTATAGGTGGGTGTGGGCGTGGCTTTTCGTGGGGGTGTGGTTTTGTGTGGGGTGTGGCTTTGTGCATGGGTGTGTTGTTATGACACATAAAAATGTTGGTGCAAGTGGTATAACACATTAGAAATCCCTACCATACTTGATGTACAATAAAAGATGTTGGCCAAATTATTCGTGAGCCTGCCATCACATCAAGCTACATTCTTCCTTAAATATCCAACATGTCTGGGTGGTGCAATTTTACTATTGATAAGGACAGAAGGTGTCAGAGCCTTAACCGTAGCGTTTCAGCCACGCTCCAGGCTGGCGTCATGGTCTTGGTTCTCTTTTAATCTGCTACTTTACAGTCTCACACTCCCAACATAGGTAACCCTGTTAGAGTGACACATCACCAAAGTAACCAGTAGGGAATGCTGCTTTATGGATGGTTCCTAGGTTTTTTTCCTTTTTGCACCCTGGGGGATAAGTAGGAATGTGACCCTGGGGGATAAGTGGGAATGTGACCCTGTGGGATAAGTGGGAATGTGACCCTGGGGGATAAGTGTGAATGTTACACAGGGGGGATAAGTGGGAATGTGACCCTGGGGGATAAGTGGGAATGTGACACTGTGGGATAAGTGGGAATGTGACCCTGGGGGATGAGTGGGAATGTGACACTGGGGATAAGTGGGTGGGTGACAGTGAGCTACTTTTAACACTACTTCTTGTCAGTTAGAAGCAAATCACACCTACTTTCTTCCCCACCAGCTCCATTAGAAGACTTGTCTCTCCCCAGTCCCTCTTACCATAAAGGCCCCTTACCTGCTTCCATATTTTAGCTGAAACTCCCAGTCCACAGCTGTTCTGGTGCAAGGGACATGCATGGTAGGAGCTGTATTCTCTGGCTACTGTCAGCAGTTGTGCACACAGGATGGGCCTCAAAGACAAGATAGGCCCCCTCACACACACTCTTTCACACACTCCCTCTCACACACACACACACACAGGCGTAATTAGAACTCAGTGGGCCTCTCACCAAAATTTTGAATGGGCCCCCCACGCCACTCTCTTTCTATCTATCTATCTATCAATCATCTATCTATATCTATCTATATCTATCATCTATCTATATCTATCTATATCTATCATCTATCTATCTATCTAGCATCTATCTATAACTGTAAAACTGTCATTTCATGATCATTCATATTATCAGAATAAAGAAGCTTCAGTTAACCAACACAAGCGCACTCGTGGCAGGCTGGCAGCTCAATAACAAATGCCGGGGGAAAATGCTGACTTTTTTTTTTTTAAAACCCAGAGACTAGAATGCCGCCATGAGCATGTTGCTTCATGGTAGGAGCGGCGCTGCAAGTGCTGCAAGCAGACCTAGATAGATTATCAAAATGGGCAACAGAATGGCAGATGAGATTCAATGTTGATAAATGTAAGGTGATGCATTTGGGATTTAATAATCCCTGTGCCACCTACACCATAAATAACTCTGTGTTAAGTGCATCTGTAATGGAAAAAGATTTGGGGTTCTGGTAGATAACAGACTTAGCTATAGCAAACAATGCCAGGTAGCAACGGCTAGAGCTAGCAAGATATTATCTTGTATAAAGAGGGGAATAGATTCAAGAGAGAAAAATATTACTCTCTCTCTTTACAAGGTACTGGTAAGGCCTCATTTGGAATATGCGGTCCAGTTTTGGAATCCCATATACAAAAGGGACATCTTGGAAATTGTGGCACTTCAGAGAAGGGCAACTAAATTAATAAGGGGAATGGAGGGGCTTGAATATGCAGGCAGATTAGACAAGTTAGGGGTGTTTACATTGGAGAAGTGACGTTTGCGTGGGGACATGATAACCTTATACAAATATATTAATGGGCCATACAATGAACTCTCTGGTGCATTGTTTACTAATAGGTCATATCAGAGGACATCCTTTAAGGTTAGGAAAGGTTTCTTTAGTGTGAGAACGGTGAAAATGTGGAACTGTCTTCCAGCAGAAGTGGTAAATGCAAGTTCATTGAATAGCTTTAAGAGAGGCCTGGAAAAGTTTCTAAAACTAAAAAATATTGAGAATTACTGGTATTAATGCATAAAGATCTGGTTGATCCAGGGATACTTTCCGATTGCCGTTAGGAGTCAGGAAGGAATTCCCCCCCCCCCCCCCTTTTTTACCTTTTTTTTTATTTTTGCCTTCCTCTGGATTAACCGTTAGGTAGGGTTTAAAAAAAAAATAAAAAAATAGGGTGAATAGGTTGGACTTGATGGACGTATGTCTTTATTCAACCTTAATTACTATGTTACTATGTGTACATTTTATAGTATTGTGCACTACAGTATATTAGCTTCTGACTATATTTCATTTAGCAGCTCCAAGGGACCAACCCAAATAAGTAGTTTATCATCTACATATCTGAAAAAAGACTTGATATACTGTTAATATATAGGATGTCCTGTAAACAATTTTTGCTCAAGTTGCTGGACATGTAGGTTAGCTAGCGGCGGCGATATGGTCGCACCCATTGATGTCCCTTTGAACTGCCAATAGTACTGATCCAGAAATTTAAAATCATTTTTCTCAAGTACTACTTCTAAGCAATCAATCAGGAAATAAAAAATGTACTTCCTGATTGTAAGTACTACTTCTAAGCAATTGGTAGATCTGTGGATAAAAGACACTCTTTAATTATCTTTATACAATCATTTTGGGGTATAGAAGTATATAACGATTGAATTTCAATTCCACACAGGTATGCGTCTGGACTTAAATCTTCTAATTTTTTCAATGGAAAGGGTTCAGAGAAGGGCAACTAAATTGGGGGATTGGGGGAGCTTGAATGTGAAGAGAGACTAGAAAAGTTACAATTATGTACACTGGAGAAAAGGCGCTTGCGTGGGGATATGATTACTGTGTATAAATACATTAACGGGCCATACAATAAACTATCTGGGGCATTGTTCACCAATAGAACATGTCAGAGGACACGTGGCCATCCCTTAAGACTTGAAGAAAAAAGGTTTAGGAAAGGGTTTTTCACTGCGAGAACGGTAAAGCTATGGAACTGTCTTCCAGTGGACATTGTTATGGCAGGTTCATTTGTCAGTTTTAAAAAAAAGCTGGATGAGTTTCTACAAACAAGGAATGTTACAAGTTACTGGTATTGATACATAAAGTAGAGTTGATCCAGGGAAATTTCTGATTGCCACTTGGAGTCAGGAAGGAATTGTTTTCCCCTTCATAAATTTGTTGATTTTTTTTTTGCCTTCCTCTGGATCAACAGTTAGGCAGGAAATGAGGATATTGCTAGATGGGTTGGACTAGATGGACATATGTCTTTATTAAACCTCAAATACTATACTATACTATACTATACACGCTCAACCCGTGTTGATACTTGCTTTCTATGTAACCCCACCCCCCCCCAAATAGATCCAGAATAATCCAAATGGGTCTCCAATTTATGGCTGAACATTCATTAACCAAAGTAAACTGGATGGGAGATTTCAATACAGTTCTGAACCTAATATCAGACCTTCTCCAAACATCCAATAGTAGACCCATAATATCCCCAAATACCAAATTTAATCCTAACAGAATTACACATCACTGATACATGGAGACATAAATACTCTAAAGGTCGTGAATACTCTTGTTTTTCCCCAACCTATAATACAACCAATAATACAATGTCTAGTGAACCTATTTTACTAAAAAAAAATACAAAAATGATACACAGAGTACAAAAAGGAGCAAGCACTATACACTGTATCACTTAAGTTGCTTACTTCGAGATTATTCTGATGCTATTATTATTATTATATTAGATTATACTGATGCTAACTGGATTAAGTTCAAGGGTACATACCAGTGTGGAGCCAACCGTTGTAAAACCTGTAGTCATATAAAAAGAATGGATACATGCATTGGTACGGTTACTCAGAGATCCTTTCCTCTTAAACAGTATATTAATTGTAATACTACGTATGTAGTTAACGTCATTACATGTACCACTTGCAGCATCCAGTATGTGGGCTGCACCACAAGATCCCTTAAGTCACGAGTAAGGGAACATTTGAGGGGCATAGATAATAGGGGCATCCCTATTGATAAAAGGGCTGAGAATCGCCAATCGCGTCTACTCCAAGCCGAATTCAGATGGATCTTTAACTTAGACACTAGAGTTCCTCAAGGGCTAAACTCTGTATGATATATTATGCTATACAGGTTAACTTTGATTTTGTGTTTGGATATCTAGTACCTACTGGGATTCTTAGTGCAGATTCATCATGATGTGTACATGAGACAAGAGTAGGAAGGACGCTACTCACGAGGTTGAGATGTAAAGTTCCAATTGTTTATTCACATATAAATATTTTCAAAAGACAGACATCACAGGGCAGAAAACGCGTCAGGCGGGTGGACCTGGAGTCATTTTCTGCCCTGTGATGTCTGTCTTTTGAAAATATCTATATGTGAATAAACAATTGGAACTTTACATCTCAACCTCGTGAGTAGCGTCCTTCCTACTCTTGTCTCTTGAATAATTAGTACCTACAGCTGGGAGGTATCTTGCTCGATGAGAACCGCACCACGAGGTATTATATGAGTGCTGCCCCTCTCTCTTCCCTTTATATATTTATGATGTGTACATGCTATAATGTTATAATACTATACGGTTTATTTTTATTGAAGATACTATCTATATACTTTTTTCATCCTTTGGATAAGTTTATGGTTTTCCTTTGCATTATGTTTTGTGTATATTCTTTCTATCCTTTCTTATATCTCCTTTTCTCTTTTGTGTTATTGATTTGTTTTACAAATTTTTGGATTATTGATTTAATTTTGTTGTATTATGAGCTACACTGTATACAGTACCATAAGAATATGACTTTTTACCTATGTTTAATCCAGGTTTTTCTCCACCTCAAGGAGGCTCTAGCTTCTCTTTTTTTTCTAGAAGCGGTGTAGATAGTGCTTAGGGATAGTAATAGTTAACTCCGGGCCCTCCCTCTCTATTTGAAGGGCAGTTTCCTGTGTCCGTAGCGGTAGTGGGTCTAGGTAGCACTATGGGTAATTACCATCTTGTATAAATCAGCCTCCTTGGAGTGAATGCATTCACCTATGACTAAGGGAGGTGATCCTCCCGAAACGCGTCAGGGATTTATGTATCGTGAGTTGCTCTAAGTTTCTGTGTTTGATTAAAATTGTTTGCAAGTAACCTCAGTGTCCAGTTTTCCCGTTTTCCGGTTGGAGATACTGCTTCTATTTATACTTACCTAATCTATTTTACTAACTCTACAAGATGCAGGACCAAGAACACTGTCAGACCATGCACCTTGCTGGGCTACTATTAAATGGAATCCGACTCCCTCAAATACTTATGGAGATAAGCAAGACAAGATAATAAACCCCCTATAACGAGAACACTAACAACAACAACCTCTTCACTACTAACTGACCCTCAGGAAGTAATGGATTATTTTGTACAATATTATGAGAAACTATGGGCCATATTATAAAGCCGTGGTATCGCTAAAAGTAAATCTACGATAACGAAATCGTAGATTACAATCCCCATAGAATACCATTGCGGTAGTTTACTACCAAACGGTATTCTACGATCGAACGTTCATTAATTAAGGAACCTTCAGTCGTAAATGTAAGATTGTGATCGTAAATTAACTACCCCGCGGTATTTGTTAAAAAGCGATACCACGGGTTTATAAATATGGCCCTAATACCACCCAACTAAAACCCCAACAACATAAATATTCAAGAATACTTTGCACCAACATACTTACTACATTATCTACAACAGACTACCACAACCTAGAAGTCCAAATAACAGAAATAGAAATCCGAACAGCAATTTCATTACTTTCAGATAATAAAACACTGGGCACAGATGGTCTACCCACCAAGTTTTATACTCTTATTATATAGACACCTTAGCGCCCAGACTCCTCAATCTCTATTAACAAATATTCAAAACTAATGACTTACCAAGCAGTATGACAGAAGCCTTATCATCCTAATAACCAACCCAGTAAGAATCCCATATACCCAGAATCATACAACCCATCTCCCTACTTCAAGTAGACATAGAAATTTTAGCTAAAATCCTCTCCAAACGTCTAAATACAATAATTACTAAACTAATAGACCCCGATCAAACAGATTATACCGGGAAAGAACACAGCATTAAACACAAGATGTTTACAGTATATATGAACCTAAAGGCCCAACACCAAACCGCAGGAACTAAATGTATGTGAGTCTGGCCACAGCCAAGCCTTTGATTCAGTGGAGTGGCCTTATCTCTGGCAAGTACTTAACAAATTTGAGTTCGGCCCCAGTTTATCAAATGGATAACCATACTAAATACCAAGCCTCTGGAAGGAGTGCTCCCCAACCAATTCATATCACTCAATTCCAATTGTCCAGAGGCACCCGCCAAGGCTGCCCCCCAAAGCCACTGCTATATGCCCTAGCAATAGAACCACTAGCAACAATATCGGTTGTATTCAATTAGATCAACTGGGCTTGAAGTTTAGTTCTTGAAGACGTTTCGCTAGTCACCGCTGGCTTTCTCAATTCAGAAGTTTTAATATCTCCATTATTCATTATATGTATAGCTGGAACACTGAACCCAACAGATTTGGTGATGTTATTGCATTGCCAGACAAAACAGAATTTCCTGACCCAATATAATGAAAGGTACAAAAACACTACTAAGCCAACTCCCAAACACCCAATATATTAACAGGCTGAATTTGAGAAAGCCAGTCGGATGACTAGCGAAACGTCTTCAAGAACTAAACTTCAAGTCCAGTTGATCTAATTGAATACAACAGATATACCATGACCTGGATGAATGAGAACCTTCACAAGCACACTAGCAACAATACTCAGAACACACCCAGACATACAAGGACTCCATAAGCATAACCTCAAAAAGGTTGTAAGCCTTTATGCTGATGATATGCTATTATATCTAGCAGATCAAGAAACATCCCTAAAAAAAGCACTACAGATAATTAATAAATTTAGCGAGTACTTGGGCCTAGCCATTAACTGGACAAAATAAACATTCCTACCTATGATAGAAAGCTTTCCTCCACCTGAATAATCAATACAAATCCCTTCGACCCGAGCTTCACAATTTAAATATCTGGACATAATTTAAAACCCCTGATAAATATGATCAAAATAAAAAGCCAAATATGGTCCAAAGTACCATTGGGGGTAATGGGCAGAGCCAACCTGATAAAAATGATTCTATTACTAAAAATACTGTATATATTATGGCACTCACCAACAATACCAACTAAATATTTTAAAACAATAGATTTAAAACTTATATGTATGCGTTGTAAACAGACACAAACTATCATGGACAACCCTACAATGCCCAATATATATGGGGGGGGGATAGGAATCCCAAATTTTTATATATATTATATAGTAGCCCAGCTATTTCATCTCTTCTACTGGCACCACACTGAACCCGAACCAGACAGCTACTGGCCCAAAAATGCATGCAAGCACTCCCACATTTTCACAATGGAAAACAATGGTCAATGCCATGTTACCTTACAGAGACTTAAAGGGGAGTTGTGGTCTCCAAACAAGTGCTCCAGCCCAAGAAATGACTGACCAGAAAGTTAATGGGTGGGAGGCTGACATGTGACATTCCTAAGGTTGCTCCTCCACCTCGCCACTGGCGAGAACAGCCCCAGACTTCAGTGACAGGACAGGAGACAGGAAGTCCCTCCCCCTCCCTGTTGAGTGAAGATCCCCACACAGATGGTAAGGGAATCTACAGCCCTACTCTCCCACTATGTTCTCACTCTGCCTGAAAAGGCTGTTTTACAGTTTTCTGTAGGGGTGTGTGTGTGTCTGAATGTCCCACGGCACCATTGAGTGGGTGGAGCCATGGTACCCGCGAGTGGACGGGGTCACATGGGGCTGTAAGGGAAGGGGCAAGGGGGGCCTGCAAATGGAGGGGCCATGGGGTCCGTGAGTGGGAGGGACCAGGAGGGCTTGCAAGAAAAGGGGGGCTGCAAGGGCTGGAGGAGACAGATTGACTGGGTAGATTGGCTGTCATCCACTGACATGGTTTCAGAGCAGGAAGCAGGAAGAACAGGGGACCTGGTGATGCTGTTGCAATATCACTCACAAAAATGTAGGGAGACAGAGTGCCTGTACTGGATTTTTCTTTTTTTTTACCTTATGTATTAAATGTAATAATTCACTACCTACAAAATAATATATAGTGGATAATGAACCCACTACTGTAATTATACGAGGAGTTCTGTGACCATATAAAAGCACACGGTCGAAGGTCGAGGTGACTTAATATCTTTATCAATTAACAGTAGGGGTACATTATCTGTTATAACCCACCCTCCTTCACCCTAATTTAAAGACATTGCTATGTTTCCTATTGGCTGCTGTCCTTATGCTGCTGTACATGTTTAGAGGCTAACATTACCCTCCTAAACTCCCCTCCACACACACACCTTTAATTTTCTTTCATGCTCAAAGGCTCTCTGTGACATCCACAGCCCCCTTACCTCCCCTCCATCCTCCATTTCCACTCTCCTGTTCTTAGTTTCTTTTCTTCCCCCTCGTTACTGTGTGATGTCCCGCCCAGCAGGTGAAGGGTCACCTGACCTTTCACCTCCTCGTGTAGTAGCTGTTTGGACCACCCACTTGTGATCCAGTGTTCCGTTGTTTAGCTCTACTCTCCCCCCTCTTGTATTCCCTCTGACACGTACAAATCCCCTGGCTTCTCAGACCTGCTTCGTGACCGCCAGTCTTTGAACTTACACCAAAGGGTAAGTTTGCTGCTGATTATATACCAGTTGCCCCCACAGAGATCAATAGGATGGGTGGGTTATACGAATATTACTTCACCTGTATTATCCCTTATATGTTCCGCAGCAAGATTGCTATTGGATTCATAATAATAAAACATGGTCCATACATTACAGAACTCCCTAAAACATGGGACATTTGTATATTACAGATGGACCCATCCACACAGCCTGCACTCGAGGCACTCAAGTGATAGAACTCTTGTTCAGTGTTTATCTAATTAAAATGACTTCCAGACGTGTTTTTTCCTTTACAGTTTTCCTTTATTATTTTTTATGTAAAATATTTACAAAAATTCAATAAAAAACAAAAAAAGGAAATTCGGACTCTGGCATAGCAGTAGATGTGGTATACTTGGATTTTGCTAAGACCGACATTATGACTTATGTACTGTATATGCTGTTGGGATTGGGTGGCACATAGAAAATTAGTTGATGGATTTGAGTAGTTGTTAATCATCAGTATGGACTCAAATTCTAAGTGGGGAACCAAAGGGTTCTGTGTAGGGGCCACTTGTATTTAATCTGTTTATTAATGATTTGGAAGTAGGTATTGTCAGCAGGGTCTCTGTTTTTGTGGATGACACAAAACTTTGTTGACAATTAAAAGCTATGATGTGCAATTGTTGCAGGTGGATCTAGATTGAATCTCATCTGCCACTTGTGAAAATCTATGTTAATAAGTGTAAGGTGATGCATTACCTTACAAGTTTCAAGCCTTGAAGCTTGAGAAAGGTCTTAGGATTAAGGGACATTATTTATAAAGCCGTGGTATTGCTTTTTAGCGATACCCCGACTTTAACAATCGGTATCGTAAATTTACGATTATTAAACAGATTGGAGATTAACGATCAGTTTAACAATCGTAAATTTACAATACCGATTGTAAATCTACGATAACGAAATCGTAGATTTACGATCCCCATAGTAGTTTACTACCCCATTGTGGTAGTTTACTACCGCACGGTATACAACGATCGAATATTTGTTAATTAACAAACGTTTGGTCGGAAATGTACTATCGCGACCGTACATTTACAACCGCAATCCTAAATTAACTAACGCGGTATTGCTAAAAAGCGATACCGCGGGTTTATAAATATGGCCCAAAGACCTAAACGTTACCAGATGTTTTGCACTTATAACACTTAAGTGCTCCTTATTTTGTATTTAAACTATATATGTAGATATCTATTTATGTAGATATGACCATTCAATGTTTTAAAATAGAGGGGGGGAGAGGAGAATAAATTGTGAACAAGTGTAAAAATGTGAGTATGTATAAAACAGCCATATTGGTGTATCTAAGATAGACATAAAACGTAATAGTATTTATTATCATTAATATAATATACTGATGTCAATAATTATTATTAATAACTAGTTATTATAAATAACTAGTATGGATATTGTAAACCCAATAAGAAAAGACTGCTTAAATTAAATCTATGGAGGACGTCTATATAAGCATATTTAAAACCCCAATCAAATATGATATATGAAAATATATACCGTATATACTAGAGTATAAGCCGAGGTACCCATTTTTGCCTCCAAAATCAGAAAACCATGATTGACTCGAGTATAAGCCGAGGGTAGGTAGTTGCCCTTTAAATGTACAGTAATCCCATACAGTAACCCTAATACCTTTCCACTGTAGATGTTTGGAAACTACAACTCCCAGCATGCTTTTGTTGCTGGGAGTTGTAGTTTCCAAACACCTATAGTAGAAAGGTATTGGGTGTTACTGTATGGCATACTGTCCCCCACTCTAGAGCCCCCCCAGTTCACTTACCGTACCTGGCCAGGCTTCAGTCTTCATCTCTCCGCCGGCTGCCGCTCCCTCTGTGCAGAGCCGGCAGTTCCCAGTACTGCTTCGCGATGACGTCATCCCGCCAGTGTGATGACTTCACCCACGAAGAACTACTGGGAACTGACGGCTTTCCTTCCTGACTCGCGGCTGCATCTGGAATTAAGGTAAGTTTTCTCTTGACTCGAGTATAATCCGAGGCAAGGTTTTTAGGTTGATTTTTAAACCTAAAAACCTCGGCTTATACTCGAGTATATACGGTGTGTGTATATATATATATATATACAACGAATATTTGGAATTGAGCACACTCAATCAAGTATCAAACGTGTTTATTCACAAACAGGTGGTTGACATGTTTCCGCCCAACCTTGGGCCGTCTTCAGAACATCTGCAACAGTACACAGTGCAAGTTTAAAAGCCGATCTCCAACCAATCGGTAAGTGTGTGGTAGGCGGATCGGAGTGACCTCACTTTAGACACGCCCCTTTAATCTCACAACTACCATATTAACCCTATAAAGTGTCAATGTGCTATAAAGTGCCAAGTGTGGATAAGAACTATAAAAACTGTAAAAAGCTAAAACCCATGTATCAAAAGACAACTCCTGTATAAAACAAAAACATATATCTATAGATCTCACTACGTACCATAGCATATGGCGAATACTCCTATATGCACACAGAGCAACCTAACTGGCACTATTTTTGCCCATACCCTCTTACTGTTTTTCAGTTAGAAACCCCACTTACCCATAGTGTAATATACTCTTGAGACTTATAGATCTATCACGGGTGTCACCTATACTCTTTGCAACCCGCTAAGGCATGTAACAAGTGAAGCATCCTCTTCTCACCCGTGATCGAGGTCCACGACCTCATCTACACTACTTTATTGGGTTGGATGATGGGGTAAATTTATGCATAAAACCCCCGTGCTCGGATTTCAAACCTATAGTTGTAGTGGGAAGGAAGGATGATATTGCTTTAATAATACAGGGACAAAACAAAGGGGAAGAAAATTCAATGTGGCCCCCCAAAGAGGCTATAACATGCAGGGAACCTCACAGGCTGGGAATTACAGGTTAAGTCCGTGATTAATTATTTACCAGACCGTCTTATTATAAGAAACACTGAAGAGCCCACTGTTCGTTCAATCCCCGTGGTGTAAGTGTGCCAAGGCGGTGGATCCATCTGGATACACGACGAAGCAAAGCATTTTCAATATCCATCTTATTCACCAAGTGAGCTTGGAAACCATCTATAATCATCCACCGTAAGCTCCCTATAGAATGGTTGTGGGTGCTACAATGTTTAGCCACTGCCATATCACCATATTTGCTACTGATGTTACGACCCTTATCCTGGGTTGCTTGTCTGATAGACGTACGATGACTAGCCATCCTGTCTCTAAAGCTGGTTGTTGTCTTGCCAATGTAGAATAACCCACATGGGCACACGATGTAGTAGATATATTTACTCATGCACGAGAATCTGCCTTTAATCTCGATGCGTTTTCCTGAATGTGGATGTGGAAAGGTTGTGCCCGTGAGCATCCCAAGATGAGTCCTGACCCGAGGACATCATATACGCAGTGCAGTGAAGAATGCTCTGATTTGTATGTGGGGGAGACCAAACAACAACTGCATCAACGTATGGCCCAGCACAGAAGAGCCAATTCCTTGGGTCAGGACTCAGCCGTGTACCTGCATCTTAAGGATAAAGGACATACCTTTGAAGATTGTAATGTTAACATATTGGCAAAGGAACGTGACTGGTTCAAGAGAGGTGTCAAGGAGGCCATTTATGTGAAAATAAAGAAACCAAGCCTAAATAGAGGTGGGGGGGGTTCGACACCATCTGTCTGCCATGTACAATGCTGTTTTGACACCTTACTCTGGGCGTTCCTATAACACATCTTAGCCACTATCTAATCACACCCTTAACACCTGGCTGTGATATGCTAATTGGGATTTTCCAGGGTACATAATTGCCACAGATTCTTGTACAAGTCATTCTGAATTGAGAAAGCCAGTCGGATGACTAGCGAAACGTCTTCAAGAACTAAACTTCAAGTCCAGTTGATCTAATTGAATACAACCGATATACCATGACCTGGATGAATGAGAACCTTTACAAGCATGTCAACCACCTGTTTGTGAATAAACACGTTTGATACTTGCCTGAAGTCCCATGAGTGTGCTCAATTCCAAATATTCGTTGTATATACCGTGTGAGCAGCACCTGGGCAGTTGATGAGCAAGAGGAGTGCTCGCTGGTTAGAGTTGAACATATATATATATATATATATATATACATATATATATATATACTAGCAATGTATGTATGTAAAATCTTTATACACACTACTATAAAATTAGTTACAATCAGATTCTTTTAGAAATAATCTGATTGGTATACTAACTAATCAAGACAGAAAGATCAAAATGTTGCAAGACAAAAGTGTAGTCGCCTATACAGAAAATGATCTACTATACAGCCAATCCAAAAATGTCAGCAAATTAAGTAGTGGTGCTTTGAGATCCAAATTGAATATCTTGTATGACTTCTATGAGCTTAAAGAACAGCATCCATGTGGTTTGGCAAGGATTCATACAATTTTTTGGTGAAATCATCAGGATTTCAAGAAAACAGTCTTGCATGACTCCCAGAGTTCATCAATATTCATTGATTTCGTCTTCCATACTTCCTCTTTCATCCTACCCCACATATACTCAATGATGTTCATGTCATTTGACCGGGCTGGCCAATCCTGGTGCATCTTGATCTTCTTCGCCTTAAGGAACTTTGATGTGGAGATGGAAGTATGCGATGAAGCATCATCCTGCTGCAGAATTTGGCCTTTTTTATGGTTGGGAATATATGAGGTAGCTAAGATTTTTTTGGTATTTTACACTATTGATGGTGCCTTCCATACTGCAGATCCCTCACACACCCCCATACTGGATGTTAACCCCAGACCATGATTTTGCCTCCACCAAACGTTTCTGGGTAAATCTCAGCTCCATACAGGTTCCAGTAGGTCTCCTGCAATATTTGCGGTGACTGTGTTGTAATTCAACAGAAGATTCATCTGAAAAATCCACCTTTTGCCACTTTTCCAGCATCCATCCTTTTAGCAGGCTGTGGGACTTGAAAAATGCTGCACGGTTTTTCAATTGTCTTTTGTTTAGTGCTAGCTTATGGGCACTGATTTGACCATGGAGGCCATTTCGAGACAGAATCCGACAAACTGTTCTGGTTGACACAGGGATTTCAGGTGACCAGGTTGCCTTGGATTTTCAAGCCAACAAACGGTCCTCTCAAGCAGTTGTCTTGCGGGGTCTGCCTGACCTGGGCTTGTCAAAAACTTCTTCAGTCTCTTCAAATCTTTTCTTTATCCTCTGAACTTGACGCTGAGAGAAATTGAAGGTGTGCGCCACATCAGCAGTGGATTTGGTTTTCAGCCTCTTGATAATCAACACTTTAGTCTAAGGGTGAATCTTAGGCATGTTTGCAGAGGTCTATTTGCAGTTGATGTGAAGGTCTAGTGTACTGCGGTTCTTTTTATACACACCTGACACCTAATTGATCCATCATTAGTCACAAGTGAAGCCCATATGACAAGGCGACAACACTTACGTCTTTCCAAAAATTGATTCAATGGGCTTTACCAAGCTGTGAATATTAGAATACTTTGTTAGTTTCGTTTTGCATTGAAACATTATTACAAAAGATGTTTGGGGTAAAATGAACCATTTCTTGAAACAAAATCTGCATTAGAATTATTGTTATGCGGCAATTCAGGTCTATTTGTACACAAGCAACAAGACTTTTGTCAGAAACTGTACATACAATGTTTGCATTAAAGCATTTTCCATCTGAATTTGCCTTTTGTGGTCAGATCAATGATGTTTTGTGCTATACATATGTATTGCCCAGCTGCCTGCTATCCCCTGATAAACCCTACTTGATCCAAGTCTTTCAATTAGGGAAAAAATCTGTTGAGTCGATCTGCTGAGTCAAGTTCTTCTCAGAGGTGATCTGATTACATAAGGTCATTTGTGGGTTTTAGTGTAGGCAATGTTAGGGATACTAATGTTCTGATTAGCGATGTCTGAATAGGGTACTGTATACAATCTCATAATACACACAAACAGAACATAAAATAAAATAAAATAAAGGGTTTATTCTAAATAAAATAATTGCCTAAACCAAAACAGTTACTTTTCCACCCTTTGCAATTGGATGTCTTGAATTTGTTGCTTTTAGGTTTCATTTGTGTATATATGTCTCAATATGCTTATTGTTCAGGGTAGGAACCATGTGTTTTATAATTTGGAAAGCTCCCAGGACAGCTCTTTTTCTCACAGGAGGCTATTGGCGTTGTGATTCCAATAAATAAAAAAACAATGATTCCACAAATAAAAAAACGGGTCATCCACTGCCAAGGAATTCCATCAAGAATAAAGAATTGTCTAAACTACAGTTGTTTTTCCACCCTAGACGTTAGGAGATCATACATCTCTTGAGGAGAGGGAATGAACCTTTGTCTGAAAAGCTCTTAAGAATTTATTTTTTCATATAAAAGGTTATTTGTATTATAATTCCATAAATAAAGTCATTATAGACTGCCCATTTACAGGCAGCACCTTCACCCTTTAAAACAAAACACTCATTACTTATCCCCCAACTGGCAGATACCTTTGCCAGAAACAGAGAACCTATGAAATATCTGGTCACAAATTTATGTAAAAAACAGAACAATATCTGGTTATAAATTTATGTAAAAAAACAGATAAATATAGCATTTGGGGTTACGGCCAGATATTGACAAGTCACTATATTTTTGATGTAAGGATGGACATGCTTAAGTAAAAAATGGTATTAGCTCATTCAGTATTAAGCTTATATGATAAATTATATGATTAAAGCAGGAATAGGCGAACAGTAGATCTCTACAACTCTCAGCATTCCCCTACAAGCACTAAGCAGCTAGGAAATACTAGGAGTTGTAGTTTTCAAACATCTAGAGATGTTCTGGTTGACTATCACTGAGTATCCTCTACAATTAAAAATGTACACATTCAAGATGCAAAAATATCTATTCTAGAATTCTTTATTCAAATTTTTTTTTACAAGAAACAAGTAATTTGTAGTTCCCTCAAAATAGTACATTGATAAAGAGAAAGAACATTTTATTTGAAATATACTGGGAAAATATACACATCAATGAAACAATCAAGGTAGGTACAAACCCACCCCTATCCCCCAGTTTATCAACTTGAATACAGCATCAAAATAAATGAAGTTTAGTTAGTGCTAAGTTAGAAGCACATGCTTGGTAAAATCATTTTTTATTGTTTAAGCTTATCATTATTAAGAAACAAGATGTTTCAGGATTATTTTAATCAGATGAACTTTGGGAAAGTGTTTAACTTTTACTCTTGTTCAATTAACTCATGGTAGGCGCCACCAATCCTTGCAACATTATCATCAGTCGACGGACAGGCCTTTGTAAAGGATTCTGTGGATCTGCTTGTAGGAATTGGCATAGTTTCTGCCGTACCTGGTTCATAACAGTACCCATGTGGTCCCTGGTTACTGGGTCACTGTGATTTAGATGCATCATTGCTTCTTCAACATAGCTGGAAAAAAGTATTAGATCAGTTTTATTATCAAATAATATAGAAAAACAAATAATTCTGGCAATATCTGGCGATAAATAAAGCAATTAAATAGTGACATGCAAATGCAAACAGCTAAATGCTAAAAATATTTAAGGTAATTAGATTCCCACCGAATGGCTACAAAATTCCTCCTAGGGTTTTTCAAAACCCTTCTATAAAAACCTAATTGCCCACATCCTTTTTTATTTCAGACACTTAAAATTTAGGATTTAGCACTTATTCCTCTATGGAATAATATGGATGTTCCCTGAATTTTTAACAATACTGCAGGCTACAGTTGTCCCACAATTTTTTCACAAATACTGCAGGCTGAGGATATCACACATTTTAATAGATGCAGATTTTAAACCCTTTGAACTACTTCAGCAGGAATTCAAATGAAATGTTTTTTATACTTGAGAAAAAATAATTAAAAACACCATAAAATCCAAGCAAGCAGTGATATTTTACAAATACTATATACGGTATTTGTAAAATATATATTTGCAGTGGCTCTTTGGAAAAACAAGGATTTATTATACAACTGTTAAGTTTGGCATTGCAACTCAACGATTTCAAATTTGAGAATCGTTAATATATCCAGCGTACAGAGACAGCCATGGGTGCAGCCATGGCTCCTGCATATGCAAAATATTTTTATGGCACAATTTGAAGAGAAATATGTTT
Organism: Hymenochirus boettgeri; assembly: GCA_019447015.1. NCBI lineage: Eukaryota > Metazoa > Chordata > Amphibia > Anura > Pipidae > Hymenochirus > Hymenochirus boettgeri. The sequence goes on from CM033472.1 coordinate 67,308,930, forward strand.
TATCCAGATGCAACGCTAATTTATTATTTTACTGTTTTATTAATTATATCTTTCTAATATGGCAGAGGGAGAGGATAAATCTGGAGAGCATGCTGCTGGAGGTGAATAATAAGAATCCTAACATCACGCTGACTTAGCTGAGAAGAAGTGATTATTTTGTCTTTTTAGATATGAGAATTAACATTAAGGATCAACAGTTACAATACAGTTTGTTTAGAAAAGCTAAAGGAAAACTGCAGGAAATGGAAAACAGGTTTAAGGCTAGAGAATATCCTATAGATGTACTTAAATGAGACAAACAGCTAGCAGTCACCACAAATCAAAATGGATTAATTAATACCAAGATGGACAGGAACAAGAAAGACTGCTTTGTATTCCAGTATACTATTATGGGATCTATGATCCAAAAACCGGTCCAGAGACATTGGAATACACTATTCTCTGATTCCAAACTGGGTAAAATACTAACCCCACATCCTCTTGTGAATTTTAGGAGAGGACATAATTTGAAAGACAAACTGGTAAAAAATGATCTAATGAAATGTCATACACAAAAACCTGGAAACTTTCTAGCTAATGTAAATGGTTGTTTTAAATGCTTGCCTGTAAATGAATGAATGCCTGTAAATATATGTCAAAGGGTCGCTCTTTTCCTCCCCCTCATAACAGGTCGCCAGATTAACACAAGACAATATATCTCATGTACCATGACCCATGTTATCTATCTGATTTTTTGCCCTTGTGGACTAGCCTATGTAGGCAAGACAGATTTGGCATTAAGGCCATTTACACAGCATTTAGGGATAAAAAAAGTTACGCCTGTAGCTGAGCATTTTTTAGAACATAATCATAATCATTGGATACTTTCAAATACAAAGCTATTGATTATGTTCCAGTACCATGCAGGGGAGGTGACAGATCCCGTATGTTACTACGGCGGGAGACCTCCTGGATTTGCTATTTAGACACAGTAAGTCCCAAATGATTAAACGAATATTGTTCATTCTGATGTTTTTTAAAAGGTATCTTCATTTCAAAATCTTATTAAATCTGAATTGTAAATTCTGAGAAATCATCATTTGTAAACCCAACATTTACAGGAAAAGACCTGTCACTCCAGAAGCAGAAATTATAATATGTGACCCATGCCTGACCTCTTTGGCTGCCAGCACACTTTCTGCAACATTTAAGAGAATCAGCAGAGAAAAGAAGGCAGGAGGGAGATGTGTAAGCAGAGCAGTGTCCATGGTGAGGCTGTGCAGAACTTATAAATGTTGCAGACACTACAAGAAGGCAGTGAGTAAGGGAGGGTGGGGGAGAATTAGGAGTGCTCACTAAACATTTATAATTAAATGACAAAGCAAGCACAGATAAATAAGCGAGTACCACCATTTTAATTGTCTCAAATTGTAGTTTCAGAAAATATAAAGTTGTTTCAGTGAGTATAGTGACCCTTTATATGAGTGATAATTGGTCTTATTTCTGTATTTTCTAATAGTAATATAAATAATTATATTTAATATAATTTTATATAGATATCCCCTTTTATATATATGTATGTATATTATAAGCCTTTAACGTACACTAAGTTTTTAAAGGGACACTAATCTCCCCTAAAGCCAAAAAAAGAGCTATTTGCCATTCGTTTATATTATTCACAGGGAGGTGAGAACGCTTATTCTCACCTCCCTGTGAATAATATTACGCTCGGGGGACCTGGAACTTACCTTACAGCCGATCCACTCGCAACCGCTCCTTCACTGACAGCCGATCTGTCCCGACTGCGTGCCCTATCTTAGGCGCCAATACAAATGTTCATGTTCACTTTAAATCCACAGGAATTGATCACATGTTCCAAAGGGGAGGTGTTTGTTGTTGTTAGAGGTTATTTATGCACTTAAAACTGTTTGTTAAATAGATGCATAAAAATTGATAAAGGTCCTTAGTCCATGGCAGAAACTTTGATGCACGAATCTGTAGCACAAAATAAATCAGTTTTGATTCAATCTCTTGATGCAGAATGTTTATGGATTTATGGTAGCACCATGGTTATTATATGCAAGCTTGAGAAACCTACTGGTTATGTAGTGTATTTAATCTATATAATATTTGTATATAATATATTTCTGACAAAAGTCTTGTTGCTTGTGTATAAATAGACCTGAAGTGCCGCTTAAAGGCAATTCCAGCCCTAAAATGAAAACTTACATACAGGTAAATCACCCCCCAAAACCCTAAATGGTAATAGTTTGAAATTTGAGATATATAAGTCTAACCAGGTTCTTCCAGTTAGCAACTGTCAGTTGTGGATTTTGACAGTTGACATCACAGCCAATGACTGAATGTTAATCCCCTATCTGCCTCTTCTGAGCATGCCCAGGCTCAGTACCTGCTTAGTACAGGTTTCTAAATTGCTCAGTTTCCATGAGGCATCCAGAAGCATAGCAGGCATACAGTAATGAATTCATAGGACAAAGTATGATATATCAACATATTTTAAAGAGGCCGTTCTTTCTAAAAGATGTTCTTATGAGGGTGGAGTTGTCCTTTAACAATAATTCTAATGCAGATTTTGTTTCAAGAAATGGTTCATTTTCCCCCAAACAGCTTTTGTAATAATGTTTCAATGCAAAATGAAACTAACAAAAAGTATTCTAATATTCACAGCTTAGTAAAGCCCATTGAGTCAATTTTTGCAAAGACGTAAGTGTTGTCGCCTTGTCATATGGGCTTCATCTGTGACTAATAATGAATCAATTAGGTGTCAGGTGTGTATAAACATAACCCCAGTACACTAGACCTTCACATCAACTGCAAATAGACCTCTGCAAACATTCCTAAGATTCACCCTGAGACTAAAGTGTTGATTATCAAGAGGCTGAAGACCAAATCCACTGCTGATGTGGCGCACACCTTCAATGTCTCTCAGCGTCAAGTTCAGAGGATAAAGAAAAGGTTTGAAGAGACTGGAGAAGTTTTTGACAAGCCCAGGTCGAGGCAACTGCTCGAGAGGACTGTTTGTTGGCTCGAAAATCCAAGGCAAGCCCATTTCCAACTGTAGCAGAGCTCCAGGAGACCTGGTCACCTGAAATCCCTGTGTCAACCAGAAAAGTTTGTCGGATTCTGTCTCGAAATGGCCTCCATGGTCAAATCGGTGCCCATAAGCCAGCACTAAACAAAAGACAATTGAAAAACCACGTGGCATTTGCCAAGTCCCACAGCCTGCTAAAAGGATGGACGCTGGAAAAGTGGCAAAAGGTGGATTTTTCAGATGAATGGTCTGTTAAATTACACCACAATTGCCGCAAATATTGCAGGAGACCTACTGGAACCCGCATGGAACTGAGATTTACCCATAAAACAGTGAAGTTTGGTGGAGGCAAAATCATGGTCTGGGGTTACATCCAGTATGGGGGTGTGCGAGGGATCTGCAGGGTGGAAGGCAACATCAATAATGTAAAATACCAAGAAATCTTAGCTACCTCATATATTCCCAACCATAAAAAAATTCTGCAGCAGGATGGTGCTCCATCGCATACTTCCATCTCCACATTACATTTGGATCTCACAGCACCACTACTTAAATTGCAGACATATTTTTGGATTGGCTGTAAAGTAGATCATTTTCTGTATAGGCGACTACACTTTTGTCTTGCAACATTTTGACCTTTCTGTCTTGATTAAATGATAAATCTTTTTTTCAGTGAAACTATTTTTTACCAGTACATTTAATATCATTTTGGAGGGCTTTAGCTTTTCATATAAGCTATTTCTAACACCAATTGATCAATACAAAATCAGGTTAATAGCAGGAGTTAGGGCTAGGCCACACTGAAACGCAAACGCAAACGCAATAGCATGCGATTTCATGTGCGATTTTCGTTGCGTTTGCGATTTCTTCAATAAGTATATGAAAACGCATGCGATTGCGATTAAAAATGCAGAACGCAAAACGCAATCGCATCGAAAAACGCGCGTTTTTTTTGCGTTGCCGCGTTTTCAATAATTTTGAAAAATCGCAAACGCAATCGCAAATGCAAGCGCAAAAAAAACGCAGCAGTGTGGCCTAGCCCTTACTGCAAAATACACAGACGACAAGACTTTTGTCAGAAACTGCAGTGTATACACATGAACACATACCCATAACACACACAAGTATATAAAGTATAAGTATAAATGTATATATATTTGGTGACGCAACACTCACCTCTACTCAGCCTATAAGCTAAAGATTTGCTCATCTACCTAGGAGACCCAGACAAATCCCTTTGAACATCTTATGATATCATTGCTCAATACAATCCAATCTCAGGCCTATACATCAACTGGTCCAAATCAGCTCTTTTCCCAATAGACAAAACCACTACTATGCCTCCATTCGCTCAAGCACTGATACCAAAAACCGATAAATTTAAACACCTAGGGATCTACACCACTCAATCACCATCAAACTTCTATGAACTTTACATAGCCTCCCTTCTATCCCTAATTACTAACAAAATCAAATCCTGGCAAAACCTTCCACTAAACCTACTCGGTATAATTAATTAATCTAATTAAAATCATTATACTACCCAAGTTACTATACGTTCTCCAACACAGCATAACATATAACCCGGATTCCTTTTTTAAAAAAATTCAAAGTCTACTACTACCCTTTATATGGAACAGAGGAAAAAAAACTCAAAATATTCCAAAGACCCAAATTACAGGCAGGACTGGCTCTCCCCAACTTCCAACTGTACTACCTAGCTGTGCAGCTGAAATACTTCAGGAGCTGGATCAACCCTGAGCCTGAAGAAGGTGACTCCATCCCTCAACTATATAATACGGAGGGTATGCTGTTAGCATATCTACCATCGCACCCCTAACCATTTTAAATAGCCCAACATATAATCTCCCAGCTGGCGACACTGAAATACATAAACAGCAATATAAAATTTGGAACACAACACAACGACTGATTAAATACACCGATATACCTGGGAAAACCTCACTACAGGTATCCCACCCCTCCCGGATTGTCTGGGAATCTCCCTCATTCTGGGGTGGTCTCCCATACTCCCGCGAGACCACCCCAGACTCCCGGACTTCAGAGGAGACCTGAGTCTCCTCCCTGGTCATGCCCACTTTGCAAGGCCACACCCCAGAACGCCTCAGGAAGGCCCCTATGGCACAACCATAACTACCCTCACCTTAACTCCCTCAACATAAGTTGAACTATGGAACAAATGGGAATAAACAAATTTGCACATATAGTCAGAGACAAGCACTTGGAATTTAAACAAAAATTCCAAGTACAAGACAATTTTTTTTTTCAGTACTTACAGCTGAGATACTGCCTGCTTTCACTATTTCAAAGCTCTCAAATCCCAGTCTCCCCACACCCAATAATCAAACTAATTTTGCAGGAGAAAGCTAGACATATCAACTCCAATCTTTATACATATCTTTTGAACTCAAAACTCCCTGACGAAACAACCATTTATACTAAGAAAATAGACCCGCTATATGACCACCACTATATTTTGGTCAGTGAGGGTCCAAAAAATGGACCCTCACTAACCACCGAAGACTGGAACGACTGGAGGTGAATCAGACACCTGAAATGGACACCAACTAAATCTGCTAAGGGAAAGCTGTTTTATGGCAGAAAAACAATAATCCGCCTATGGATGGCCCCTAATCCCCCTTAAGTACACACTTGGAAAACAATAGTTACAAACATACTCTCAATGCTTAGACTGATATATGTTTGTCGTGGCTGTCTTAGTAAATTTAATAATATCTGGACTATATGGTATGACAACCTATAACCACCGAAAACTCTTTCACCTGAACAAATATGACTATAACAACTTTAGATGCCATAGGAATCTGATAGTGCTGGTTCTCTCCTTAAAGGGTATCTCCACTGATAAAAGTCACCTGGGTTGTAAGGATAGATATGTGTAAGGTGGGTATGTACCTGCAGTATCCTGTGTCTTTCAGCAGTAGTTTAGAAGAAATCCAATGAGTTTCCCCCAGAACGCTGTGGATGGTGCAGATCCACCCACTTTCAGTGACTGCCTGTCTGGGAAATGTCCGACGCGCGTTTTCCTTTAGTGCATACAGAACGTGAGAGGATCCGTCGGGGCTGCTGTCTGTGTGATCTGACTGGTTGGTTGATCACACACACACACACACACACACACACACACACACACACACACACAACACACAACACACCACACACACACACACACACACACACACACACACACCACACACACCACACACACACACACACCACACACACACACACACACACACACACACACACACACACACACACACTTCAAGCTACTGAGTTCACTGCTTAATGGAGGAATAATCACATGACCATCACAGCAGCTTGCTGGCCTCACTAATTAATGGAGGAGTAATCAGGTACTATCTTTTTCTCTCTCCCACTCCCTCCCATACCAGATTGCCTCATATTTCCAGCATCCCCTATGAAATCAATCATTGATCAGAGTTAGACACAAAACATCTTTATTAAAAACAATGCAAGTCTCCCTGCCTTTGTTAAAGTAGTGTGGGAAGAGGATTTTAACTTTTCCTCCCCTGTCTCTCTCTGCATGATTAGCTGTAAAAATGAACTTAGAGAGTCAGGGAGGAAAGGATTTCTTACTGCAGCCAAGTGGGTGTGTCTGCTACCATGATGATGCACATTGAGTGACAGCACTCTCAGCACAGGGGAAGACATACCCCCAGGAACCTGCACAACTTTTCCATGCTGCTGCAATCAAACAAAAGGGAATTCTGGAGAAAAAAGGTAGGGAGAGGGTTGGGTGATGGTGTACTTTAAAATAAACCAAAAAAAAAAAATGCTTTTTCCTCAGTGGAGATACCCTTTAAGTTGCACTGAGCCCCCATCCCGCTATCTACCCTACCCTTCCCAAGTAAAAACAGATCTATTATAACAACCAGAAGCCATTTGAGATGTGCCCATCTCTTATATTTCCAAGTTACCCCATTCCCTTCTGTTCATCAGAATGACCTGCAGAATTCAGCCCACACCTAGCTGAAAAGTTTCCAGCCTTTACATTGTAACCATTGTGCAATTATGTATGCACACAGCAATTTTTGTATGTAAATGGTTTAATTTTGCTAATAAATAAACAAGTTTAAAAAAAATACATATTTGGTGATGATAATAATGTCCCATATATTACAGAGGGGGCATATAATAATAATAAATAACTAGCTCCAGGGTTCTATTTAGCAGTACAGGTGCCTATACATTTGTGAGCATTTCTGATGATATTTCTATAAGTAGCCAAATATACACACATGTAATTCCTTCTGTATGTGGTGTGTATTTATGTATAAAAGCGCCATGGGTCCGCTGATGAGCACATCTGGAAACTCCCAACCATATCACAGAGCTCAAAACACTGTGTAACTCCTCCATTTACACAACAACATTACCACCCATCAGCGTCTTCATAACAAACAGCGTCTCACAGTTGCTAAGCAATCCTCGGCGCTCAGTACACTATTATTGAAGCATCACGTTTCCACTCTCACCGGGTCCCTGTTGGAGTGTGGAATATACACTATAATGGAAAAGGCTGCAACTCTAACACGTTTAATACTCTACATTACCAGTTCATTTACCAACTTATTAATAATAAATACTAGGTTATTCCACTACAAGCAATCAATGTCATATAAGGCACTCCTTCTATACCCAAAATTCTTTACAAAAAGCTTTGAAGGGCCAACTGCTCATTCATGCCCTTCGGGGAGCTTATAGATCCAACTAGCTTCAAGGCAGATAAGTTTCCCTCTCAATTCCCCCTCTGCTCTCATCAACGAAAATATATCTCAGTGTGGAAAGAGGATGATTATATCACCCTTTTTTCAACAGCATTTCTAATAGAGGCCCTATTATAGAGGCCTGTGTAATCAACTCATCAGCAGATGAGTTGATTAAACAGCCACTGGATGAACAAACTGCAATGGAGAATGAAACAAAGCAGGAAACAAACATATATAAGAATTTACAGCAAGAGCGGGGAGGGCTACAGTAGGACTCATTACATCATCATTCCATGCCCACCAGTAACCAGAGGAGGAGACCGGACCCTACAGTACCCACGCCTGTGCAGCGTGCACACGAGGACCCAGCTTGACCATGCTGCCCGTGCCCGAACGCCGACATGAGTCTACACGCAGAACCTCTGGTTAAGGCAGGACTGGAGCCATAACACAAACATAACACTTCCCATCATCATACTATGGCAGGTTACACAATTGGGACATTTATAACATCCCACCTTTTCCATTAGAGGTCTCTTATATGGAATGCTGTTTGTCAAAACCAATAAGTTTTGCAGACACATGTCTTAGTTATTAAAGAAGGGTAACTGTCTATCTCGCTTCACAATCTCCCAATGTTTCTTAACCTTTGATTTCAATGGGTAAATTTAGCAATAAAATTGTTACATGGATCCCTCCTCTTAGTTTCTAGCTTCCCATCAACAAAGGTTTGCACCCTATTGAGGGCCTGATCAATTTCTGACTGACTATACCCCCATGCCAACAATCTATTCACTGCTTCACCTATCTGCAAATCCCTTGTGGTAACTTCTGTGTTATTCCGATAAATTCTCAGAAGTTGGGAGAATGTTATCCCTCTTTTTACCGGGGCAGGGTGGCAGCTATGATATAAACAGGGTATTTTTATCAGTCACTTTCCTGAATAACGCTGTAGCAAATCTTTCCCCCGTTTTAAAAATACTAAGATATAGAAAGTCAACACGTTTCTTGAATGTTGGCCGTTCATTTTATAGGGGTCCCCTCCAAATGAAAAACACATTGTCAATATATCGGATATATAATAAAATAAATAAAATGTTCGCCTTATATTTTGATATAATATATGATTGCACAAAAGTTTCCATATATAAATTTGTAAACGATGGGGCCACATTTGACCCCATCACTGTTCCAGCGATTTGTCAATAGTATTGTTCCTCGAATTGGAAATAATTATTGGAGAGGATCAACTGGAGAAGGTCCATCAGGAATTCCACTGGTGGACCATTATGTCCATTCTGGATCAACGCCCCTCTACGCACTTCAATTCCATCAGATCTGTGGTATCACTGTATATAAACTCCCCACGTCATCAGCATGCACCAGAATGGGTAATCTCGCCCTGAAAAGGAGCATTGTTCTGTGCCTTTTATCCTGTACTGTTTTATCATTCATTTTTTATTATTATGGGGATATGCACTATGGGGGAAGTATAAGGGTTGGGATTTACACGTGGGTGTCACATTTCTGTGAGAGTGGAAACATGTTAAAAGTGCGATTTATGTAATAATCATTAGTGCGCTGAGGTCAAGTCCCGAGAGTGCTATCTTTTTTGAAAATACTGGCTGAATATGTACACCCGGGCGTGAGCAATGACTGAAGCTGGAGTGCCTCCTTCAATTATTATTATCTATTGCATGTTAATATATACTAGCCCGTTAGTACACAGTAGTAATTATGTATGTATGTTTTGCTATGTGTAGATACAGTGTCTAAAAAATCTTTATAAAGGGACATTTTAAACTGTTATTCAGTCATCAGCTTCCAGGGGAACTTCCAGGAAAACCAAATAGGATAAACCTGCAGGTCTGAGAATAGACCCAGACAATCCTGCCACAACCTAAACAGCACCATTTTTTTTTTATTGAAAGCTTGGGGTCATGCTTTCTGTGATACCAACACCAAGTGCACAAACATGCCTGCCTCTCCCTTATGCCCACAGCTGTTAAGCTGTAGGGCTAGAGAAAGGCTAATTAGGTCTCTTCAACTGGTAGGCATCAGGAACCTTTCCACACTTGTCCTCCCTCTCTGCTCTCAGGAACCACCAGGAAGCATCCAGTGGGCCCGATATAAGATTAGCCTGAAGGTCCTACAGACATTTAAAGCCTAAGTTTTTGCTTTAGCACTTCCTACCAAAAAGTTTGAACATGCAAGTGATTCATCTGCACTTTCCTTACATCCATAGCTATTGCACTATTGGATTAGGGAAGGATTATATGGGTCACTTAAGGCAGTAGGAGTCATAAACCTTACCAAATTTGCCCTCACTTCCAAATACCACATACCTGCCAGCAACATTCCATGGAGTCTAAGTGGTATTAACCTGCAGATGTGAGAACAGACCCAGGCAATCCTGACACAATGTGCAGAAAGTGCCCCAATCTTTACTTACCATGCCTCTATCCTTCGCCACACTGCCCCGGCCCTCTGCTTGCATGGAAATGCAAGCAGGGGGCGGGACCGGCAGCCGTGTCCGTGATTGGCTGAGAGGCAGTAAAGATCGGGGCACTTTCTGTAAATATAAGTTATGCGGTTGGGGCTGGGGGAAAGAACAGTACATAATATAAAAAGGATTTTACACTAGGGGGAGGGAGACAAAATCGGCAGGGAGAGGGTGGGGGAGGGAGGGGGAGAATGGCTGCAGTGCGCATGCCAAACTTCTCCTGGAGGGGAGACAGGAGGCAGAGTCCTATATGGACTCTGCTAACCTCCTGCTGGCCAGTTTTTGGGACTTTGGGGGGGGGGGAGGGTTACAGGAGAACCATATGGAGCTGGGATGTGAGGTAAGGATTTTTACACACTACATAGTGGGGCCAGTAGTGGGGCCAGTTTGGGGGTTGGACATGCCCTTTAATTAATTGTATATCATTTGTTTTGTAATTCAGTAGTAAGTAGTAGTACTATACTTTGTATAGTGTTATTTGTTATGGTGATTTTATTTAAATAATGAATTACACACATACATACCTTTCCTATGTGTAATAGTGTTATATACCCCAACCTAATTAGTTATTCCTAAAAACTCAATGCAATCTCCGTAAAAGTATAAGTTTATTTATATAAAATAAAGGATATATGTATGTATAGCTATGGGCCGATTGAAGAGACTAATAGGACAAGCAAATAATGTATTTGGCATGCTAAGGGAGGGGCATTTCGAGTGTGAAATGGAAGGCTTGACAGAGGAGAAACACCAATTAGGACTGCTAGAAATGGAGAACCTATTAGCTTAGGTAGAAGGGGTAAATAACATATCTCAAAAAATACAGCACAAGGGCATACAGTCTCCACAACAACTACAATCATCACATTATATAGTGGGTAGGTGTGAAATGCCTATAATGCTCGCAAGCAAGCTCACGATAATATGAGTATCCTATACTACAAAGTTAAAAAAAGTGGATCAATCTTGTACAATGCCTTTTAGTATAGACAACTTTTTTCAGATTTCTTTTCTGCCCCCTATCATAAAAAGATACAACTTCCTGTCTAGCGAACAGCTTTTTCCCCCCTTCTATTGATAGGGTGAGGTCTTACACCAGGGGTGCCCAGCCCATTTGACTTCAAGGGCTTCATGTGCAGCCCCTGACCACCTTTGAGGGCCACACAAATGTATAGGCCTATATATGTTATAATCAAAATGTGGAACATGCTGAAAGACTCAAATTGTCACTAATTACAAACTGTGACTCACAATAAATGCAGGTAATTTCAATATGGTTGTAATCAGACCAGTGCAGCCCTAAACACTGGCTGGTGAATTGGAGCGATGACCTTAAATATTTTTCTCCCACGTGTCCTCAATAAAATAGTACCCCATTTGCATTGATGCATGCTGAAATACTGCCACCAAACAAACCCAAATGTGCAGTTTTGTGGCTGCACTTTTCAGACTCATTTTTTTATTTTGTTAAGCCCCTATTGATTATAAAATATAATAGTGTCAAAAAGTGGTTGGTACCGAGAGATGCACAAGTTTTTGTATACTTTACTGATCCTAAAAATTAAATTTTTGGTCTCTTTTGGTACCTCTGCAAAATTTCCTAATATAGGCTTAGTTTTTCTTAAAAATTAATAATAAAATAATAATCTGCGTTTACTTTGCTCTGACACCACACTCTGACTTTGGGCCACTTGGAGAAGACCCCTTTTTTGCTAATTATAACTTTATTGTAGGGGGGGAAAGGAAGTATATCACTTTAAGATTTTTTTGCATGGTAGCTCCGGCCCGAGTTAGGAGGCGGAGCTTCTGACCTTGGGTGGGGGATGCTGGGAGTTGTAGTCTCTCAGTTTAGGTGGATCTCGCGGGTTCTGATCGCGGCACTTCGTGATGCCGTCAGCGTGTCATTACGCAATAGCTGATTGGCCGCGCCAGATTGTGCGAGATCTGGTAGCGTGACGTCATGGATGATGTTGCGCTAGGTATAAAAGGGCCGGCCACAAGGGGATCAGCTCTATTATGTTTTAACATTGCCGGAGGATTTAGATCTTCTCAGTGCAATAAGAAACAGCAGGCACTTGGAGAGAAGCTAGTATGGCTGACCATGGAGCAGATGCTAAATATGGTAAGGGAGAGGAGGCAGGCTGTCTGCAGGATTTATTAGGTGCAGACTCCCCAATCACCTAGAACTTGAGTGCAGGTGTTAGGCCCACTACAAGATCGGCCAGATGATGGCTGGTAGGTCTGTGCGTCAGTTATATGCCCCCTCTCACCTGAGTCCCAGTCCCCCACGCTCCACTAGGAGACAGCAGGGGCCACAGGCCAGACAGGCGGGCACTTCCAGAGGGCGGGCTGCGACGGAGGGCCTGTTGAGGGCATTAAAAACGGTACATCCCTCTAAATTGGTACAACTAGAGGTCCATCATCTGTTAGTTGGCCATGTTGGAGCCTGTGTTGCCTGCCATCTCTGCTTCAGCATCAGGCAGAGGAGGCCATGTCCCTTGGGTTTAGAAGACAGCCCGTCCAGCTGTAGCAGCAGCATCGGCAAGGGATGTAGCCAGGGATGTTCAAGTAGCAACACAAGGGGAAAATGTCACTAGGTCCACCATTAGAGAAATCACCCTAGCGCCGACAAGGATTAGGGATTTTGAGGAAAGAAGGGTGTCGAGAGATAGGAGCCAGCCTAGAGGAGAGAGGTGTAGCCACAGACATGGCAGGAAAAGTAGCAGGTATTCCTCATCGGATGAGAGCAGTGATGATTCCCATAGGCATAAGCGCAGGGGGTATCGCAGGGGAGATCGTCGTAGGCATCGTTCCCACTCCAGAGATTACAGTAGGTGCCGGTGATCCCACTCTGGAGGCAGGAGATCTAGGACGTCGCAGAATAAGGGAGAGGAGCACTCCACAAGAGGGCCCCCAGCAGCAACAGTGGACAACTGAAGTGCAAAAAGCCTCAGACATCAGGGCTCTGATGGGGAAAATAGACACCATGTTAACTAGCTTGTCAGCGAGTCCAGCCCCAGTGGGAGCGGCAGGGCTCCCGCCTGTGGAGGCGCTGAAGGAATCATTTTTGTTGGGTGAGCCCACTAGGAGTACACCTGTCAGGGGAGGTAAAAGAAAAGATTTGGAAAAATGATCATGTGGACATCTAGTCCCTGGGTATCTACTGACATGGTGACAATGGATAAGGATTTAGTAAAGTCCGAAAAAGGGGAAAAGAAGCCAAAGGTGGCTAAAACGTTTATTAATTGGCTACAAGCCTTTTGTGTTTTAGCAGGGGGTATTGGTCAATTTCCCCAGAAATGCTATGAACTTTTTGTATATTTGGACATGATATTTGGGGCATACAAAACACATGGGGGGACAGCCTGACGTCAGTATGACAAAGAATTTAGGAGACAGCTAGCGGTTAGGCCCAAAATGGGGGGGGAACATTAAAGCCACCGATCCTTGGCTAAGAATCATGTTGGCGCAGAGGGCAACAGTTGGGTCACCTTCAGGTCGAAGTGCTAAATTGCAAGTTCAGGGCAGCTTGCAGATTTAAACACGAGTTTTACTTTTTCGGGGGAGGGGGTCACTCAGCCGCAAAATGTTTTTAAAAATATCGTCCCTCCGGAAAACTAGGTAGTGGAGGTAGACCAGCGGATGCCGGTGAACGTGGGGGAAATGGAGCCCTGGCTCAAGATGTATCCGGAGAGAGTAGCGGCTTTTAGCGGGTTTTAGAATTCCATTTGAGTTTTCTCAGTCTCCCATGTTTTCTCATAATTTAAAATTGATCAAGGATGCGCCCAAGGTAGCGAAAAGGTTTTGTCAGATGTGAAGTTGGGGTGTTTAGCGGGCCCGTTTGCTGAGCTGCCTTTTCCCCATATGGGTTGGTCCCCAAAAAAGAAAGTGGAAAATCCCGCTTAATTCACCATCTCTCTTATCCAAAGGGCAGCTCATTAAACGACGGTTCAAATATCTGTTGTATTCAATTAGATCATCTGGACTTGAAATGTAGTTCTTGAAGACGTTTCGCTAGTCATCCGACTGGGGGGGCGGGGCTTTCCCAATTCCAATGACTTGTACAGATCTGTGCAATTATGTACCCTGGAAAATCCCAATTAGCATATCACAGCCAGGTGTTAAGGGTGTGATTAGATAGTGGCTAAGAGGGGTTATAGGAACGCCCAGAGTAAGGTGTTAAACAGCATTGTACATGGCAGACGTTGGTGTCGAACCCCCCCACCTCATTTTAAGCTTGGTTTTCTTATTTCACATAAATGGCCTCCTTAACACCTCTCTTGAACCATTCACGTTCCTTCGCCAGTATGTTAACATTACAATCTTCAAAGGTATGTCCTTTATCCTTAAGATGCAGATACACGCTGAGTCCTGACCCGAGGAATTGGCTCTTCTGGCTGGGCCATACGTGGATGCAGTTGCTGTTTGTCTCCCCCACATACAAATCAGAGCATTCTTCACTGCACTGCACTGCATATATGATGTGCTTTTCTTTCTTGTGTTTTGGTATTGGGTCTTTCGGATGTACCAATTGCTGCCTCAGTGTGTTGTTCGGTTTAAAGCAGACAGGATACGATGTTTTTTTGAAAATTCTTCTTAATTTCTCGGAGACCCCTGCTACATATGGATGACCATGTTCTTCCTCCTGTCTTCTTGCTTTTCCCCTTCACTGTTGGTATTCGTGTTCTTTTCTTTCCTTCTACTTTCTTTTGACAAAGGCCCAGTCTGGATATCCACAAGTTTTAAGGGCTCCTCTGAGATGTTTCATTTCTTTAGCCTTCGCCTCTGTGCTAGTGGGGATGTTCTCGGCTCTGTGTTGCAGGGTTCTGATGACCCCCAGCTTGTGATCTAAAGGGTGGTGGGAGTCAAACTCAAATACTGATCTGTGTGTGTTTTGGTTTTCTGTAAACCTCTACTTCCAGTTTACCATTTTCCTTACTTCTACCAAGCAGTCCAAGAAAGCCAGTTTGTTGTTTTGTACCTCTTCCCTTGTGAATTTAATGTTTTGGTCCACCACATTAATGTGTTTCTGTGAAAGCTTGTACTCCTTCTCTTTGGTGGATTTTAACCCAGGTGTCATCAACATATCTGAACCAGTGGCTGGGTGCTATGCCCTTAAAGGTATAAGCGCCTGTGTTTCACCTCCTCCATGTAAAGGTTGGCCACAATAGGTGAAACTGGAGATCCCATAGCACATCCATGTTTTTGCTTATAGAACTTATCCCTGTATTTGAAATAGGTGGTATTCAGGCACAAGTCCAACAAGGAACACACCTGTTCTGGGTTGAATCAGTTCTGCGGGTAAGCGTGCTGTCTTGGCCCAGCCATTTTCTCACCATGTCAACAGCCTCCTTGGTGGGTATACAAGTGAAGAGAGAGTCACATCATAGGACACCATAGTTTTCTTCTACACACGAGTACTATATCTTCAATCTTGTTGGTGAAATCCTGAGAGTTCTGGATGTGATGCTTAGAACTTCCCACCAAAGGTCTTAGCCACTATCTAATCACACACCCCTTAACACCTGGCTGTGATATGCTAATTGGGATTTTCCAGGGTACATAATGGCCACGATTCTTGTACAAGTCATTCTGAATTGAGAAAGCCAGTCGGATGACTAGCGAAACGTCTTCAAGAACTACATTTCAAGTCCAGTTGATCTAATTGAATACAACAGATATACCATGACCTGGATGAATGAGAACCTTCACAAGCATATTTCCGACGGTTCAAATGTTTCCTCCCACAGGGATATCCGTCTAGTAAAAAGGGCCAGGGTAGGGGCTTTGCTAGCTAAATCGGACATAGAGTCTGCTTTCTGTCTGCTGCCAATCCATCCAGAATGTTTTCATTTGTTGGGTTGTCAGTTGGATGGGATGTACTACTATGACAGGTGCTTACACATGGGTTGTTCCATCTCTTGATCCTTGTTCATATTTAGTTCATTCTTGGAATGGGCAATATCTTATTAAATCAATTCCACGAACATCATACATTATCTAGACGATTTTTTATTTGTGGGTCCGTTCAGTGTGCCTTTTTATTACGTTTTTTTTTTTCTAATGGAGAAGTTTGGGGTCCCCCTATCAGCTGAAAAAACTGTTGGCAGCCAAGGTTATTCCCAATCGAGGTCTGTGCATATCACTTTATTTTATCATTCCCAAAGATGATAATCAGATCATTTTAGGGAATGATAAACTTGGAATATGGGCGTAAATTCCCATTGTGAATAGAACTCCATTTCACAAATACTATAGTAGACTGTCATTCACTGACAGCTTACTCTAGCTTGTACTGCACTGTGATATGAATGGATAGCAGTGTTCCAACTAGACCACCAGGGGCAGAACAATCCTGTAAGGTCATTGGGGGCTCCCTTACCAGCAATTTCCTTACATCTTTGTGGGACCGGCAATTCCTATGCAGTCCCAGCTTTGGACACTGCTATCTCCCGGAATGCTGCATCCCAATTGCCACTAGCTGCCTTAAAGGGACTGTAAACTCCCAAAAATAATTCTGTGCCATTCGTTTCTATTATTCACAGGGGGGTGAGAACGGCTGCGAGTGGAGCGGCGGTAAGGTAAGTGCTAGGTCCCCCGAGCGTCCTATTATTCACAGGGAGGTGAGAATAAGCGTTCTTATACCGCACCTTTATAAATATAAGCCCTATTTATCAAACATTTATAAACGAAAGTGCTCAAGTATTAAAAGTGCTTTACAAATACATGGGGTAAATATACAGAAAGCACAATTTAGCATCTAGATGAACAAAAGATAAGGCAGACATTATCCATGTTATATTTGTTGTAACACTTTAATCTGTTTTGTTTTTTATTTGTTTTGATGAATTTATAGAAATTTAAAATTCATGGTTCTAGATTCTTTTAATCTATTAAATTATAACATTTTATAGAGTGTTATAGTTCAGCCCAAACACTACAGTAAAATATAACTGCTGTGCAGAGCTTAAATATATCATTGGAAGTTTCTACAAAGGATAGATTAAAACCATCCACCATAAGTCACTCTCTCCAATAACCCACAGGTGTCACCATGGAGTTTGTTAAAGAGGGATCACTATTTGTAAGCCTGAGGTCCTATAAAGAACCCAGACTATCCTGCCATGTTTTAATCTTGTTAGATTTCACGAGTTCTATGGGTGAGGTTTGTACCGTGTTAGCCATAAGTAAGAGAATAAAAGTATTGGCTAACTAAACAAAAATAGCCAGTTTCATCAGGCTGGATGTTACAAAAGAAACTGAGAAATCACAAATTTATATACACATAGGAACAGTAGGAACAGTAAACATCAAACACCAGTGATAAGTTGAACAGTTGACCAGGTACAGATACAAACTAAGGAGGGGGGTGGAGGATGGGTAAGGACTTGGGAGCACAAAATACCAGTCAGCTATATAGATTGAAGGGGGGGGGGGGGCTTAAAGGGGTAGGAAGCTCTCAACAGAGCATACAATGAAATAGAGCCTTCTTACAACAGAAGGCACTGCAAAGCCTCATCCTATATATCCTATATATCAATATTAGAAAAAAGGGAAAAACTGCCGATTTCTCTAGGAATGCTGGAAGAGACAGAGACATACAAAGTAATTTTATCATAAACAGACATCAAGGACTGACATTATAAGTAGTAACCAGCATGGATTTAGGAGGAATAGATCTTGTCAAACTAACTTGCTTGGCTTTATGAGGAAGTAAGTAGAAATTTAGACTGTGGTATAGCAGTAGATGTACTTGGATTTTGCAAAGGCTTTTGATACAGTCCCCCATAGGCGACTAATGAATAAGCTAAGGTCTGTTGGTCTGGGGAGTCACATTTGTACATGGATAGAAAATTGGTTAAAGAATAGGATGCAGAGAGTAGTTGTTAATGGGGCTTCATCATTATGGACTAAAGTGCTAAGTGGGGTGCCACAGGGTTCTGTGTTGGGGCCGCTTCTATTTAATCTATTTATTAATGATTTGGAAGTGGGTATTGTCAGCAAGGTTTCTGTGTTTGCTGACGACACAAAACTTTGTTGACCATTAAAAACTTCAGAGGATGTGCAATCGTTGCAAGCGGATCTAGATAGATTATCACATTGGGCTGCTAAGTGGCAGATGAAATTCAATGTTGATAAATGTAAGGTGATGCATTTTGGACTTAAAAATACTTGTGCTACTTGTACTATAAATGGCTCTGTGTTAAGTGAATCCCTGTTGGAAAGGGATCTTGGAGTTTTGGTGGATAACAAACTTAAAGGTAGCAAGCAGTGCCAGGCGGCAACAGCCAGAGCCAGCATGGTATTGTCTTGTATAAAGAGAGGTATGGATTCAAGGGAGGAAAATGTAATTCTCCCTCTTTACAAAGCATTGGTAAGGCCTCATTTGGAATATGCAGTGCAATTTTGGAATCCTGTGTACAAAAAGGACATCTTTGAAATGGAAAGGGTTCAGAGAAGGGCAACTAAATTAATAAGGGGATTGGGGGAGCTTGAATATGAAGAGAGACTGGAAAAGTTACAATTATGTACGCTGGAGAAAAGGCGCTTGCGTGGGGATATGATTTCTGTGTATAAATACATTAACGGGCCATACAATAAACTATCTGGGGCATTGTTCACCAAGAGAACATGTCAAAGGACACGAGGACATCCCTTAAGACTTGAAGAGAAAAGGTTTAGGCTTCAAGCTCGGAAAGGGTTTTTCACTGTGAGAACGGTAAGGCTATGGAACTGTCTTCCAGTGGACATTGTAATGGCAGGTTCATTGGTCAGTTTCAAAATAAAGCTGGATGAGTTTCTGCAAACAAGGAATGTTGCAAGTTACTGGTATTGATACATAAAGTAGAGTTGATCCAGGGAAATTTCCGATTGCCACTTGGAGTCAGGAAGGAATTTTTTCCCCCTTCATAAATTTGGTGGGGGTTTTTTGCCTTCCTCTGGATCAACAGTTAGGCAGGAAATGAGGATATTGCTAGATGGGTTGGACTGGATGGACGTATGTCTTTATTCAACCTCAAATACTATACTAAGGCACTGGTAAGGCCTCATTTGGAATATGCGGTGCAGTTTTGGAATCCCATATAGAAAAGGGACATCTTGAAATTGAAGCAGTTCAGAGAAGGTCAACTAAAATAATAAGGGGAAAGGAGGGGCTTGCATATGCAAGCAGATTAGTTAGGGCTGTTTACATTGGAGAAGCGACGTTTGCGTGGGGACATGATATAGAATTGTACGATATAGGTTTACAGAACAGAATGGTGTATAAACGACTGGTCCTAATGTAGAGTTATAGAACCAGTCTTATTATGGAACTGTGTAACATACTGATGAGAAGCTCATCTTTGGAACCGGAATAGATCAGCAACCTTATGGAAAATGAAATCAAAGGATAATTAAGCAGAGGACCAATGAGAATTGAAAGCGGGGTCCATTTAAGCGACCGGTGTAAGGTGGGTGTCACTATCTGATGAAGCTCAGAGGAGTGAAATGCGTCAGTGACAGACACCGGAAGAAGGAGGTGTTTTAGCACGAGCAAGATCGGAATTCAAATCTGTACTACACGCCGTTACGAGTCTCCAGCGTTCGTTGGTATACGATACACAATACCTATTCCGGATCCATTGAAAGTCCCGGATGCAAACAAGCTACGGATACTGCAAAGGTATCAAGTGTCCGGGAGAGTACGGAATCCATAGAACGTGGGGAAAGATATTCTAAGAGGATCGGTGATGTATATTACTAGCTTGTGCTAATTATACCACCTCATGATATTTATGTGTGCACACTAATTTGACTGTTATACGGACTTTTAAGGAATCTTAAGGATTTGCTGTTTTTCTACATATTCTAAGATCTACAGATGACGAAACATTGTTGCTTTGCCTGATATTGCTACTCATCTTAGTGACTGCTCTTCACCTGCGCTGTACCAGACGAGTTATTTTAGATCCTTTTTATATACAGAGTTCATGTTAGAGTTATTTATATTGGTTTAGATACTTTAGGTATCAGGGAGGAATACGGTTGTAGCTGGCCAGCTATATATACTATATATGTGTATTTTTCTGATAATAAATAGTTTTTATATTTTTAGCTATATTGTTGTGGTATACCCAGGTTGTCTTTATTATAGATAACAGACTTAGCTATAGCAAACAATGCCAGGTAGCAACGGCTAGAGCTAGCAAGATATTGTCTTGTATAAAGAGGGGAATAGATTCAAGAAGAAAATATATCTCACAACTAATAACTTTAAGCAAGAAAAATATCTCCCTCGGGTTCACTGGGTCAAGGCCGTATTATTGGGAAATATGCGGTGGACATTTTGGAATCCCTATACAAAAAAAGGGGCATCTTCAAATTGAAGACAGTTAGCAGAGAGAGTCAACTAAAATAATAAGGGGAAAGGAGGGGCTTGAATATGCAAGCAGATTGTAGGGCTGTTTTACATTGGAGAATCGACGTTTCGTGGGGACATGATAACCCTGATACAAATATATTAATGGCCATACATAAACACGCTGTGCATTGTTTACTAATAGGTCATATTCAGAGGACTCGTGGACATCCTTTAATGTTGGAAGAAAATAAGTTCCCTCTTCAGGTTAGAAAGGTTTCTTTACGTGGAACGGTGAAACTGTGAAAAACTGCTTCCAAGCAGAAGTGGTAATGGTAAAGTTCAATGAATAGCTTAAAAAAGGCTGATGATAAGTTTCTAAAACTAAAAAATATTGTGAATTACTGGTATCAATGGCATATAGATCTGGTTGATCCAGGAATACTTCCGATTGCCGTTGGAGTCAGGAAGGAATCCCCCCCCTTTTTAGTGCGTTTTTTTTTTTGCCTTCCTCTGGATCAACTGTTAGGTAAAGGGAAAATTAAAAAAAAAAAAAAACAGGGTTTGGACTTGAATGGATGTATGCTTTATTTCTACCTTAATTACTATTATTACTATGATTTCTTTTATGAGTAGTTTAACTGTAGCTGTGAATGTTGTTGACAGTTTCCACAGTTGAATGGAACTGTATGCTTTGTGCAGGCTTGACAGTTGGTTTGTGGGAAAAGTCAGGTCGGATGGAAATAGGGGAGTGTATTAAAAGAGGGAGGGGGATCTACTGCTTCTTAACAAAATGTGTGCGTGAGATATAGTTTAATGTACCACCTTTAAATATAGTCAGTAGTAGATACTGTAAAGGTAGCACCAAGACTCATATTAGTGTTGATTGGCGTTAAGATGATCTAATAAAACTTTGTTACCCTGTCATGAGACCAGATAGAACATGTTGCCTTTTTAAGAACGGTTGACAAGCACATGTGATTTAAAGGGCATGTCCACCCCCAAAATTACATTTGATATTCTGATAGAGAGCCTCCAAAACCTAAGATTGTTAACTGCAACAAAAGCTAATTATTCTGCCCCAATTATACAAAGGTGCAAATAAAGCTGTTTGGTGTTATAACAGCATACTAGTTCAGTACTTAAAAGAGTTTAAATAACATAACCGATTACATCACAACACAGGATATAATGGGCACTTACGGGATCAAAATGCAAATGTAAAAAAAAAAACAACAAATAAAGAATCAAACATAAATTAAAGAAAAATCCAATCAAATAAACATGTAACATCCATCAAATTGGCTAAGTGCTTGGACAGGAACAGACATAAGACGCTGTTTAAATACATTTACATTAAGTAAATATTTTTGGCAGTTGTGTGATATGTATGTATGTATGTATATGCTGTGAAGGTTCTCATTCATCCAGGTCATGGTATATCTGTTGTATTCATTAGATCAACTGGACTTGAAATTATGTTCTTGAAGACGTTTCGCTAGTCATCCGACTGGCTTTCTCAATTCAAAGGACTTGTACAAGAATCTGTGGCACTTATGTACCCTGGAAAATCCAATTAGCATATCACAGCCAGGTGTTAAGGGTGTGATAGGATAGTGGCCTAAAGTGTTATGGAACGCCCAGAGTAAGGTGTTAAAACAGCATTGTACATGGCAGACAGTTGGTGTCACCCCCCCACCTCTATTTAGGCTTGGTTTCTTTATTTCACATAAATGGCCTCCTTAACACCTCTCTGAACCAGTCACGTTCCTTCGCCAGTATGTTAACATTACAATCTTCAAAGGTATGTCCTTTATCCTTAAGATGCAGGTACATGGCTGAGTCCTGACCCGAGGAATTGGCTCTTCGTGCTGGGCCATACGTTGATGCAGTTGCTGTTTGGTCTCCCCCACATACAAATCAGAGCATTCTTCACTGCACTCACTGCATATATGATGTCGCTTTTCTTGTGTTTTGGTATTGGGTCTTTCGGATGTACTGCCATTGCTGGCCTCAGTGTGTTGTATCGGTTTAAAGCACAGGGATCGATGTTTTTTGAAATTCTTCTAATTTCTAGGAGACCCCTGCCTACATAGGGATTGACCGATGTTCTTTCTCCTGTCTTGCTTTCCCCTTCACTGTTCTGCATCTTAAGGATAAGGACATACCTTTGAAGATTGTAATGTTAACATACTGCGAAGAACTTGATCTGTGGTTCAGAGAGTTGTTAAGGAGGCCATTTATGTGAAAATAAAGACCCAAGCCTAAATAGATAGTGGGGGGGGTCGACACCAACTGTCTTGCCATGTACATGTCTGTTTTAACACCTTACTCTGGGCGTTCCTATAACACCTCTTAGCCACTATCCTATCACACCCTTAACCCTGGCTGTGATATGCTAATTGGGATTTTCCGGGTACATAATTGCCACAGATTCTTGTACAAGTCATTCTGAATTGAGAAACCAGCGGATGACTACGAAACGTCTTCAAGAACTACATTTCAGTCCAGTTGATCTAATTGAATACAACGATATGTATGTATAGTTTATTTATAAAGCGGGGCCACAAAACAACGCAAATCACATTAACAAAAAGAACAGAACCACTTTATGTTCATCCTATACAAGTCTCTTGAAAGTCAAAGAGAAATATACGATGGTTTAGGAATCAAATAAACTTTATGGACCATTCAAAGAATCAGCATTGAAATGTCCCATAACCCTCATCTTTTTACTGACATATACAGTGCGGGATATTACAGGGCTTACTGTGATATCACTGGTATATTACTGGAATATACGGGTCAAACAAACCTATGGAGCAAGCCAGATGTACAAGAGCCATCTAAAAATAGTCCCCAACAAAAGGCACAACTACGTAAGGCTCATAAAGTGCTAAAACCGGTTTATTGGTGACTCATGAACCGCGAGTACTTAAAGAAAAAGTGCACATAACCCCCCCTCCCTCCCTCACCTAACATACCCCAGAACAAAACACATATCATAAAACCAAGTACAAAAAAAAAGTCCCGTTGTTGTTGACTTAATCTATGTGTATACCTGCACTAGGAATCGATATCCACCGTTAGCTCCACCAGCTACCTTCCTCTTTTAGTACCGGGGACGCCCGGGTGTGATATGCGTGGTACTTAGTTTTAGGTTATGTATATGTTTTTGTTCTGGGGTATGTAAGGTGAGTGAAGGGAGGGGGGTTTATGTGCACTTTATCTTTGAGTAACTTGATACTCGGTATTCATGAGTCACCAATAAACGTTTAGCACTTTATCAGCCTTACGTAGTTGTGCTTTTATTGGGGGACTATTTTTTAGATGGCTTTTGTACCATCTGGCTTGCCATAGGTTGTTTGATACCATTTTCTTCCCCATGCCTTAGTGTACCACCGTATCTGGTGGTCTACAAGGCTGGGTATGACATGAGCTGTGCACCTGTCCACCTTACTGCTACTGGAATATAACTGGGGTATCACTGGGATATTTTTGGAATATTACTGGACTATAATGGGTATCACTGGGATATTACTGGAAATTCCAGTTATATCCCAGATATGTCCCAATAATATCCCAGTTATATTCCAGTAATATCCCAGATAATCCCAGTCTGGAATATAACTGTGATATACCTGGAATATTATGAGAATATAACTGGGATTATATTGAGACATACTGTATCTAGGTATTACTGGAATATAACTGAGAATTACTGGAACATTATTGGGATATTACTGGGATATACCTGGGATATTAAGGGAACATAACTGGGATATTACTGGGAATAATGGGTATCACTGGGATATACTGGAAATTCCAGTTATATCCCAGATATGTCCCAATAATATCCCAGTTATATTCCAGTAATATCCCAGTATATCCCAGTCTTGGATAACTGTGATATACCTGGAATATTACTGGAATATAACTGGGATTTACTGAGACTACTTGTATCTAGGATATTACTGGAATAAACTGAGATATTACTGGAACATGTTGGGATATTACTGGGTATATCGGGATATTAAGGGATATTACTGGGACATAACTGGGATATTACTGGGATATACTGGTACTAGGATATTACGGAATATAACTGAGATATTACTGAGACATACTGTATCTAGGATATTACTGGAATATAACTGAGAGATTACTGGAACATTATTGGGATATTACTGGGATATATCTGGGATATTAAGGGATATTACTGGGACATAACATGTAGGATATTACTGGGATATTACTGGAATATAACTGGGGAATTACTGAGACATACTGTATCTAGGATATTACTGGAAATAAACTGAGTATTACTGGAACATTATTGGGATATTAATGGGATATATCTGGGATATTAAGGGATATACTGGGACATAACTGGGATTTACTGGGATATACTGGAATATAACTGGGTATTTACTGGAATATAACTGGATATTACTGGAATATAACTGGATATTACTGGAACATTAGGGGGATTATTGGGATATATCTGGGATATAGGATATTACTGGGAAATAACTGGGATATTACTGGGATATACTGTATCTAGGATATACTGGAATATAACTGGATATTACTGAGACATACTGTATCTAGGATTTACTGGATATAACTGAGTATTACTGGAACATTATTGGGATTATATGGGATATTAAGGGATATTACTGGGACATAACTGGGATATTACTGGGATATTATGGAATATAACTGGGATATTACTGAGACTACTGATCTAGGATATTACTGGAATATACTGAGAATTATGGAACATTATTGGGATATTACTGGGTATTTGGGATATTAAGGGATATTACTGGGACATAACTGGGAATTATGATATAACTGGGATATTACTGGAATATAACGGGATATTACTGGGAATATAACTGGGATATACTGGAATAACTGGGATATACTGGAATATAACAGAAATATAACTGGGGTATCACCAGGATATTTGGAATATAACTGGGGTTCATTGGGATATATATGGGATATAGCTATAATTTTCTGGGATATCACAGTTATGTGCAGATGTTCTAGAGAAGTGAACTGAAGACAATGTGGATTCTAGACAAGGGACATAAGTTCTAGACTGGGACATATGTTTTAGACTGGGTGTAGAGTTCTAGACAAGGGAAAGGTTCTAGACAAGACAGATGTTCTACACAAGGACCAATGTTCTAGACAAATCACAGATGTTTAAGACTAGGTGCATTGTTTTTGACTGGTGTTCTAGACTAGGGACAGCTGTTCTACTAGGTTCATTTGTTCTATGGGACAGTTGTTCTACACTGGGGAAGAAGTTCTAGACTAGGTGCTGATGTTCTAGACAAATAACGGAAAGATGTTTGGACTGGGGCAGATGTTCCTATTTTCTTAGACTAGGGGCAGATCCTAGATAAAGGGCAGATGTTCTAGGCTAGGGACAGTATTTTATACTAGGTATAAAATTGTTAATACTGGGGACAAAGGTTTTAGACTGAGGAGACATGTTCTAGGCTAGGTGCAGTTGTTTACACTAGGGAACAAAACAATGAGATCTAAATAAATCTATGAAGTAATTGTAAACATGTTCTGTCCATGTGACATATGTCGTAATGTATTTACCATGTAACCTGTATCCTGTCCTTTGCCTGACTTCTATAAGGTCACCAGCAAAAATGTCAAAATACAACGTTTAGAACCTCAAACTGTTTAATTCTGTTATATTTCCATGTGGTAGGAATACTGTAAACAGGGGGGGATTTTATATAAGTACCATAGTTGCTTTAAACATCCTCGTTCTTAGTATTTTGTTAAGTTACTTTAGAGTGGCATAAGGGATTTTTGGTAATTAATGATATTCCTTATATCGGAACCTCTTCGTGGTTTCCCCAATGACATTGGCATTTAATTATCTCTTCTACCAAACATTGTATCCTCCAAAGTCCTCCGCCTGGGGCTATAGAAATCTCCCTCCCAGGACCCCATTCTCCCCTGTTAAAAGGAAAAGGGCCCACGAAATTATGGAGCAAGTCACATTAGAGATGTTCCTATTTAATAGCCTACGAAATAATTAATATTTAAAAGCCTTTGGATGGTTATAAAATGTTATTAAAAGCCCCTCCTGCTGAAATGTTAAATAACAGATTCACCAGCCCAGCGCTATTTAAATATTAAATGATTGAAATTGTGGCTCCTCCTGTCCACATCGACACACCAATAAACCTCCTGTCCTGTCTTCAGCAAAGAGTGTGGTTGCTTGTGAGCTGTAACAATGACTCCCTCAGAGAGGCTGATGGGATGTGTAGTTATGACAAACGGAGAGATTATTAATACTGGACATTCAGAACAACATTAGATGGAATGAAAATTAATTACATTCATGTGGATTTGCAAAGTTCAAAATTGTGCAAGGCAGGAACACCTGATGACTGTTGCAGTTGAGTGACTGATTGGCGCGGACGAATATGTGAGTCACGGTGAATTTGCCCATAGTAAGACCGCCATATAATTTTCCAACATGTCCGACACCTTCGCCTGAATCGGGAAAATGGGCGATTGACATCAGTAGCTGCCGCTGGTGAAATCTCAGCACAAATAGACAAAAATATCTGTCAGTGAGGGATAGGCCACACTGCTGCGTTTTTTTGCTTGCGCTTGCGTTGCGATTTTCCAAAATCATTGAAAACGCGGCAACGAAAAAAACTCGCGTTTTTCGGTGCGATTGCGTGTTGCGTCTGCATTTTTAATCGCAATAGCAGCGTTTCCTATACTTATTGAAGAAATCGCAAAGCAACGAAAATCGCACATGAAATCGCATGGATTGCGTTTGCGTTTTCAGTGTGGCTGCCTTAGGCCAAAAAAATCTGCCTGGTGCAAAAGCCTAGGCTGTGTCCGCAATTGGAGCGCCTATGTGTGCAAAAAAAGGGATAGCATGCACTTGATTAACGGATCGCAACGCAGTTAGTGTGGCCAGTCCTACTGCCCAACACAAGTGTGGCTTTTAACCGCAGCCGAATCCCAATTTTGATCTCATCATGTGTTAAAACGTGTTGTGTGGCCTAGCCTAAGAGTTATGAAATGATGCCAAATGTGGACTAGCACAATCATTAAAATGTAATTAATCAGGTATTAGTGATGGTTTTCACGAGAAGAATATTTATGAGGATATAATTGAATGGGAGGGAAAGTAATTTAACAGACCAATTTTTAACACAATAAAATCATTGTACCAAAACTGGAACTGATTTGTCTTATATGTGTGTGCATGGGCCCCTTACTGTGATGCTTAAAAGCCACCCGACTTTCCCATTAAGCTTATCAATTATCATCATTAGATAACTCAATGCACAGGCAAAACAGGTCCCCTTGTGGTCTAAAAACGCCAGCAACAGCAGAACATTGAATTGAAATAGTCCTCGCTCCGGCCTGCGAGAGGGGTCCAATTAGGTCAGTGATGGGAAATCCACTGTGCTGTCCTCCTGGCATGGACATTTAGTAGAAAGCCAATTGTGGCCCCTGCTACTGGCACTGTAAGACAAAGAAGGTTTGTCTTGGGTATGAAAGAGTTAAACCCTTCGTTTGGGATTGGAAATCCTCCTTATATTACACATCAGAGTTAATTAAAACCGAGTAACACGTTAAATGTGAATACGACTGAGTCACCAATGTGATGAGGATATACTAACCATGATCCCTAGTTCATTACACATCCTCTATTACCAGCTCAGTTACATGTTATGAATTGACCCAGAGAACACTGGAAACTCATAACTTTTCATGGCCATCCCATGTTACAGAGCCATCAATGACACAGAGTCAGCAACACATGATACAGAGAGGGAACACGTTGAATACCGTGCAGTGAGTGGGTGTCAATGTGATAAAGAGATGGATGGCTAATGATGGAGTTAAAATATTGACTGTTCGTATATGTGTGTACAGTATATATATAAGTGTGTACGGTAGTAATATCTTATATATAATATATATATAATATATATATATATATAGGCCCCATACAATATCATATTATCGCACACTGGCATACTTTATAAACAAAGGGGTTTTAGTAACATTACTGTGATCACATGAATGAAAAGCCTTCCAACCACGTCAAGGTAACCCCAGTCTTGAAGGTCCTAACGTCTAACCTTTCAATTTCTTTTACTTCAATTACCATTAGCAAACTTTGCATTTCTCATTCAATTAATAGTAATTGAAGTAAAGAAATGTAAAAAGGTTAGACGTAGGAATATGGAATATTCATGGATATGCCAAGGCTGGCATTATTAAAAAGTAATAAAACTGATGGTAAAATAAATAAACACGAGAGTTTGTATCCGTGTAACCCATTTTCTTTACATTCTATAGTGACCAAATGAATGCATACACAAAACACAGAATCATATGCTCATCCAATTCTAAGCACACTCTTCTTCATGACCAACATGCTGTTTAAATAGGAGGGACTGATGGCATCACAAGACAAAAAGCCACAGACACCATGGTCCCAAAAGAGAAGGATACACAAACAGATATGGTCTTTGCCTACAGAGGAATTAAAGGATATAGGAAGATAATTGGCAGTAGGACAATAAAGGCACTTTGGTGGGCCTGTCAATGGCTATGAAGCACCGAGAATTGCCAGTCCCTCCAAATAACGCGAGATACCTGGGGTTCATTAGCCCGGTGCCCCCATCCAGCATTCTATGTGACTGCACAGGCAAAAAATCCAGCCCTAAGGTACAAACAATTGTGGGACGGTAGACTGTGCGTAGTTTAACAAACCCCTCTCTAACCAATCGAGCTTTGCTACAAGCATTCCCCCACTAGAAAACTAGGAGACACCACCTTAGATACCAGGGAAGGTCCAGCCAAAAGGTGTAGAGCACTCTATGACCGACAAGAGCCCAGTGTGCGGCTATATGATCTGTGCAGACAAGAAACTTATCTCCTGTGCTGGGCAACACTATAGTAGAACTGGGAGTGGAGCTATGTGATGATATAGATTCATGTAGAATAGTGTCTGCACAAGGCAGATGCTAAACTCTGCTTAGATCAATAGTAAGTCAGCCCACACTGCTAATATAAGTAATTATGCATAGCAGCACGGAGAGAAATCAGTACGTTATTCAGACTGCTGACAACAACGGAGGAGGTACGGGGGGATGGGGAAAAAACTTAAAGATAAATGAAGGTAAAGAACATCCCAAAAAATACAAGAAAACTACAAAGATGCAAGGAAGACCAATAAAGGGACAAGAGGAATTCAAAAAAGACAGGAGCAAAATGAGGGTCTGCAAAGAGAAACATCAGCAAAGGTCCCCATGCAAGGACCTGGACCAAACAAGGCTTGGAAGGAAACCTGCAGGGATGAAATAAAGTGTGAGAAAAGACAGCAAAGCAAGGGACAAGAGGGAGCACAAAAGAATTGAAGAGGCCAAAGAGCATAAAAGGGCAAAAGCCACAAAGACCATTCAAACTGGAAAGAGAACAAGCAAAAGGGGTGGGGTGGGAATGGGGGGTTTCCAGGAAAAAGGCAGGAAATCAGATTAAAGAAAAAGTGAAACAAGGCAAGGGCAGTGGGAAAACAGGCACCATGATAGCCATAGGATCCTTCCTAGTTTATTAAAGCTAAGGATGTGTTGAAAACAAAAGTATGTTAGGATTTGACTGTTTACTATGTACTGTCAATACTCTCTACAATTTAAAGCTCTCTTACAAAACACATCCTACTGTCAATACCTCTCTAAACACACACTATTGTCAATACTATCTACAACCCATCCAACTGTCAATACTCTCTAAAACCCATCCTACATTTAATTACTACAATGCATCTCACTGACAATACTCTCTACAACGCATCCTACTGTCAATACTCTCTACAACCCATCCACCGTCAATACTCTCTACAATGCATTTTACTGTCAATACTCTTACAACGCATCCTACTGTCAATACTCTCACAAACCCTCCTACCGTCAATACTCTCTACAAACCCATCAACTGTCAATACACTTCTACAACACATCCTACATCAATACTCTCTACAATGCATTTTACTGTCAATACTCTCTACAACCCATCCTACTGTCATACTCTCTACGACCATCCTACGTCAATACACAGTACACCAATCCTAGGCACGCGATGTGTCAGAGCGTACTGGCTTGCGTACAGTGGCATGTGTGTAAGGTGTCGAGGTAGGGGCGCGTGCGCGTGCGTACGCACGAAGCCCAAGGTAGCGCGACAGAGGGGGGGATGGGGTGTCACGAGGGATCTGTCGGGCTGCGGGGGCGGGGGGTGGGGGGGGGGGTGGGGGTGGGGGGGGGGGGGGGGGGGGGGGGGGGGGGGGGGGGGGGGGGGGGGGGGGGGGGGGGGGGGGGGGGGGGGGGGGGGGGGGGTGGGGGGGGGGGGGAAGGGGGGGGGGGGGGGGGGGGGGGGGGGGTGCCCCTTGTAAGTTAGAGACATTAGGTGCCCAGTCTATTAGACGATAGGACCCTTTTATAAAATACATTAGCTGCGCCTTTAGTGGAAACCATGTAATCCCTATTCTAGGATCAAGGCCTCAGCATATTAGGGGTCAGACACCACCTGTATCACTGTGATCTAGTGCTAATACACCATGACCGGTATTTTGTAATAGTAACAAAAATCTTTAGTGTAGTCACATACACATGGACAGTTGTACACTAGTGCCATGTAATATTCTCCAAATAACACTTGCCGTGTCACTTTGTTCAGATACATCTAAACTTGTTTAATACATACTCTGCATTAAACACAAAACCATGGTGCATGCACAAGCAGGATTACACCTGGGGATATACTCCTGATGTACAAGAGGGCACCTTCGTGCGTCTATATAAGCATCTTTTTATTTTATAATCTGCTATATCACATGTCTAGAGGTAACAGGCACAACTCTTTCCAATGACATTATTGCTTTGCACCATCAGCCATTGTCTATATCAATATTATATACCTCACAGATGATGCACTTGTGTCCACAACACATCGCAATTCGATACGTTCCCGCATTATATCAGTCTACGCCTATCAGGCAAGCCTGCCAGTACTGTGCAATCTCAGGGCTCATCTATAACA
This sequence comes from Hymenochirus boettgeri, assembly GCA_019447015.1. Classification (NCBI taxonomy): domain Eukaryota; kingdom Metazoa; phylum Chordata; class Amphibia; order Anura; family Pipidae; genus Hymenochirus; species Hymenochirus boettgeri. The sequence goes on from CM033472.1 coordinate 67,340,690, forward strand.
CAGTCAGCTCTTGGCTGTTCACGTGATATCATCGAAAGATGCCATATCCTAAAGATGCACATTTCTGGCAGCTCGTCCATACGCTATATATACAGCGTGCGATCTGTTATACAGAAAACAATACTATGTATGCAGATGTACGCATCGATAGACCATCACGCGACTCCATTGCTTTCCTATTTCCGACCAACCGCAACTACCTAAAGTGCTGCCAATGACAACAGATCTATCTGTGTAACATTTCCGTTCAACCACACTTAATTATTTGTACCACGCCAGTCGGATCCTAGTGATAATTGCAACATAGTGGATGGCATTTCTATTGCTCACCTAAGTGTCTACGATTGCACTGTCTTTTATGCATCCCCAGTCAACCCTACTCTTGTCTACACACCATAGCCTGCCGCATACCTGCTGTGCTCATGTCTCAGTAAGGCGAGACACACATACATCACGGTGTCACCCGCTGCCATAGAGCTGACTTTAGCACAGCTACTTCGTAGCTGTCCTTCCAGCGATCCTCATGCGCCCCAACTTCTCTGGTGCAATACTGATTATATACAAGCACTCCGACTATACTGTGTAATCTTTGATATTCCCCTACTCGCTGCCCCTCTATAGATCGTGACAGTAACTCAGCCACCCCCGCACACCCACTCACCCACGTAGGCACTGTTCCTCCATGCATCGCTCTGAGCCTCCGCTCCTGACGTCATAGGTTGTACTCAAATCACTACATATATACTGTGAATCGTTCACCACAGACACACACCACATCCGTGATGGAACCATACACCTGTAGTAGTTATCTCCCTCTTCGGAGCTCTCTTGTATTCCTCCCCTGTAGCACACCCACCCCTCACAGCACACCATCAAACCATCTCCCTACAGACCAACACGGATGTCAGTCACCTAGCTACTATCATCTCACTCCTATATATTTCTGTCTGATACTCTGTGCATTGTTGATCTCGAGCATTGTCCTATTCTATCTGTACGCAATACGCCAAGTATGGCTACGCCGTCTACGACACATACACAATAGTTCGTGTCTCACCTAGCTGACACAGCGACGTTCAGCAACACTCAGCCCTCTGTTCGTCAGAACAGTCCTACGCATCGGCCACGACCACTGTGCGTCTCGTACATGGCCCCATATTGCTCATCCGTGATGTGTTCAAATTGTTATGGTCGCGCATGTCTGCCCGTCCCATACTCTCTATGAATGCATGCTACTCCTGTCATATTGTACTGAACTCTATGCAATGCTCATCGCGTTACGTGAATTGACATGTACAGCACAAGGCATCCTCTGTTAAGTGAGTCCGAAATCATAGCACTATATGATCCCTGGAACGGTAATGTCATAATGACTACGCGTGCAACATAGTACGCAGATGTTCATATTGCTTTACCGTGCGCGTCCAGTGGTATGTACCTCAGCGCAACAGTGACACAACCTATTTTTCCGTCTGTTTCCTAGCCAGCCAGTCACATGTTAGAATGAAAGCACATACCACACAGAGCCAAGAATAGTTGCTCCCGTGGTTTTCGCGACTCTGACAAAATTGTGTACTGTCTTAAAAGATGTTGTAAGTCGCTGTGGTCATGTCCCATATATCCATGATTAAGTTTTCTTGCCTGAAAGGCATGAGCTTCCTAAAGAGACTATCTGAGTCAATACACCCTTGTCCCAAACCTATTGCTACTCGCGCCTGTCGCATTGGCTGATCTCGCCCATCATCTTCGATCTAAAGACGCTGGAGCCAGTTACATAACCTTCTTTGCTCTGTTTATACCTGTAAGTGCGACTGGTGATTTCACGCACCATGCACCGCTTGCTATAAGAGAGTTCATCGCCACACAAACTATCACATCCTATATGACAGCCAATCATTATTACTAGCCCTCGCTACACATCTCGCTCGTCACTCCTCTTCCATATATACCCGCTGGTGCACTACCACCCTTTGACCACTATATCACTATCCGAGTTCTCTCTTCGCTCAGCTATATAGTGTCATGACTCACTTGGCTGACGTGAGACAACACGAACACGCCCACACTGACTGTGCCACGTCCTAATATGGACTGGTATTATTAGCTCCCTTGGTGATCATTGGCTCTATCAACCCTCGCTATGTCCCATGGCTGACATTCTGTCGCAGTTCGTCAACAGCTCCTTCCTACACACACTCTCCTTCATCTACCCCCCCATCTCCCTTTCCCCCACCCTGCCTACCCCTCCCCTCTCACTACCCATCACCCTATATCCTCACCTCCTTCCTGATAGTGACTGACATCGAAATTGCAGATCGTGTCGGAAGTGTAGGTAGGATTCTTTCTCTCGTACATCTGTGTACCTGTCCAGCATTATAGGGCTTATAGGTAGGGCTAGCTTTAAATAAACTTGTAATTTCTAGCATGTATTTGTGTGGTGGGGCTTCTTTCATTTGCGCACCGCCTGCTGTCACTACGCTCGTCCTCAGCCACCGTTGTTCGCAAGCGCTCATATGTCGCCGCACACACCAACCGTTCCTTTTATATGGGCACTAATTACTCACAGCTGCCGTAATGCTGATCTTCTAATCGCAGTGATGCAATTACTCCCAGATACCCGCACGTTCTCTTTAGTGTGTATAAAGCCTGCTTATGTTCAAATCATCAGTCAGACGAGACTTTATATTGCCCCATATTGTGTTGAACAAAACATGTGCTGGTGCCCCTTTTTTTCTTTTCCATTTTGGATGAACTTGCAAATTTTACTCCTTGAATTGAATCAGACCCCCAAATATAATGATAAGGGCATAATAAAAAGGACAGAGACTTACAATCTAAAAACACAACAAAATTGATATATATGTTAATAAAGCAAAGATGGAAATCCCTTATAACCAATATTGCCTGTGTTTGACACGAGGACTTAATTCCAACTTCAGCCTGGCACAATAAGTTCCCTTCATTGCTTTTGATTATATTACTGATACATACAGTGTTTTTACATTTCCCATATAATTGTCTTTTAATAATCCTGTGTAAAATATTCAGTGATTATCAAATGCATGATAAAGGTCTGTCTTTTTAATTTATTATTTATTGGTCATTTATGATGGTTGTGAATTTTCACAGTACACTTGGTCGCTGTTTGTAGCAGTGCAAGGACAATGTGGTTGATGCATGTTTCATTTAAAAGATTAGCCAATCAGATTTACTAGAACATTCAGCAAGAAAAAGACAGAAAACATATTTCTAAAGAGGAAAAGTGTTTTTCATGCGTTGTAGGGAGTATTAACAGTAGAATGTGTGTTAGAGCATATTGACAGTATAAAGTGTTGTAGAGAGTATTGACATTAGGATGCATTGTAGAGTTATTAACAGTAGGATGCATGTAGAGAGTATTAACAGTAGGATGCATGTGAGTGTTATTAACAGTAGGAGCATTCCTAAGAGTAGTATTGACGTGTAGAATTCTAGTTAGTTAGAGTAGAAGGTGTAGAATTGAATGCTATATTGATGGTAGAATGCATTGTACGAGATTTGACATAATGTGTTGTAGAGAGTATGCAGATGGCAGTGGGGTGGGTGTTGTAGTTGGAAGTATTGACAGTAGAATGTATGTAGAGAGTATTGACAATGGGATGCGTAGTTTGAGAGTATGAAAGTAGAATATGTTGGTAGAGTATTGACAGTGGGATGTGTAGTTGAAGAGTATGATGGTTGATTCATAGTAGAGAGTATTAGAGTAGGAATATGTATTTAGGGTAGTAGGATATATATTGATAGTAAGTAGGCTGGTATTTGATAGTATGACAGTAGGATGCGTTGAGAGAGTATGACAGGGTTGGGTAAGAGTATTGACAGTAGAATGCATGTAGAGAATATTGACCGTAGGATGGTTGTAAAGAGTATGACAGAAGAATGCGTTATAGAGTATTAGGGCAGATGCATTGTAGAGAGCATTGACAGTAGAATGGTTGTAGAGAGTACTGACAGTAGGATGCATTGTAGGAGTATTGACAGGAGATGCAATGTGAGTAGATAGAATCCTGATAGAGAGTATTAACAGTAGACTATATATTTGAGAGGTATTGACAGTAGGTTGCTTGCATGGATGGTATGGTTAGAGAGTATTGACAGTAGGATGCATGTAGGAGAGTATTTGAGATATAAAATAGGATGTGTTATAGATAGTATGACGGTAGGAAGCGGTGAGAGTATGGACATGTAGGAGCATTTTAGAGAGTATGACGTAGGATGTTTAGAGGGTATTGACAGTAGGAGGTGTTGAAGATGTTATTGACAGTAGGATGAGTTGTGGAGACAGTGACAGTAGGATATATTGTAGAGAGTATTGACAGCATAATGCATTGTAGAGAGTATTGACAGTAGGATGCATGTAGAGTGTATTGACAGTAGGATGTGTTGTAGAGAGTATGACAGTAGAAGGTTGTAGAGTGTATTGACAGTAGGATAGGAGTAGAGAGAATGACAGGATGGGGTTGTAGAGAGTATTGACAGTAAAATGCATTGTAGAGGTAGTGAGTAGGGATGTGTTGTACTGTGTATTGACAGTAGGATGGTCGTAGAGAGTATTGACAGTGAGGAGGGTTTGTAGGAGTATTGACAGTAATGCATTGTAGAGAGTATTGATGGTAGGATGTGTGTTGTAGAGGTGATTGACAGTAGGATGGGTTGTAGAGAGTATTGAAGGTATAGGTGGGTTGTGAGAGTATTGACAGCATAGGATGCGTTGTATGTAGAGGATGACAGTAAAAGCATTGTAGAGAGTATTGACGGTAGGATGGGTTGTATAGAGTTATTGACAGTAGGAGCGTGTAGAGGTATTGTAGATGAAAATGGCATTGTAGAGAGTATTAAATGTAGGAGGGTTGTGAGAGTAGTGACAGTGGATGGGTTGTAGATAGTATTGACAATAGTGTGTGTTTAGAGAGTATGGGACAGTAGGAGGTGTGTGTAGAGTAGAGAGCATTTAACATTGTAGAGAGTATTGACAGTACATAGTAAACAGTCAAAATCCTAACATACTTTTGTTTTCAACACATCCTTAAGCTTAATAAACTAGAGAGGATCCTATGGCATACAGGTGCTGTTTCCCACTGCCGCCTGTGTCACTTTTTCTTAATCTGATTTCCTGCCTGTTTCCTGGAACCCCCCATTCCCACCCAACCCCTGTGCTTGTCTCTTTCCGTTTGAATAGGTATTTGTGGCTTTTGCCCTTTATCTCTTTGGCCTCTTCAATTCTTTGTGTCCCTCTTGTCCCTTGCTTTGCTGTCTTTATCTCACCACTTTATTTCATACCTGCAGGTTTCTTACAGCCTTGTTTGGTCAGGTCCTTGCATGGGGACCTTGCTGATGTTTCTCGTGCAGAACCTCATTGCTCCTGTCTTTTTGAATGCCTTCTTGTCCCTTATTGGCTTCCTTGCATCTTGTGTAGTTTCTTTGTTATCTTTGTGGATGTTCGTTCCTTCATTGATCTTAAGGTTTGTTCCCCTCCCCCCGTACCTCCTCCGTTGTTGTCAGCAGTCTGAATAACGTACTGATTTCTCTCCGTGCTGCTATGCATAATTACTTTAATTAGCAGTGTGGGCTGATATTACTATTGATCTAAGCAGAGTTAGCATCTGCTCTGCAGACACTATTCTACATGAATCTATATATCCATAGCCTCCACTCCCAGTTTTACTATAGTGTCTGCCAGCACAGGAGATAAGTTTCTGTCTGCACAGATCAATAGCGACACACTGGGCTCTTGTCGGGTCATAGAGTTGCTCTACACCTTGGCTGGTACCTTCCCTGGTATCGAAGGTGGTGTTCTCCTAGTTTCTAGTGGGGGAATGCCTGTAGCAAAGTCGATTGGTAGAGAGGGTTTGTTAAATACGCACAGTCATACCAGTCCCACTATGTTTGTACTAAGGTCTGGATTTTTGCCTGTGCAGTCACATAGAATGCTGGATGGGGCACCGGGCTATGAACCCCAGGTATCTGCGTTATTTGGAGGGGACTGGCAATTCTCTGGTGCTTCCTAGCATTGACAGGCCACCAAAGTGCCTTTAATGTCCACTGCCAATTATCTCCTATTCCTTAAATTCCTTGTAGGCAAAGACCATATTGTTTGGTATCCTTCTCTTTTGGGACCCATGGTGTCCTGTGGCTTTTGTCGTGATGCCATCAAGTCCCTCCTATTTAAACAGCATGTTGTCATGAAGAAGAGTGTTGCTAGAATGGATGAGCACTATGATCTGTGTTTTGTGTATGCATTTCATTTGGTCACTATAGAATGTAAGAAAATGGGGGTAAACGGGATACAAACTCTCGTTTTATTTTATTTTACCATCATTTTATTACTTTTTAATTAAGCCAGCCTTGGATATCCAGAATATTCCATATTCCTAACGGTCTAACCTTTTTACATTCTTTTACTTCAATTACGATTAATTGAATGGAGAAATGCCAAAAAGTTTGCTAATGGTAATTGAAGTGAAAAGAAATTGAAAAGGTTAGCGTAGGAACTTCAGAGACTGGGGTTACCTTTGACGTGGGTGGAGGCTTTTCATTCATGTGATCACAGTAATGTATACTAAACCCCTTTGTTTATTAAGTATGCCAGTGTGCAGATAATAGATATGTATGGGGCCTATATATATATATATATATATACAAATATATACAATACATACGTACACACAATATATATAATACTGTACACACATATAGAACAGTCAATATTTTAACTCCATATTAGCATCCATCTTTTATACATTGACACCCACTCACTGCACGGTATTCACGTTTTTCCATCTCTGTATCCTGTGTTGCTGACTCTGTGTCATTGATGGTTGTAACATGTGATGGACTTGAAAAGTTTATGAGTTTCCAGTGTTCTTCTGGGTCAATTCATAACATGTAATGAGGCTGGTAATAGAGGATGTGTAATGAACTAGGGATCATGGGGAGTTTATTCACTCATCACATTGGTGACTCAGTGTATTCACCATTTAACGGGTTACTAGCGGTTTTAATTAAACTCGATGTGTAATATATAGAGGGAGGATTCACATCCCAACGAAGGGTTTTAACTCTTTCATACCAAGACAAAACCTTTGTTCTTACAGTGCCAGTAGCAGGGGCCCAATTGGCTTTGTCTAACTAATGTAACATGAAAGGAGGAGCAGCACAGTGGATTTCCCATCACTGACCTAATTGGACCCTCTCTGCAGGCCGGGGAGCAGGACTATTTCAATTCAATGTTTGCTGTTTGCTGGCTTTTTTAGACCACCAAGAGGGGGCGACTGTTTGCCTGTGCCATTGAGTTATCAATGATGATAATGATAAGCTTAATGGGAAGTCAGGTGTGCTTTTAAGCATCACAGTAAAGGGGCCCATGCACACAATATAGAGACAATACAGTTTCAGTATGTACAAAAGTTTTATGTGTTAAAAATTGGTCTGTTAAATAACTTTCCCTCCCATTCAATATATCCTACATAAAATATCTTCTGCGTGGAAAACCATCATAATACCTGATTAATTAAATTTTTTTAGATGTGCTAAGTCCCACATTTGGCATCATCTATAAACTCTAGGCTAGGCCAACACAACACGTTTTAAACACAGATAGATCAAATTGGGATCGGCCGCTGTTAAAAAGCTAACTTGTGTTGGGCAGTAGGACTGGCCACATAACTGCGTTGCGATCGTTAATTCGAGTGCATGTATCCCCGTTTTTTGGCACCGTCATATGCGCCTCAATTGGGACACACCTAAGGCTGTTGCACACAGGCGTCCTACTGCCAAACTGACAAACGCAAAAATGCATCCATGCGTATTCATGTGCGATTTTCGTTGGTTGCTTTGCGATTTCTTCAACTAAGTATAGGAAAAAACGCTTGCGATTACAAATGCAGAACGCAAAACGCAATCGCACCGAAAAAAAAACGCGGTTTTTTTGCGTTGTGCCCGTTTTCAATGATTTTGGAAAATGCGCAAAAACGCAAACGCAAAAAAAACGCAGCAGTGTGGCTATCCCTCATGACAGAATTTTGTCTATGTGCTGGAGTTCACCAGCGGCAGCTACTGATGTCAATCGCCCATTCCCAGATCAGGGAAAGGTGATCGACATGTTGGAAAATTATAGTGCGGTCTATATTACATGGCAACATTCACCGGGACTACATTAATTCGTCCCGGCCATCAGTCACTAACTGCAAAACAGTCAGTCAGGCAAAAATTTGCCTTGCACAATTTTGAACTTGCAAATCCACATGGAATGTAGATAATTTTCATTCATCTAATGTTGTTCTGAAAATGTCCAGTATTAATAAATCTTCCGTTTGTAACTAAAACTACACATCCCACAGTCATCTCTTGAGGGAGTCATTGTTACAACTCACAAGCAACCAAAAAATCTTTGCTGAAGACAGGGACAGGAGGTTATTGGTGTGTCAGATGTGGACAGGAGGAGCCACAATTTCAATATTTTAATATAAACAGCGCTGGGCTGGTGAATCTGGTTTTAACATTTCAGGCAGGAGGGGCTTTAATAACATTTTATAACATCCAAAGGCTTTTAATATTAATTATTTTTTCTGTAGGTATTAAATAGGAACATCTCTAAGTGACTTGCTCCACTAATTCTGGGCCCTTTTCCTTTAAACAGGGGAGAATGGGGTCTGGGAGGGGAGATTCATAGCCCCAGGCGGAGGACTTGGAGGATACAATGTTGTGAGAAGAGATAATTAAATGCCAATGTCCATTGGGGAACCCACAGAAGAGGTTCCGATATTAAGGAATATCATAACCAAAAATACCTTATGCCACTCTAAGTAAACTTAACAAAAAAAAATACTAAGACGAGGATTTAAAGGGCAACTATGGTCTTATAAAATCCCCCTGTTACAGTATCCTACCACCATGAGGAAATATACAGATAAAACATTTGAGGTTCTAAACGTGTATTTTGACATTTTTGCTGGTGACCTTTATAGAAGTCAGGCAAAGGACAGGATACAGGTTACATGGTAAATACATTGACACTATGTCCCATGGACAGAACATGTTTACATGACTTCATAGATATTTAGATCTCATTGTTTGTCCCTAGTGTAGACAACTGCACCTAGCCTAGAACATGCTCCTCAGTCTAAAACCTGTTCCCCAGTATTAAACAAATTTTATACTAGTATAAATATCTGTCCCTAGCCTAGCAACATCTGCCTTTATCTGGAATCATGTGCCTAGTCTAGAAAATAGGAACATCTGCCCCAGTCCAAAAATCTTTCCGTATTTGTCTAGAACATCAGCACCCGTCTAGAACTTCTTCCCCAGTGTGAACAACTGTCCATAGAACAAAGAACCTAGTAGTAAGAACAGTGTCCTAGTCTAGACAACCAGTCAAAAACAATTGACCACTAGTCTTAAACATGTGTGATTGTCTAGGAACATTGGTCTGTTGTGTTTTTTGATCTGGAGAAACCGTCCCTTGTCTAGAAACATCCCACCCAGTCTGAATCTAAAACATATGCCTAGTCTAGAACTTATGTCCTGTCTAGAATCCACTTGTCTCTTCAGTTCACTTCTCTAGAACATCTGCACATAACTGTGATATCCCAGAATATTATAGCTATTCCATAATATCCAATGATACCCAGTTATATCCGAATAATATTGTGATACCCCAGTTATATCTTAGATTATCCATAAATCCCATGTATATATGCCAGTATATCAGACAGTTATATTCAGTATTATCCCAGTTTAATGATTCAATAATTTTTTATCCCATTATATTAAAGGTAAGTATCCCAGTTAGTCCCAGTATAGTAAAGTAATACCCTATTATCCACAGATTATTATCCCAGTAAGTAATATCCCAATAATGGGTCCAGTAATATCCGGCAGTTATATTCCAGTAAGAATATATCAATATAGATACCAGCTATAGTCATAAATCCATGTTATATTCCCGTATAAATGTAATATCCCAGTATATGAAATCCCAGTTATGTCCAGGAGTAATATCCTTAATATCCCAGATATATCCCTATATAATGTCCCAGAATAATCTCAGTTATATCTCATTATATAGTTATACAGTAAAATCCTAGATACAGTATGTCTCAGTAATATCCAGTTAGATCCAGTAATACCAGTAATATCCCAGTATATAGTCCCAGTAAGTCTAAATCCCTTAATATCCCAATATATCCCATAGCATCCCAAGAATGTTCCAGTAATATACATTATATTCCAGTAATATCTCCAGTTATCATTACACGTAGATATCCCAGTTAGATACAGTAGGATACCAGTAAGTAATATTCCAGTTCGAGTTATTCCCAGATATTACTAGATCATACTATCTAATATCACCGATATGTACCACAAATCGTTAATACAGATAAATCCAATAGTAACGTTATCCCAAAGTAGAGTATCCGATATATTAAGTCCAGTAATCAGTATATTCCAGTAGTAATTATCCACAGTTATGTTCCGTAATATCACAGTTTATTGTATATCCGTTATCCCAGTATGTACCAGTATATCCCTAGTAGTAGTCAATATATCCCAGACAGTAATTGTCCAAGTTATCTCGTATACAGTTATCTAGTCAAGCCAGAATACCATTATATAAGATATATACCCTTAATTCCCAGATTATTTTGATATACGCCAGGTTATCCAGTTAATATCCCAAAAGAGTTCCAGAGTTAAATATCTCGTTAGTATTCCAGTGAATATCCTAGATACAGTAGGTCCAGTAATATCTCAGTTCAGATTCCGTAATATCTACTAGTAGATACAGTATTATCCCAAAGTAATTTATCCCCCAGTATAGTCCCAGTAATATCCCTATTTATGTCAATATCCCAGAGTATAGTCCTCAAAGAATATCCCAACAATCCAGTTCAGGTAATATCTCCAGTATTAATTCCAGTCGAATATCACTAGTTTACAGTATGTGACTCAGTAATATCCCAGTTATATTCCAGTTATAAATATCTCAGGGTATATCACAGTTAGTATTCCAGGACGGGATTATAGTGCGGATATTACGGAATATAACCTGGAGATATTATGGGAACATATTCGGGATATAACTGGAAAAATTTCCAGTAAGATACCCAGTATGTGGTACCACATTATTATACCGACTATCCCAGTTATGTCCCTTAATATCCAAGGTATATATCCCAGTAATTATCCCAATATAATTGTTTCAGAGTCAAGTAATATCTTAGTTATATATTCCAGTAATATCCTAGAGACTTAACGTAGGTATTCTCTCAATAATAGTATCCCAGTTATATCTCAGTTAATATTCCAAGGATTGGTATATCACAGTATATTCAGAATGGGATTATGTGGGATAATTACTGGGAATATAACGGGATATTATTGGGACATAATCGGGATATCTAAAGGAATTTCCAATCGAATAGTAAGATGAAGTTCATGTATACATATAATATAGGATACCCAAAAGTCAAGTAATAATTCCAAGAAATATCCCAATGATGGATACCCAGTTTAGTCCAGTAGCAGTTAAGGTGGACAAGGTGCACAGCTCAATGTCATACACAGCTGTTGAACACCAGATCCGGTGGTACAATAAGGTAACTAAGGCTGGGGGAAGAAAATTGTATCAAACAAACCTATGGAGCAAGACCAATGTTACAAAGAGCCATTAAAAAATAGTCCCCCAAAAAAAGGCACAACTACGTAAGGCTGATAAGTGCTAAAACGTTATGGTGACTCATGATACACGAGTATCAAGTACTAAAGACTAAAGTGCCACTTAAACCCCCCTCCCTTCACTCACCTTACATACCCCAGAACAAAAACATATACATAACCTATAAAAACTAAGTACACGCATATCACACCCCCTCGGGGTCCCCGGTACTAAAAAAGGAAGGTAGCTGGTGAGCTAACGGTGGATATCGATCCTATGCAGGTATACACATAGATTAAGTCAACAGACAACGGGACTTTTTTTTTTGTACTGGTTTTATGTATATGTGTTTGTTCTGGGGTTGTTAGGTAGAGGAGGGTAGATGGGTGGGGAGGGGGGTTATGTGCACTTTATCTTTAGTACTCGCGTTCATGAGTCACCCATAAACGTTAGCACTTTATGAGCCTTAGTAGTTGTGCCTTTTGTTGGGGGGCTATTTTTAGATGGCCTTGTACCTACTGGCGTGCTCCATAGGTTGTTTGACCCAGTTATATTCCAGTAATATACCAGTGATATCACAGTAGAAGCCCTGTATATCCCAGCACTGTATTATGTCAGTATAAAGATGAGAGGTGTTATGGACATTTCAATGCTGATTCTTTGATGGTCCAATAAAGTTTATTGATTCTAAACCATTTCGTATTTGTTTCTTTGACTTTCAAGAGGACGTATAGGATGAACACTAAAGTGGTTCTGTTCTTTTTGTAATGTGAGTTGCGTTGTTGTGGCCTCCTCACCTTTGCTTTTCCTGATAAATGACAGTTCTGTGGACCTGAAAACATCCTCACTCAGCTAAAACTTCCACACTAATCCCCTTAACTGTTTATCCTTCAAACTCAATTCAATCCATCTGGTGGGAGATGATATTCCTCATTTTATCTGCTGTTTTCTATATAAATCAATATTACATTCCCGACCTCACACCCCCACACCCTAGTTTCTAAGATGTCATGTCTGAATTAATACAAACTGGGAGTCCGTATAGGATATTAACAATGACTACAGGAACACATACCCTTGTCCAATCCATGAGACAGCAAAGAACATCAGGTCCATCTACATTTGAAGCATTCAACACATCATCTCATCTCTTTAGTGCTATAGTTAAACATTAGTCTATACAAAACTTATTTCCTCTTTTTATATTCTACCATACATTTGCCAGGGATTTATGGGTAGAACCACAGTTGTTCCTCTTGTGGGCAATTTGGACACTCACCACAAACGACACTTTTCTCTCCACCCACCATTGGTAGAATTTGTTCCAGGTTCTGCAATGGTATAAACATGTATAATAACATAATAATATAATAAACAACCATGTAAATAAATGGGTACATGGTGGTAGGGACCAATTTCTCCTGTTTAGGAGAAGCTAGACCTTTAAAGGGCTGAGCAATAGATATGATGGGGTCATTGACAACAAGGGATCCAAGTAAACCTATTAACAGCTCTGTTGCAGTAGAGATTGGGATAGAGGATTTATGCGATCCTAGAAACTCCTTACCACAAAATGTAGCCATCTATGTAGCCGTAACAGGCAAAAGTATAGGATCCAACAGAATATCGGACATGTGTATTGTGTCATGTCATTTGGCAGTTTACACATTATAAAGGCAGCTGAGAGGTATGTATGAAATAAAGTGATTAGATTGTGAGCCCTTCGGACAGGGCTGATGTTATACCATCATACCGTAGTAGTAAAATAAGGTTCAAATTAACATTAATGTAAGGACTGCCAAATAAATGTTTTCTTTTCTATTTGCCTTTAATATGGGGCAGGTCCGTACTGCTCTACAGAATTAAGAGAGGACCACTCAGTCCTAGTTAATAAGAGAGGCTCGGGATGGTTTTAAATAAAGATAATAACCGGATTGATCTGCCACACTAACTAAATCTGTGTATTTCAATGGGGGATTGGAAAGATTTTATGATTATGATGATTTGATGATTAGGATAATAACTGGAGACATTGGGTTGTAAATGAGAATGACATGTAATAAAGGCTATGGCTATAGGGAGTGGATAGGGTGAGGTGGAGGGGGACTAGGTGTTTGTAAAGCAGTGGGACCATGGTCCACAGAGGAGATAGGATGGATAGGGTGAGTGAGGGGGACTAGGTGTGATAGCAGGGGACCATGGTCCATAGAGGAATAGGGAAGGATAGGGTGAGGTGAGGGGACTAGGTGTTGTAATAGCAGTGGGACCATGGTCCACAGAGGAGTAGGAAGTGGATAGGGTGAGGTGAGGGGACTAGGGTTTGTAATAGCAGTGGGCATGGTCCACCAGAGGGAGATAGGGAATGGATAGGGTGAGGGAGGGGGACTAGGTGTTTGTAATAGCAGTGGGACCATTGTCACAGAGGAGGAGGAAGTGGATAGGTGTGAGGTGAGGGGGACTAGGTGTTTGAATAGCAGTGGGACCATGGTCCACAGAGGAGAAGGGAGTGGAGTGTGATAGGGTGAGGTGAGGGGGGACTAGGTGTTGTAATAGCAGCTGGGACCATGGTCCAAGAGGAGATAGGGAGATTGGATAGGGTTGAGGTGAGGGGACTAGGTGTTTGAATAGCAGTGGGAGCATGGTCCATGAGTAGATAGCGGAGTGGATAGGGGTGAGGTGAGGGGGACTAGGTGTTTGTAATAGCAGTGGGACCATGGTCCATAGAGTAGATAGGGAATGAATGGGTGAGTGAGGGGACTAGGTGTTTGTATAGCATGGACCATGGTCCATAGTGGAGATGGGAATGATAGGGTGAGATGGGAGGGGGGACAGGTGATTTGTAATAGCAGTGGGACACTGGTCCATAGAGGAGATAGGAAGGTGGATGGGTGGAGGTGGAGGGAACTAGTGTTGTAATAGCAGTGGGACCATGGTCCATAGAGGGAGATAGGAATGGATAGGGGAGGTGAGGGGACTAGGTGATGAATGCAGCGGGACCATGGTCCATAGAGAAGATAGGGAATGGATAGGTGAGGTGAGGGGGATAGGTGTTGTAATGCAGTGGAACCATGGTCCATAGAGGAAATAGGGAATGGATAGGGTGAGGTTGATGGGGGACAGGGATTGTATTCGTAATAGCAGTGGCGACATGGCTCCATAGAGAAGATAGGGAATGGATAGGGTGAGGTGAGGGGGGACTAGGTGTTTGTAATAGCAGTGGGACCATGGTCATAGAGGAGATAGGAATGGAATAGGTGTGGTGAGGGGGGACTAGGTGGTTTGTAATACAGTGGGACCATGGTCCATAGAGGAGATAGGAGTGGATGGGTGAGGTGAGGGGGACTAGTGGTTGTATAGCAGTGGGAATGGGTCCATAGAGGAGTAGGGAGTGGATAGGTTGAGGTGAGGGGGGGGACTAGGTGTAAAAGCGTGGAACCATGGTCATAGAGGAGATAGGGGAGTGGATAGGGTGGAGGTGAGGGGGACTAGGGGTAATAGCAGTGGGAACATGGTCCATAGAGGAGATAGGGAGTGGATAGGGTGAGGTGAGGTGGGACTAGGTGTAATAGCAGTTGGACAGATGGGAGGTGTGGATAGGGTGAGGTGAGGGGGGGGACTAGGGGTAATGCAGTGGGACAATGGTCCATAGAGGAGATAGGGAGTGGGGGGGGAGGTGTGTGGATAGGGTTGATGGGTGGTGGGGGTTGAGGGAGGGAGGGAGGGGATGGGTGGGTGAGGGTGGGTGGGTTGAGGTGATGGGTCTGTGATTGGGGGATGTGTTGGTTGAGGTGATGGGGACTAGGTTGTAATAGCAGTGGGAAATGTCCATAGAGGGAGATTAGGGAGTGGATAGTGAGGTGATGGGACTAGGTGTTAATAGCAGTGGGACATGGTCCATAGAGGAGATAGGGAGTGGATAGGGTGAGGTGATGGGGACTAGTGTAATAGCAGTGGGCCCATGGTCCATAGAGGAGATAGGGAGGATGGGTGAGGGTGAGGGGGGGGACTAGGTGTAAATAGCAGTGGGACCATGGTCCATAGAGGAGATAGGGAGTGGATAGGGTGAGGTGATGAGGTGATGGGGACTAGGTGTAATAGCATGGGCCAGGGCCAAGATGGAGATAGGGAGTGGATAGGGTTGAGGTGATGGGACTAGGTGTAATAGCAGCTGGGACCATGGTCCATAGAGGAGATAGGAGGTGGATAGGGTGAAGGTGATGGGGGACAGGGTGTAATAGCAGTGGGAACCAGGCCATAGAGGAGGAGATAGGGAGATAGGGATAGGGTGAGGTGAGGGGAACGGTGTATAGCAGTGGGACAATGGTCCACTAGAGGAGTTAGGAATGGATAGGGTGAGGTGATATCTCCTCTATGGACCATGGTCCCACTGCTATTACACCTAGTCCCCATCACCTCACCCTATCCACTCCCTATCTCCTCTATGGACCATGGTCCCAGGATAAGACAAGATTTATTACCACCTATAACACTGGACATATGCAGATTAGACAAGCCCTGGAAAGGAACTGGCATATCCTCTTAAATGATGATGTGGTATCTGGATTTATACCCAATAAACCCTCGATAACGACCAGAAGGGGTAGAAATCTAGGAGATATTTTGACGAGTAGTCACTTTCAGAGAACCTCACTATCTTGTAGAGGGGCAAAGTTACAGGGTACTTACCCATGTGGGAAATGTCACTTCTGTCCATATATGGTTAGGAGGGATAAGATCATGGATTCGGATGGTCTTAAATAGGTCCACTCCTGCATGGCTTAATGCTCAGGTAAAAAAGGGAAATGGAAAAAAAGAAAAGGGCTTTAAAAATTTGAAAGCAGAAGCACAGAACAGGCTTACAGGACTTCAAAAGTTGTAATAAAGAGTGCAAGAAAGCAATAAACTAGCTAAAATAGAAAATGAAATACGGATTGCCGAACAAAGCAAGTCCAACCCAAGATGTTTTTTAAGATATATAATGGTAAAAAAATGAGGACTGAGAATGTGGGACATTAAATAATGGAGCTGAGGTGGTTGTAGAGGATGCTGAAAAGGCAATCTGCTAAACCGTTTTTTACATCGGTTTTTACTGTTGAGAATCCTTACAGTAGGGATTGTAACAATGTGCAGGGAGGAAATGAAGAGTTTTCACATTGGATAACAGAGGATATGGTACGGAATCAATTAGACAAAGTTAATATCAATAAAGCGCCCAGGACCAGATGGATTGCATCCTAGGATTTTAAAGAGCTTAGTTCAGTTCTAGCAAGACCACTGTGTCTCATCTTTTCAGATTCGCTTTTGTCTGGGGATGGCCGCTGGATTGGAAAAAAAAAGCCAATGTAATACCAATATTCAAAAAAGGTTAGTCGTTCACAGCCTGGTAACATAGACCTGTAACTAACATCAGTTGGAGGAGAGTGAGGATAGGAAATCTTTGTTAAGGGATCATATCCTTGACTTGTCTCCAGAGATATCTTATTAGTAGTAGTCAGCATGGATTTATGAGAAATAGATCATGCCAGACAAATTTAATTGGTTTTTATGAAGAAGTGAGTAAGAAGTTAGATTCAGGCACAGCTGGGATGTTGGTATATTGGATTTTGCAAAAGCCTTTGATACTGTGCCACATAGGCGACTAATGTATAAACTGAGGAATGTTGGCCTTGAAGGAAAACATTTGTTCATGGATAGAAGAACTGGTTATTGGACCGCAAACAGAGAGTGGTGGTTAATGGAGCTACATCTATGTGGGCTAAAGTTCTAAGCGGAGTTCCTCAGGGTTCTGTACTGGGCCGCTTCGTTTAATCTGTTTATAAATGACTTAGAAGGGGGCATTGAGAGCAAGGTCTCTGTGTTGCTGATGACACTAAATTATGCAGAGCTTTGGAAACTTCCAATGATGTGCAAGTGCTGCAAGCAGACCTAGATAGATATCAAAATGGGCAGCAGAATGGCAAGTGAGATTCAATGTTGATAAATGAAGGTGATGCATTGGGATTAATAATCCCCTGTGCCACCTACACCATAAATAACTCTGTGTAAGTGCATCTGAAATGGAAAAAGATTTGGGGGTTCTGGTAGATAACAGACTTAGCTGTAGCAAACAATGCCAGGTAGCAACAGCTAGAGCTAGCAAGATATTGTCTTGTATAAAGAGGGGAATGGAATCAAGAGAGAAAAATATTATTCTCCCTCTTTACAAGGCACTGGTAAGGCCACATTTGGAATATGCGGTGCAGTTTTGGAATCCCATATACAAAAGGGACATCTTGGAAATTGAGGCAGTTCAGAGAAGGCAACTAAATTATAAGGGGAATGGAGGGGCTTAAATATGCAGGCAGATTTAGACAAGTTAGGCTGTTTACATTGGAGAAGCGGCGGTTGCGTGGCGACATGATAACCTTATACAAATATATTAATGGCCCATACAGTGAACTCTCTGGTGCATTGTTCACTAATAGGTCATATCAGAGGACTCGTGGACATCCTTTAAGGTTGGAAGAAAAGAAGTTTCATCTTCAAGTTAGGAGAGGTTTCTTTACAGTGAGAACGGTGATGAAACTGTGGAACTGTCTTCCAGCAGAGGTGGTAATGGCAAGTTCATTGAATAACTTTAAAAAAGGCCTGGATAAGTTTCTAAAACTAAAAAATATTGAGAATTACTGGTATTATGCATATAGATCTGGTTGATCCAGGGATACTTTCCGATTGCCGTTTGGAGTCAGGAAGGAATTCCCCCCCCCCCCTTTTTTTTTAGCTGGGGTTTTTTGCCTTCCTCCGGATCAACTGTTAGGTAGGGTTAAAAAAAAAAAAAAAAAAAAAGGGAATAGGTTGGACTTGATGGACGAATGTCTTTATTCAACCTAATTACTATGTTACTATGTAACTATGTAATCTCCCTGTTAGATTGTAAGATCTTTGGGGCTGTGATCTCATTCCTAATGTGTCAAGGCATATATAATTTATATATATGTGTGTGTGTACTTAATGTATGAAATTGTATTTAATTTTTATTTTTTTGTATAATTGCATGTATAATTGTTTGTATACTCTGTAATTATAATGTACAGTGGCGCTTTATAAATAAAATTATACATACATTTAAAATAACACTATACAGATTACTGAAATCACAAAAAGCTTAAAACAAGCACCAGGGGAAGTAATGGTCCACTAAAAACAGCAAAATAAAGAATATCATTATGGCTGAAATTAGGAGAAATCTAATTTTGACCTGGTGCGCAAGCATGAGAAATGCAAAAGTTTGCTAATCGTAATTGAAGTAAAAAAGGTAGAAGTTAGGACCTTTTAGACTGGGGTTACCTTGACATGGTTGGAAGGCTTTCCTTCATGTGATCACAGTAATGTATACTAAAACCCTTTGTTTATAATATATGCCAGTGTGCAGATAATATGATATTGTATGGGGCCTAGGATGTGCATTGATTATCTTTTCTATGTTGTAAAAATGGGATATATGGTTACAAGGAACTTACAAACTTGTGTCGAAAAACCCTGTTAGGAAAGATAGTTGTATAATTTAACCAATTCAATTTAATCTAATACAGCAAATACCAAATAAAAATCATATAAATGTTTTAAGTATATGTATCTTTTAAATAATCTAACTATGTGGTACTTGATAATCTTAAGCAAATATATATTCACCTAACAATGTTACTGTAATAATTTTATACAGTTTTCTATTGTTGTATTAAAATTTAATAAAAATCAAATGGAATTGTGCTTTCTAATAAACTTAAGGTGTCAGAACAGCAGGTAACTATAGACCAGCAGAAGGAGCTTAAAGTTTAAGTTAGAAAGTACTTGCATCAACATCTTCTCAGCATGGAAGATTCCACTCAGGGCCTTTTCTTTACCTGTATGAGCTCATTTTAGGTTCTGTTGTTCCCAATCTGAAGCTGACATTTCCCTTGCCTGCCAGTACTTTTACCTTGGTTACATTTTCAGCACCTGTGTGATTTCCACTCCCACTCTTAACCCCTATGATGTAGGATATATAAATCATCAATATTCAAATTGGTGGTGCAGCTGATATAACACTTTCCTAGTAGCAGTGTTGTAGTGGTGGTGTATATAGGTCTGGATATCTAGTGTGTCTGGATCTGAAGTAATGTATGTCTCACCTACGGCTTTCACTCCACCAAATCTGAAATATAAACAATAAATTACAGGTGAAACATACAAAGACACAGGTCTGTAGCAGTGAATATTGCAAGTTTATGCAAAAGGGCGTGCTACATGTTTCAGACCCACTCAAGCACTTGAAGGACAAGTGGGTCAGAAACATGTAGAATGCATGTTTTGCAATAAACCTGCACTATTCACATTACAGACCTATGGTTTTCGTCACTGTACGACCATGGCAGTAGTATAGCATAACATGTGGTAATAAACTACCGTAATGGTATTCTACAGGCTGTCATAGATTTTCATTGAATATTGTACATTTACAAGATTTACGATAGTGATCATAAATTGATGATCGCCATAATGATTGTAACGGAGATACCACACCTTATAAATATAGTGTGAAGGTCTCTAGCCCTTACTGTCAGCTGTAGCAATAATAGTGGAAAGTGTAGCTTCTTAAAGGGGAATGTGGAGGATAGGAAGAGTGTGTTTTTATGGAACCACATGGTGCAGAACTGTAGGGGGAGGATAGAGAAGTGAACCTGCTCTGTGCACCAGCTCTGTGCAATGCCTTTCTCATCAGTGTACCTTATAAAGGGAATGTTTAGGGTAGGAAGAGTGTGTTTTTATAGAAACAAATAGTGCAGAACTGTAGGGGGAGGATAGAGAAGTGAATCTGCTCTGTGCACCAGCGCAATGCCTTTCTCATCAGTGTACTTTATTAAAGGGAATGTTGGAGGATAGGAAGAGTATGTTTTATAGAAAACAACACAGTGCAGAACTGCAGGGGGTGGATTAGTGAAGTGAAACTATCTTAGCACAGCTTGTGCAATGCATTCTCATCAGTGTACTTATTAAAGGGAATGTTGGAGGGTAGGAAGAGTGTGTTTTGATTCAGCTGTCTGTATAGAAACAACAAGCTAAGAAATGCATTACACAGAAGAAATGCATTGCATAGAGCTGTGCTAAGATCATGGTCATTATATTATCCTCCACCTGCAGCACTGCACCATGCTCTATAAGTGTACGTATTAAAGTACATATTACATAATGTACATTTTACAGGAATTATTGGAGGGAATGCCAATTAAAGGGGCACTTGTTAGAGGGAACGCAAAACATGTTCTATGCAGGAGGGCTGCCTGTGAGAAGTTTGTTTAGCATAAAGAAATCACTCTTCCAAATAGGGTTCCACCTTGCCTTTAAGACCCGAACAACAACCAAAGGTGGCCTTTCCCTTTACACTACTTCCAGGCTCCAACATTCCCCTTTAAAATGCATTGCACAGAGCTGTGCTAAGACCATGTCACATCAAAAATGCTGCACCTGCAGCTCTGAGTGTTTTGTTTTTAAAAGTGCCCCTTGTAAAGTGATCAGTTCAATTCTACTGAGGTTCCATCTTTCCCTTTAAGATTGAAACACTTGGGGCTAGGCCACACTAATGCGTTTTTCGCGCGTTGGTTTTGCGCTCGTGGCCGCGATTTTTGCTAACATGGAAATCGCGGAATGCAAATGTTCCTGCGATTTCCGATGCGCATGCGCTTGTGTCCGTTCGCGGTTTGCAGTGAGCATTTTTTCTGCGCAATCGCTTGCATTTTCGTTTTAAAGATAGCGAAAACGCAAAAAATAATGCGCAGAAAGTGTGCACGCAATCGCATGGGATAACGCACGCGAAAGCATGCACGCTTGATGCGTTGTAGTGTGGCCTCAGCCTTATGGCTAGCTTCCACTAGCGTGTTTTGGATTGCGGTTTGCGATCCGATTGTGCTAGTGGGAGTGCAGGCATGTAATGGCCTATGGGACCGGCCCCACTACATGTGATGCATTTCCATGTGCTATTGGAGTGCATGTGATTACCATTTTTTTTGTCTGTATTGCATGCTCTCTGCTAGGGTCCAATTGGAAGCGCAACGCCCATGCACGGAAGCGAGCACAATCGCGCATTATTGCGACCATGCGTGCTCCCTTGCACTTAAGTGGGGCCACAGCCTCAGGAAATTGCTAGTTCCATTGCATTAAATACAGGCTGTATGGCTAAACTGAAATCAATGCAGCTTGCATTACACTTCTAAGGGCTAGGCCACACAAGCGCGTTTTTTCAGGCAATTGCAATTTCCAATTGTATAGAAATCACAGCAACGCACCAAAATCTTGTGATTTCGGGTTGTTTGCAATTCACGCATGTGTCAGCAATTTGGTAACGCATGCGGATTTTCAGAATGACAATGGACAAATTGCGAGCACAAACGTGTGCAATTCAAATGTGTTGCAGTGTGGCCGTGCCCTAAATGTACATTTCAGCAATACACACACTAATATAATAGAAGTAGAGTGCAGAAATAAACACATACAAAGACACAGTCTTGCAGAAATGCTCACAAATATAAGGGTTAACAAGTGCTTCCTAAATACACATGAAAAGGGCTAACACCTTCCCCCACTCTGTTTGAGCAGGAAAATCTGCTAATAATATTCACCGCTCTCTCTGATGATTGGCTGAGAGACACTGCCAGGTGCGGGAACTCTGAGTTTTCAAATGTTACATGCAGCTTAGCATAAGGGAAGTGGGAAACAAACACAAGGTAGCTAGTTAGCATGTGCAGAAGGAATTTTGGTTACCTGGACCACCAGGAAGAGGCAACACTAGAAGCCAGCCGTGATATCATAGATTGCCAGTACTCATAAATGTTCTATAAATGATTTCTACACTAAGAAGCTGAATTCAGAGGTGAGAGACAAATAGTTTTACAAAGTGACAGTTATAGAGTCTGTGGAGCTGCCTTTGTATTGTGGTTTAGTTTTCCTTTAAAAAAGTCCATTTCCATTTTAGTAGGGGTCTAAAGTAAAATAGCAACATTATGCAGGATATCCAATAATTCTGCTAGCAAACGCAAGGTGATTGGCTCCTTCAATGTATAGCCTGCCTTTGTTAAAAAAAATTGGCACATAAGGCACATGATGAAAATATTAACCTACAAACAAAAATCGTCCAATAGCGTAACACAGAAGACTGACTTGACAATAACTAAACAGACCATTAAGAAAAGAGGCAAAGGGTTCAAAAATAGAGCAAGATATAGAGAGTCCTATGGGGAAAACATCTATTTTAATCAAAAAGAACGATTAAAGTGAAAACCTCGATCCAGGTACTGTAGCTTCAGTCACAACTTTTCCAAGAGAGAGTAACCAAACCAAGTGACAATTGTAATTATCAAGAGGAATGGAAAAGGACCATAAATCCTACCTAGAGAGATTTGCCTGTTTAAAGGGCATGTAAAATGCGCCAAATCATTTTCTAACTAATCACACAGTAATGATGATTAGTAAATTGTTTTTTTCCCTGACCTTGCTATACTTTGTTGGTTTAGCTCTGGGAGTTTTACTTTTTTAAAGGGGAACAGCTAGTCAGTGAAGAGCTGTCAATCACCTAGTTCCTCGCCCTGGCACAACTACATGTAGGAACTATCCATTCTAAAAAAGTAAAGCTTATTTCTATGTAACTGCATAGCTAGTTGATTCAGCATTCACCCAATCCTGCAGTTAGCTGCTGTCTTTGTTAGCACTGTACCTAAAGAAATCAATTTAAAAGTCCCCCGTACCTTGGCTCCCAAGAATGTTGTACACATTTATTCTGGTTAGCGTGTTGAAATAATGCACGATATTGTGAAAAAATATTTCCCCAGTTGATAATACACTTTGCCACTAAATTATTTCAGTGAATCCCTTTACGATTTTTTACAAGAAACTGATCAAGATGTAGATTTATTTAAAATCAGTTCCACTGTGTAAAACTCAGCAAATGGTTTTGGGGGGAGGAAACACGTTGACATTTGAATCAATTTAATATAACGTTAAAGGACTAAAGGCAAAAAAGAAGACTGAAATTTTTCCTTTAGTATTTTAAAAGTGAAAGAACACATATTATTGTAATAAACAATCCTCGTGCACAGAAATGGTTTTCACTTGTGTTCATGCGAAGGAGTCGTATTTAAACAGCATATTTGTTTTAATCAGAAAACAAAGCAAATGCTGTGCATGCTGAAAAGGTAAACAGAAGAAACAAGTGGGCTGGTTTGTCCTAGATATGTCACACGTGTAAAGCAAGCATATTTATTTTTAGCTACTCAGACTCTCTCAAGACAGAAGCAATATAATGCAAGTGATGTGTTTTTTTGTATTTTATTGTACTACAAATGACACATTTTTGAAACTTAAAAAAATGTCCTGTCAGTTGTAAAAGCAAATTCTCTGTAGTTCTCTAAACTGACAATTTTATTTTTGCACCAATAGAGACAAATAAGTAGACCCTGTTTGATGTTTTCTTCATTGTATTCTACAATATAAAAAATATCCTGAAAGGTTCATTGCTTTCTTAGGGCACAGAACATTGAGGGATTATGTGTTTATTATACATGAGAAGTCATTCTGGACAAGAAAAACGCAAGGGGTTATTTATTATACGACTGTTTTGAAGTACAATAATTGGTTGCAGACTGATATCTCCATAAAGGTTATGGATTCTGAAAGTGATTGCTCATGCCATAAATGCTCAACTTTACTCCAGCTCTGAGTTATTTCCTGTAGTTCAGTAGTGTAATAGCTAGAAAGCATATATATTTATGTATTTTAGATGGCTAGATGTGGCATATTATTCATAGAACTACAAGTTATGTCACAGTTGCAACATCCTTTGGTTGTATTGTAATTGTCTTGCTATAATTAACTTTTGTTACAGTAAAAAACATAGAAATAATATAAGCAGATTTATTATAGCAGAACCGACATTACTCTTATAAACGTACATATTAGGTTATCAATTTTACGTAAACATCAATACATAACATCATTTTAAAACTGTGTATTTATAACATCACATTGATTTGTATATAATATCCTCGCTGTCATTTGGACAACCTCCATTACACTTAGGATTACACAGGCAGCTCAGTTGTTGTTTGTTTTTGTTTGTTTGTTTTTCTCAAGACACACAAGTTTATGGTTGATAAGATAATTACTTACTGTCAACAGAATGTCCACCCTCATTGTGAATGTACATGTACAGTACAGTATATATAAAATTAGTTGGCCAATTAAAAACTGTTAAGTAATAGATTATATATTTGTTTTTCTACATTTAGTTCTTTTTTTTTTTTTGCTCCAACTCATTTTAGTTGAGTTTTTGGAGTGCTAACAATGATGTTTTGTTCTTTTCAATTTTTTAAATTGCAAATAGGTAACTTTTTGAAATTACAGAAACAGTGATGAGTGATAGTAATTTTTTCTTTATTATTTAAAGGAGAACTAAAGGCTACATTTACCATTCGAAGAAGATAAGGCAAGAAGACAAACACAGAATTCTGAATTGCTGTTAACATCCACTTCAATTTTAGTATATTCATTTTACCTGCTCTGCATTGCTCATAATTATAGGATTATAAGAACATTTAGACTTTAGACAAAAGCATATGTTCAGACTTAGTCAATGGGGCTCCTAACCCCTAGCTGCTTAATTAAAATACTTTGAGTAGAGCTGAATGATAAGTATATTGTAGTCAGTAACTACCATCACTATTCTAATTCGTTTTATGCTGCATATCATGTATTTCACATCAGTCTCTGGGTCAAGAGTAGAGATGAATGAAACTGGTGCGTTTAGTTTCAAAAATCTGATTCAAACCCACTTGAATTAAAAATTTTCTAATTGAAAAAGTGATGGCATGTTTAGAATTTTCATTAGCATTTTTACATTTTATTAATGGAATTTCCAAATTTTTCAAATGTAAAAAAAAAGTTCCATTCAATAAAAAATGTAAAGCAATTTCTAAACCAGCAGGACGACCAACTAGGTTGGTTTTGAAACTGGAATTCATCCATGCCATAGAAATGGATGCCACTGTCATAGCCTAGTAAAGAAGAAAACAAATCTCGTTACTAACTGAGCAACAGACATACAGAAAAGTAAGATATTGCATTACTTCACATGTTGCTTAGGTTACTTGATCATTGGTCACGTGCATGCACAATATAAGAGTTAGTCCGCTGCCCCTTAAGACAATATAAATAGAGAAGGAGGTATGGCACTAGTCGAGTCCCCAAATATTAGTCGATAGTGAAGGGGGGTGCTGAACAGACATAGCAAAACAGACTAAATTATTCAAATGAAGAAAAAGAAAAGAAGTCTGCAGCACTCACTAATTACGTGATGTGTGAAAAAAGTATTTACATTCCTTTATTAAGTATGTACACACACATACGTTATGGGACTGTATCATGTGCAAGACAGAATAGTTTAAAAACCATTAAAATATATAATTTACAAATAGCAGCATCTATATACAAAAGTTCAAATAGCCAAGGATAAAGTTAAAGTGCACAGTGCCATACTATGATAAATCCTACACAGTAATGACTAACAGAGGTGTATCAAAATGAATCCTAATATTAAACAGAGTATACAACATATATTACTTATGTCCCTGTGCATGACTCAACATTAGAGGTATAGGCAATCCATGGAGGTGCGGGCACAGGTATCCCTTGTCAAACAATGAGTGACTAAGGTCTGAAACGGTGGGGTGGATTGGGTCCCCCTGACGCGTTTCGGCCCGGTACCGGGCTTTCTCAAAAGGTACACATCGGTGGTGTTCCCCCAGTACAGATATATAGGCCTCAGTGTAAAGCACGTTCAGTCCGTAATCACGTCGATACGTAATACGTTTCAGATGCGCAGCGACGTCAAAGTGCGTCCGCTAAAACAGACTCGCGTGCATATCGTTACAGAATGGCAAAACATTCTGGCCAAATCGCGCATGCGCTGTAGCGCATATGCAGACCAAAAGTAGAATAATAACTATGGAGGGAGCTACACCTATCTGAAACCATTCAGAGTTAGGACCACCAACCATCTGCAACCGATGGCCCCACATACAATAATACAAAGGGTATATACAATGTAATCTAATACAACGTATTTCATCCCAAACAATAAGACCTCACACATAATGAAATAGAAATGGCAACAATATAAACAGTATAAGATTCAACCCATATGCCCTGAGACCCAGGGGGTTTGCCCAGCAATACAAAAAATCTTGGGGCAGACACATATAATAAGTCAATATGGGTACAAAAAATCTTGGGGCAGACACATATAATGAGTCAGTATGGGTTAAGTGTTCAATTTGTGTCCCCTATTTAGATGAAGTAACTCCTTAGAAAATGATGGATTTTATCCAAAGAGAGGTATCTGGGTAGCTGACCCCTAAATTGGTAAGCTTCTAAATTTAACATGTATGTAAAAGAGGAAAAGGGGACCCCCCATTTTTAGAATATAGAATATACTTTGGTTCCAAATATCGAAGCCAGTGCTATCTAGTTTGAGAGGAAATGTTCATAAAGTATAGTGATCCAAAGAAAAAAGGGGGGGGGGGGGGGGGGGGGGGGGGGGGGGGGGGGGGGGGGGGGGGGGGGTGGGGGGGGGGGGGGGGGGGGGGGGGGGGGGGGGGGGGGGTGGCGGGGGGGGGGACGGGGGGGGGGGGGGGAGGGGGGTGGGTGGGGGGGGCGGGGGGGGGGGGGGGGGGGGGGGGGGGGGGGGGGGGGGGGGGGGGGGGGGGGGGGGGGGGGGGGGGGGGGGGGGGGGGGTGGGGGGGGGGGGGGGAGGGGGGGGGGGGGGGGTAACTTAGTTTTAGAAGCGGCAGCGCTTGTCGGGGGGGGTGTGGGGGGGGTTGCGGGGGTTTGAGCCGGGGGTGGGGGGGGGGGGGGGGTTGGTGAAGGCTTCAGACGTCTACTGTGTTTCTTTTCGCTGGGGGGGGGGGGGGCGTACCTTATGGGGGGTCGGGGGGGTTCCTGCCGGGCGGGGTGGGGGGGGGGGGGGGGGGGGGCGGGGGGGGGGGGGGGGGGCGGGGGGGGGGGGGGGGGGGGGGGGGGGGGGGTGGGGGGGGGGGGGGGGGACCCCCATTCCCGTAGTCATGAAGTGGCACATGTTGACTGTATTGAATTCGGCCAAACTATTGTAACTTGACATCTAGTTCGTTAATCAAGGTTAAGTATCCTAGAATCATTATAGTAGACTCTTCAGTAGTTAATCCAGGTTAAGTATCCCAGGAAGAATCCATGACTAGGTTTGCTAGGTTCTAGCATAGCCGACTTGTAGGTATTGGAAGGAAAGCGATGTATGTGCATAGCCGAAATCAGAGAGGAAGATAGGAGGAAGTCTAGAGGAATGGGGTCAGTCCAATTCTTTCATTGATGCCCACGGGGGGAAAGGCTAGATAGTAAATAGATCCACCTCCTACGCTTCCGCTTTTAGCAACAGAGTGGTGAGGTCTCCCCTCTTATGTTGGTTTTCACTGTTGTAAAAACAAACCAAGAAGGATTACCATTTAACCTCCTCCATGAGGTGATCGGAAGTGTTGACCACACTAGAGAGGGATTTCATCTCTACTATCCCAATGTTATTTTTGTTGTAAGTATATGTTGGACAAATGATTTGAAAATAGCTTGATTAACTTTTTGCAGTCTTCACAACGTAGATTTTCTGACACCCACATGGAGGTCATATCTACATTCCTAGTTCACAGTTGAAATAAACCATGAGCTTTATTAAAATTTTTTAGACCCATCACCGTACTGTAAACATGCCCCCATACTGTAAGCCTTGCCCCGTACTGTAAACATGCTCCCGTACTGTAAGCTTTTGCCCCATACTGTAAACATGCCCCCATACTTTAAGCTTTTGCCCCATACTGTAAACATGCTCCCGTACTGTAAACATGCCCCCATACTGTAAGAACCCTCCATAAAACAGCCCTTTGTGTTTAGGTCACAGGTACCCTTTATCGACCTCTGAATAAGGGACTTTTTGGCCGCTCATCACTTAATATAAGGAAAGGTTTACTGATGGGGGGGATTGGGGACACTAGGGGGAGCAGCACCACGGAGCATGATTTTCAACCTGCTCATGGGGGGCAGTTCGGGCAGTGCTCTGATGGGGGATACACTATGGCAGCTCCCACCCATATGGATAAATAAAATATACAGAGAAGCAAAGAAGGAAATTGTTCTGTACATACTATAAGCTATTTACCCTCATACTGTACTGGCTAAGGGAAACCAATATGGCAGCAGCAAGCAGAGCTCCCACCCAATGTATAAATATAAAATAGCAGAGAAGAGGAAGGAATGTTCTGTACATACTAAGCTATACCCTCCATAATGTGTACGTTAAGGGAAAACACACTATGGCAGCTCCCACCCAATGTAAAAATATTAAATATACAGAGAAGGAATGTTCTGTTACATACAATAATCTATACCCTTCATACTGACTGTCTAGGGAACAATATGGCAGCTCACCCATATGTATAAATTATACAGAGAAGGAAGGTGTTTCTGTACCACACAATAAGCTATTATACCCTAATTACTGTACGGTTAGGGAAAAAACATATGGCAGCTCCCACCCAGATGTAATAAATATAAATATACAGAGAAGGAAGAGAAGGAAGTTCTGTACACCAATAAGCTATCCCCTATACTGTACTGTCAAGGGAAAACAATTTATGGGAGCTCTAGCTCTCACCCATAGATATATACAGAGAAAGGAAGCGTTCTGTCCATACAATAAGCTATACCCTCCATACGTACTGTCTAGGGAGAAAAACTATGGCCAGCTCCCACCCATATGTATAAATATAAAAGGAACGGAAGAATTTTGTTAACATTTAACAAAAGCTATACCCCTCATACTGTTACTTGGGGGGGGTCTTTTTTTCTAGGGAATAACAATATGGAGCTCCCACCCATATGTATAATATTATCAGAGAAGGATATGTCTGTGTCCATACAAGAAGCCTAAGCTATACCTCATATGTTACTGGTCTATGGGAAACAAATATGGCAGCTCCCACCCATATGTATTTAAAAATAAATATACCGAGAAAGTAAATGTTCTTGGTACATACATAAGCTATACCCTCATACTGTACTGTCTAAGGGGGTAAAACATATGGCACTCCCACCCATATGTTAGAAATATACAAGAAAGGACATGTAGGTACATACAATTAAGCTATTACCCTCATACCTGTACGGTTTAAGGGAAACAATATGGCAGTCTCAACCATATGTATAAAGATAAGAGAGAGAGGAAATGTTCTTTGACTACAATAAGCATACCCTCATTACTGATTTTTGTAATGGTTCTAAGGGAAAACAATATTGGCAGCTCCACCCGAGAGTATAAAGCTACAGAGCAATGAGAAAGATGTTCGTACATACATAAGCTTACCCTCATACTGTACTGTCTAGGAAAACCACTTATATATGGGGGGGGGGGGGGGGGTGGGTGGGGGGGGGGGGGGGGGGGGGGGGGGAGGGGGGGGGGGGGGGGGGGGGGGGGGGGGGGGGGGGGGGGGGGGGGGGGGGGGGGGGGGGGGGGGGGGGGGGGGGGGGGGGGGGGGGGGGGCAGCTCCCACCCATATGTATAAATATTTAAATATACAGAGAAGAAGGTTCTCAAGGGTCTGTCCACAATAAGCTATACCCTCATACTTGTACTGGCTACGGGAAACACTTATGGCAAGCTCCCACCCATATGTTTTAAATATAAACTATATTTTTTTTTTTTTTATACAGAGAAGGAATGTTTGACACAAATAAGCATATACCCTCATATTGTACGGTCTAAGGGAAACACTATTGGAGCTCCCACCCATAGTATAAATATAAATATAGCAGAAGAAGGAATGTCATGTCTGTACAAACAATTAAGCTATACCCTCTACTGTGAGTTAGGGAAAAACTATGGCAGACTCCCAACCATATGTTTATAAATATATATAAATGATAAATAGACAGAGAAGGGAATTGTTATGTTATGTACACACAATTAATCTATACCTTAATACGTACTGTCTAAGGGAAACAATAGGGCAGCGGCAGCTCCAACCCATATGTATAAAATACAGAGAAGGAAAGGAAGGAATGTTATGTACATACATAAATAAGCATGTACCTCATACTGTACTGTCTAAGGGAAACAATATGCAGTAGCTCCCCACCATATGTTAAATATACAGAGAAGGAATTGTTCTGTACACCACATAAGCATAACCTCATACTCACTGTTATAAGGGAAACACTATGGCAGCTCCCCACTCCACTCATATATATAAATATAAGAGAAGGAATATGTTTGTACATACAATAAGCGATACCCTAATTAGTATGTACTGTCTAAGGGAGAAAACAATATGGCACCTCCTCCCACCCATTATGTATAAAATACAGAGAAGAAGGTATGTTCTGCTAAACACACAATAGCATATACCTCATACGTACTGTCTTAAGGGAAACAATATGGCAGCTCCCCCACCCAGATGTATAAATATACAGAGAAGGAATGTATGCTACACACAATAAGCTATAACCTCAGATGTTACTGTCTAGGGAAAAACAATTATGGAGCTCCCACCCATATGTATATAAATATAAATCAGCTCCCAACCCAGATGTATAAATATAAATATACAGAGAAGGAAGTTCTGACATACAATAAGCTTATTACCCTCATACTTGTTGTTTGTTGTACTGTCCTAAGGGAAAACACTATGGAAGCTCCCACCATCCCAATATGTTAAAATATACAGAGAAGGAAATGTTCTGTACACCAAAATAAGTATACCCTCATACGTTACTCTTGTATAAGGGAAACCACTATGCAGTCCCCAACATATGTATAAAAAAAAAATATACGAGAAGGAAATGGTCTGCTTACAGACAATAATAGATACCCCAACTGTACTGTCGAAGGGAAAAATATGCAGCTCCCCACCATATGTATAAAGATTTAAATATACAGAGAAGGAAATGTTCGACACACATAAGCTATACCCTCATACTGGATGTCTAATGGGAAACAATATGGCGGGCTCCCACCCATATATGGTAAATATAAATATACAGGAGAGAGGAATGTTCTGTACAAAACAATAAGCTATTACCCTCCATACTAACTGTCTAGGGAAACAATATGCAGCTCCCAACCCATATGTATTATAATATACAGAGAAATTGAATTTTCTGTGCACCACCAAGAAGCCTATTACCCTCTATGTGACAGTCTAAGGGAAACAATTTATGGTCCGAGCTACCACCACCCATATTATAAATATAAATATAAGAGAAGGAAGGAATGTTCTGTAAATACAATAAGCTATACCCAACATACTGTTACTGTATAAGGGAAACACGTATGGCAGCGTCCAACCCATATGTAAAAATACAGAGAAGGAATGTTCTGTACACACAATAAGCTGATACCATCATACTGTACTGATGAGGGGAAAAAAAAAAAAAAATGGCAAGTCCACCCATATATATAAATATACAGAGAAGGAATGTTCTGTACACAAATAAGCTATACCCTCATACTGTTTACGTCTAAGGGGAAACACTTAAAACACTATGGCAGAGCTACCACCTATATGTTATAAATATAAATACAGTGAAGGAATGTTCTTGTTACGAACAATAAGCTATACCCTCATACTTTACTGTCTAAGGGAAACAATTATGAGCTCCCACCTAATGTATAAATATAAATATTACAGAGAAGGAATTTTCTTGTTATTGTACACAAATAAGCTATTATACCCTATACTGTACTGTCTCTAAGGTAAAACAATATGGCAGCTCCCACCCATATGTTATAAATATAAATTACAGAGAAGGCATGTTCTGACATACACTAAATCTATACCTCCATACTGTACTGTCTATGGGAAAACAATATGGAAAGCTCCCACCCAATGTATAAATATACAGAGAAGGAATAGAAGGAAGTTCTGTTACACACAAAAGCTATACCTCATATGTACTTTTACTGTCTAAGGGAACACATTATGGCAGCGCCCACCCATATGTATAAAAATAAATATACAGAGAAGGAAAGAAGGGAGGAATGTTCTGTACACACAAAAGCGTATCCCTATACTGTATTGTTCTAATGGGAAAAACAATAGGCAGCGCTCCCACCATTGTATAAATATAAATATACAGAGAAGGAATGTTCTGGTACACC
The DNA here is from genome assembly GCA_019447015.1 of Hymenochirus boettgeri. Taxonomy (NCBI): domain Eukaryota; kingdom Metazoa; phylum Chordata; class Amphibia; order Anura; family Pipidae; genus Hymenochirus; species Hymenochirus boettgeri. The sequence continues at coordinate 67,373,623 of CM033472.1, forward strand.
ACAAAGCTATACCCTCATACTGTTTACTTGTATGTCTAAGGGAAACAATTTTCTTAGGCAGCAGCTCCCCCCCATTGTTAAAATATAAAGATTACAGAGAAGGAATGTTCTGCTGTACACACAATATAAGCTATACCATCATACTTGTACTGTCTTTCTAAGGAAACCAAACCAATATGGCAGTTACCACCCATATGTATAAATATACAGAGAGAAGGAATGGGCTGTTAATACCAAAAGCTATTACCCTCATACTGACGTATATAGGGAACACTTCTGGCAGTTCCCACCCATATGTCTTTAAATATAAAGATACAGAGAAGGAATGTTCGTACACACAATAAGCTTATACACCTCATACTGTCATTGTCTAAGGGAAACAACTATGGCAGCTCTCACCACCATATGTATAATATAAATATACAGAGAAGGAATGTTTGTACATACATAAGCTATACCCTAATCTTACTGTCTAAGGAAACATATGGCAGCTCCCACCCACAATGATAAAATTAAATATACGAGAGAAGGAATGTTCTGACACAAAAGAAGCTATAAACCTGCACTTGTACTGTCTAAGGGAAACAATAGGCAACTCCATCCATATTACAAATATAGGGACGGTTCTCCATGCATTCACTAATTACAGTTATGGCAGCTCCCCCACCTACATTTAAACGGTTTATCCATGATTTAACGTTTTTACAGAAGAGAAAAATCTGGTTAATTCTCCTGAACGTTGTCAGCTTCTCCCTCGGTTAGGTCCCAGCTCACCACGCAGTGACAGGGAAGGAATTGTCTACAGCTCCCTGTAAGGATGGAAAATGGGTTCGTGCTCATGGGTCACCTGGAGACTGCCCCCAGTCGTGTTTTATTACACCAATGAAATTACGAGCATGATTTGTGTTAATGATTTTTGCCACATTCCTTTGCATCTTCCGCGGACCATCTAGGTCCTATGTTATTTCCTTCCACCTCGTCCCTGAAGTTCAAAATCCATCATTTTACTGACCCCGCTTTATGATAAGGTTCATTTCAGGAACAATAGGAAGCTAAGGAATTATGAGATATGTAGGGGGAAATAGATATCTACCGTGTTCTACGATTAAACTTATTATCTAATGAGAATTAAAAACATTCTCATGATTAATAGTCCAACCATGCTTGGATATAAAATAACGTTGTGTCAATGTTTTTCTACGTCATCCTAACTAAAGACTTATATGGGTGAAATCAATAAAATCTACACTACAGCAGGGTAGGCAACCAGTAGATCTCAAGATGTTTGAAAAAACTACAACTCCAGCATTCTCTAACACCAGAATCCATTAAGATGAATGCTGGTAGTTGTAGTTTTCAAACATTCGGAGATTCTACTGGGACTAACAGAATCCTTTCCAATTTACTTTCCTCTTATATTATCTTCTCTGGGTGAATCAACTGAGCATGTCTGAGATCACTGAGTTAATGGAGGTATCAGGGGAGGGGCGGTTAACTGCAGGATTTTTATAGTACAAATTTTACTGTGTTATCTCTGGAAGGAATCACATTAGAAAGACATAGAAAGACAGTGATACATTTTGTATTATCAGCAACTTGATCGATAAGTCAGGGGAAACTGTTTTTACAGAAAAAGTTATCATGTAATCATCTGGCTGCCTTAGCAGATTGACTGCAGATATTTATATAGTAACATGAGTATGGAGGTTGATAAAGACATACGTCCATCTAGGTCCAACCTTTATACCTACCCACATAATGTCTGTAAACAGTTACATATAACATAGTTATTGGAGGGTGTATAAAGACATACGTCCATCTAGTCCGACCTTTATACCCTACCCATAATGGTCTGGTATAACAGTTCCATAGTAACATAGTAGTGGTGGTTGTATAAAGACATACGTCCATCTAGTCCAACCTTATACCCTACCCATAATGTATGTTTATAAACAGTTACATAGTAAACATAGTATTGGAGGTGTGTAAAAAGACATACGTCCATCTAGTCCAACCTTTATACCCACCCAGTAATGTCTGTATAAACAGTTACATAGAACAATAGTATGGAGGTTGTATAAAAAGACATACGTCCATCTAGTCCAACCTTTATACCCTACCCATAATGTCTGTATAACAGTTCCATAGTAACATAGTATTGGAGGTTGTATAAAGACATACGTCCATCTAGTCCAACCTTTATCCCTACCCATAATGTCTGTATAACAGTACATAGTAACATAGTATGGAGGTTGATAAAGACATACGTCCGTCTAGTCCAACCTTAACCCTCACCCATAAGTCTGTATAACCAGTTACATAGTGACATTAGTATGGAGGTGTATAAGAGACATACGGTCCACTAGTCCAACCTTTATACCCACCCATAATGTCTGTAAACAGTTACTATAGTAACATAGTATTGGAGGAGGTTATATAAAGAATACGTCCATCTAGTCCAACCTTATTCCCTACCCATAATGTCTGGTATAACAGTTACATAGTAACAAGTGTATTGGAGGTTGTATAAAGACATACGTCATCTAGTCCAACCTTATACCCTACCATAATGTCTGTATAACAGTTACATAGTAACATAGTATTGGAGGTTGTATAAGAGAGATAGTCCATCTAGTCCAACCTTTATACCTACCATTCATATGTCTGTTATATAGTATTGGAGGTTGTATATAAAGACATACGTCCATCTAGTCCAACCTTTATGCCATACCCCATAATGTCTGTATAACAGTACATAGTAACACATAGTATTGGAGGGTGTATAAGACATACATACCATTAGTCCAACCTTTATACCCTACCCATAATGTCTGTGTAACGTTACATAGTAACATAGTATTGAGGGTTATAAAGACATAACGTCCATCTAGTCCAACCTTTATACCCTACCCATAATGTCTGTGTAACAGTTACATAGTAACATAAGTATTGGAGGTTGTTGATAAAGACATACGTCCATCTAGTCCAAAATTTATACCTACCCATAATGTCTGTATAACAGTTCCATGAGTAACATAGTATTGGAGGATGTATAAAGACATACGTCCATTCAGTCCAACTTTTATCCCTACCCATAATGTTTGATAACAGTTACATAGTAACATAGTATTGGAGGTTGTATAAAGACATACGCATTCTAGTCCAACTTTATACCACTACCATAATACGTCCATTATTACCAACCTTTTATACCTACCCATAATGTCTATTATAACAGTACATAGTAGAACATAGTATGGACGGATTGTAGGTTATATAAGACATACGTCCATCTAGTCCAACCTTTATACCCTACCCAATGTCTGTATAAACAGTCATAGTAGTAAATAGTAACATAGTGGAGGTTATATAAAGACATACGTCCATAGTTCCAACCTTTATACCCTACCCATAATTGTATGTATAAAAGTTACATAGTAACATAGTATTGGAGGTTTGTATAAAGATATACGTCCATCTAGTCCAACCTTTATACCCTACCCATAATGTCTGTATAACAGTACATAGTAAACATAGTTGTGGAGGTTGTATAAAGACATACGTCATCCTAATCAACCTTATACCCTAACCCAAATGTTCGTGTTAACAGTTGACGTAGTAAACATAGTATTGGAGGTTGTATAAAGACATTACGTCCGTCTATCCAACTTTATACCCTATCCATAATGTTATAAACAGTTGACATAGTAACATAGTAGTGGAGGTTGTATAAAGACATACGTCCATCTAGCCAACCTTTATACCCTACCCATAAGTCTGTATAACAGTTACATAGTAACATAGTATTGGAGGTTGTATAAGACATACATCCATCTAGTCCGACCTTTATACCCTACCCATAATGTCTGTATAACAGTTAAATAGTAACATAGTATGGAGGTTGTATAAAGACATAAGTCCATCAGCTAGTCCAACCTTATACCCTTACCCATAATGGTCTGTATAACAGTTCCATAGTGACATAGATTGGAGGTGTATAAAGAATCGTCCATCTAGTCCAACCTTTATTCCCTACCCATAATGTCTGTATAACAGTTAATAGAACATAGTGTGGAGGTTGTATAAAGACATACGTCAATCTTGTCCAACCTTATACCCTACCCATAATGTCTGTATAACAGTTACATTAGGAAAAAAGTATTGGAGGTGTTTATAGACATACGTCCATCTAGTCCAACCTTTATACCCTACCATAATGTCTGTATAACAGTTACATAGTAAACATAGTATTGGAGGTTGTATAAAGACATACGTGCCATCTAGTCCAACCTTTTTACCTACCCATAATGTCTGTTATAACAGTTACATAGTAACCATAGGTAGGGGTTGTATAAAGACATACGTCCATCTAGTCCAACCTTTAACACCTACCCATAATGTCTGTATAACAGTTCCATAGTAACATAGTATGGGAGGTTGTATAAAGACATACGTCATTCTAGTCCAACCTTTATACCCCTACCCATAATGTCGTATAACAGTTACATAGAACATGATTGGAGGTTGTATAAAGACATACGTCCATCTAGTCCAACCTTTATACCCTACCCATAATGTCTGTTATAACAGTCCATAGTAACATAGTATTGGAGGTTGTATAAAGACATACGTCCATCTAGCCAACCTTTATACCCTACCCATAATGTTCTGTATAACAGTTCCCATGTAACATAGTATTGGAGGTGTTGTATAAAGACATAAGTCCATCTAGTCCAAACTTTATACCCTACCCATAAGTCTGTATAAAAGTATAATAGTAACATAGTATTGGAGGTGTTATAAAGACATACGTCCATTAGTCCAACCTTATACCTACCCATAATGTCTTGTATAACAGTTATATAGTAACATAGTATTGGAGGTTGTATAAAGACATATACTTCATCTAGTCCAACCTTTATACCATCCAATGTCTGATAACAGTTCATAGTAACATAGTATTGGAGGTTGTATAAAGACATACGTCATCTAGTCCAACCTTATACCCTAACCATAATGTCTGTATAACAGGTACATAGTAACATAGTATTGGAGGTGTATAAAGGACCATCTAGTCTGACTATTCCGGTTCAATTCTCACATGTTCCTGTCTGGTGTTGTGGTAGATCAGTAATATGAAGCTCCAGGGGACAATCATCTGTTTATAAGACCCAAAAAGTCACACTCCCTGCCTGACTCCGTCGTATATGGGATTTACACTTGGTACAGGCTCGGATTGGCCATGCCAAGGTTTTCTCGGGCAGCTGGACATGTATAATATCGTCCATCGCTCTATAGATTGAACACGAGTCTGTGCTTACGGTTCCTGACGTTCTACTCCAGACAGGCAATATAATGAATGGAGTCTTTGTACCAGGTTTGGCTCGGGTTTACCGCACATGTTCAATGGATCGAACAGCATCCAAGCGTTCAACCGTAAAATCCTGTGATGAAGGACAAAGCCGGCGCGGCTGGTATAGGGATACGGCAGGAAATGGGTAAAGCTTGTTGGATGTGTAACTGTATCAAACCATAAGATCTCCAGTCCCTCTCGCTGCTCCCAGCCAAAACCTTTTAATTACGGAGCGTAAAGGCCAAGACGCAGTTTATTCTAATAGGGGCTTATTTTAACAATTCCAACATTTGATTCCATTGACTATCAGACAGATAGGGGGAGTTTTACCCTTGCACACCCATTCCTGGCATGGGGCTCAGTAATAATCCCTTGTATTATATTTGAAATAAAGTATTATCCGTCTACGGAAAATACCACCAACAACAGACATTTCTCACCAGGCTTGTTAATCTTCTACATTTCCCCTTTAACCGCCTCACTCCCTACCCTGAGTGTTTACATAAGACGCCGTGGAAACATCCCCGTCAATCTTTAGATTTGCCAAGGATTTCGAATCAAACAGGAGATGGGAAATGATCCAGAAGTTTGTCATCACAAAGAACTATGTTAAGGAAACGGAAGGGGGGGGGGGGGGTTGGAGATTTACTGGTATGGGGGGGGCCAAGCGCTGCTGTTTACAATATGTGCTCATCGTGTCCAGAATGAATTGCGAATGACGCCTCGAATGGCGTCAAATGTGAAATCGCGTTCTCCTATTCGCCCCATTGTGGATTCCCAGGATTAAGAAATCTCTGTCTTGGATTGCAAAAACTTTGTTCTTTTTCTCTAGAAAACACGGCACCGCAGTGTCCCCGGAAAATTTCTCCCTTCTGCCTCTGATGTCAATCAGTTAACTGGCCCCATATGCACTGTTATATTCACGGGGGCCACGTTGTATCAATTGTTATTCAAGTCACGCTAACCCTTTTTGCAGTGATGTATGAGGATTAGCGGACATAGCATCTATATTGCCTGGAAACTTTACCATTATTGTTGATCTGTCCCCTATTTTTAGATATCCAGTCTAAACCATCTTACATTTTAGCTGTCAATCAGTGCCTTATATCATAAATTCTTCTGCTGTGTGTAGTTTTACTGTAACTAAAATGGTGACAGTTGGGATGTGTGAATTGAATGATGGGAGATTCCCTCTCCCAGTGCTGTCTGATAGTGATAACTGAGCTGACTTGCCCTCACAGAAAGTCATATCAGATGGAAGGAGGAGTCAGTTAAGGGGATCCAAGTACTGGATTTGAAGGCAACAAACACACCTCAAAAACCCTAATACTGTAGCATTAATTTGAGGTGTATTTGTGGTTTTTGACTAACCAAACTCCTCCTTTCTTCCCGTAGAGATTCGCCTCTGTCCCCGTACGTGGAGATCTGGTCAGTGGCAGATGAGATGCGACCATGCAGAATTCCATGGAGGAGACCTCAAGCGATATTTACTTATGTCAGTGGCGGCGACGGGCAAGTTTCCGTCACCCCAGCCTTAAAAACCCCGTCAACGTGGGTGGTGGCTCGGCTCGTTGTGATTGGGAAAGCAGACAAATCCCAAAAGTATGGCGGGCTGAGATGACCACCAACGCCGCCGAGATGCTTAAGAACTTCTGCGAGTGGCAGAAAAAGGAGGACAAAGCCAAACGACTCTGACCCTGATCACTTTGACACAGCCATACTCTTCACCAGACAGGTAAGTAGCCACAAGTGTGAACTGTCTCTTTAATGGAAGCACCCATTCATTTTCCCTTGACCATTCCCATTGCTTCATGCTGCATATGATTGGTCCAAGTTACTGCTTATCCTGCATCCTTACAGACCCGACCTCCTTCAAGGCAACTCAAAGCAAATATCCCTTTATTCCCAGAATCTGTGTGGCCTTTCCACCTGCGACACTCTGGGCATGGCCGATGGTGGAACGGGTGTGTGATCCATAACCGCAGTTGCTCCATTGTGGAAGATGATGGTTACAATCAGCTTTTACCGCAGCGCATGAGATAGGTAAGGAGAACCGCCGGTCGGTAACGTCCACAGATATGGAAATGTATGCAATGTGCTTAGTAATACTCCCAGAATGCCACCGAGTATGAACACTGCAGGGATACAAGCCTAGCAGATGCTGGCTGTTGCTGATTGGCTAAAAGTGAGGCATATGTGAATGGTTGTGTGTTCTATCACAGACCCACGAATAGGTTAATAGTGGTAAATAAACGACTCCCCTTTTCTACATTAGGCACACGTGTTTTCAACATGCTCCATGACAACTCCAAGCCTTGCGTGGAACTGAACGCGTGTCTAGCAATACCAGGCACATGATGGCGCCGTGATGTCCTTCGTAGACCCGGAGGAGACTGGTCCCCGGCAGCGCCAAGTTCATCACAACTTCTTGGACAATGGACACGGTAAGTGTTTTGATTCAACCATTCACCACGCAGACACCAATCCTCCATTCAGAAAATTGACCCTGTTTCCATACGTACAGGTCATGCCTTCTAGACAAGCCTCGTACCCCCCTCGCCTACCAGTACCCTTTCCAGGCAACGATTACGACTCAGACCGGCAGTGCCAGTTGACCTCGGCCAAGAATCCCGCCACTGCCCAAACCTTCACACTCCAGGTTCTTCTCTCTGGTGCACGGGCAAAATCGATGGGCAATTCATGTGCCAAACAAAGCACTTTCCCTGGGCTGACGGCACGAGCTGTGGCGTGGGCAAGACCTGCATGAACGGCGCGTTTGCATTAGCAGTAGTGGAGATGATGAAAGCCTTCAATGTAAGTAGCCGGTTACGTCACAGGGTCCTCTTTTCGTCACGTGAATCCCCCCTCACACATGTTCCTGGTTTGCCAAAGAAAATCAATTACGCGTTCCACCGAATGTTATTTCTCTTTTAAACAGACCCCGTTAAATGGAGGATGGGGACCATTGGGGTCCGTTTATGGCGAATGTTCCCGCACGTGCGGTGGAGGTGTACAGTTCTCTCAAGGGTGAGGCAATAAACCTTTACCTCGAAATGGAGGAAAGTAATGTGAGGGCAAGAGAACTCAGTATCACTCCTGCAATACCCAGGAAATGTGCCGCAGGCAACGGTTAAGTTTAACAACGACGCCCAGAACCTACAGGGACCGGTGAATTACGGAATTGCATGCTGGTTGAAATTAGAGATTGAATAATAAACAGGCAAAATGTTTCATTACAGCTCTGAGCTACCGAGAACAGCAGTGTGCCGTGTACAACCACAGAAAGACATGTTCAAGTCCTTCCCATCCCCGTTGGAACTGGGTCCCGAGACACCGGCATTGCTGAGAAGGATCGGTTGTAAACTTACTGCCAGTCTCGTCCATTAGGATTCTACTACGTACTAGAGCCAAAGGTAGGTCTCAACAACGTCCCCAACATTGACCAACAATGTTTTAATAGGTACGAGAGACAACAAAAAGAAGATCCTGGTCAATATTCTCACGAATCCTAACTCAAGAGATTGTTCTACAGGTCCTTCACCGAGAGCTTTTAGTCATGGGTGTATATTGGGTGCGGGACTTAAACATGACACCAGGACAACACCAAGATCTCCGTTCAGAAATAAGTTGGAATTGTTTGTGTTTAGATAAGAACTTGTCGGGGGATTTAAGTGTCTAGGAGGGTCAACGTGACCTGCTTCATGGATCTTATTTACAGACTCTATGGTTTGTTCTTCTCCAGGTAGCGGATGGGACGCCATGTTCTCTGATACAACCTCCGTCTGTGTTCAAGGGCGTTGCATTCACGCAGGGTGCGACCGCATAATCGGATCAAAGAAAGAGTTTGATAAATGCTTGGGGTGGTGGAGGAAAGGATCTACCTGCTCCAAGACTTACGGGTCTTCACCAAGCCCAAGGTAACAATCACAAAGAACTGTTTTTTTATGTCTGTCACAAAAAGGAAGAGAGGAGGACTGTAGGACGTTCTATTGGTAATCGTTCATAATTATATTAATTTGTTTACAGATATGGCTACAACCATGTGGTCACCATTCCAGCAGGAGCCACTAATATTTTGATTCGTTCAAAACAGTGGGTCAGGATCTTCAAGTGATGGAGTCTACCTGGCACTAAGGAGACAAGACGGGTCATTTGCACTAAACGGCAATTACCTCTTGGTGCCTCAGACTGGACATCAGTGTTGGTGGAGGTTCGACTTTGAAGTATAGCGGTGCTACAAAAGCTGTGGAGACAATGTTGGACGTGGACCTTTAAAAGAACCTTTGACTCTTCAAGCATTAGTGCCAGCGACCAGAAAGTACCACGTCTCAAGTACACGTTCTTTGTTCCAAAAACCCACCACTCGATCTAGCCAAACTAAGAAAGCTGCTGATGATTGGATGAAAAGGAGAGATAGATAATGGAAATATAAGGAGGGCCAGAAGTGGCCACAAATAATTTTATTTAAAAAAAAAAAAAACTGGTAGACTCAGGAACACCAATTGTCTTGACTAACAGAGGATGAAAGATGCACACTCAGCCAAATTTAATCAGATAAGTGACCAAGACCATCCAAGACTGAAAATTAAGGAACTTTTAGATGTATCTGCAGAGCATTCAATATTTTACCAGTTCTTCCATTTTGAACTATGAATTATACACTAATCTTTACAGGTAACAAACCTTTGAAGCAAGACTGCAACCTCCCCAAAACTAACCACTACAAGGCATTTTGGATGGTGCAAGACACTTGGAACTTAGATGGCAGTAGTGTCCTGGACTGAACTAGACACATTAGATGTTGCAGAGTCTACAAAAGGTCCCAGAGTGTTGGCAGGTCCACCATTTGTAGCTTCTCCAGATTTCTCCTTCATGAAACATTGCAGTGTAAGCCTCGCATTGTAGGTTAACTTGGAACTAAAATATATCTTCTTGGACTTTAAGTAAGGTCTGGAAACCTGAACTATTTAATATAGACAACCGATGGCATAGAAATAATGATATTGATACATGGTCGATGAGGAAAAGCCCCAAATTCTGGTCGCTGTCTTTCAATAGTACCTCAATTTCAAACATGTGGTGTTGGGCAAAATTTATTTGTTTTTTTTGGCCGTCAAACATCATTCGGTTCCTTAACAGTTTGTACCGTACTGAAAGCCATTTACAGAAGGTCCCAACAGGTGTGCAATGATTAACTAGACCTTCCATTGCTGCCCTGATATACGATGTACTTGTTATTCCGACTGGGACAGTTAGGACATCAGGTTAGTTCTACAAGGTCACTCCTTAAAGGGGACCATGGTGCTATTATTGAGACGTGGGTACAGCGTTCTTTTTGAGAATTCTACAACATCCCAATTGGTTAATCAAAAAACCGTGGCACAGGGAAAAAATGTATCCAATGGGTTTTGTGTGACACACAATAGAAAAATACACAATCTTTCCATTAGAGCTTCAGCCCTGTGTACAGCTTCCTGTTTAATGTTATTAATGGGGTATGTCTATTTATTGATTAATTTATTCATTTGTAGAGAGGTTGACAAGCTTGGTTAGTGGAGTTGTACTGGAACAACGTAACACAATGACTCTAAACATTATAAGCCTTTTCTACGGGTCCTTATATGGTTTACAGCAGTGATGTCCAAACTGTGGCCTCTAGATGCTAAAAAAAAACAAACTCAGCATTCCTTAACATCATGGGAGGGCCACAAGTCCCCAACAGCACTTACTTCCAGCACCTCAAGGGCACATCTACGAAGTTATATTATGGTACTGTCACAATGGGCAAATCCTCTACATATTGAAATACTTGGTACTCCATGTAATTAGACCTGTAACACCGAGAGGCTGAAAGAACAAGTAGAAGAGTAATATGAAAAGTCGGAAACCACAGTATGTTTCGGCGTACAATAATTGTATGTGTAGACGTATGTACTGGATGAAATGCCAACGCTTTGTAAGTTGGTGTGTTTGTATGGCAATGTACCTATATACAGAAATAAAAAGGTTCTAGACACTAACCAAGGAATAACTAATACAGTAACATCAGTAGCAGACCAATCGGCATTTAGCTTCTCGAGCAGTTAGAATGCCAAAGCCAGCGTTGATTGGATAAAACGTTTTTACATAAAACCGTAAAAATAAAGAAACACAAACATCAAAGGGACAAATAAAACAGATTTCAGTATATTTTACACTGGTCAGAAGATTAATCTCCCCTTGGCACATAAGGTTATACTAGTCACAGTAACCAAAATCTCCAGCATGCCCCTCTGTCTCAGACAAGGGGGAGTAATATCAGCACTGATCCTACTTTTTTTTTTAATATTTGTAAAATGCCAGAATATGAAGGGTTAACAAGTCCTCAAGCCTGTGTTGATACTAGTGTTTTTTTTTTATTTTAAAGAAATAATATTATTGTCTTTTTTTATTTGTATTGTAAAAAAAAAAAAAAAAAAAAAAAAAAACATGCACAAAAATTATTAAAGCTATTTATATAAAAATATAAATCAGTTGCATTGTGTGCATTATAGTTTTTTTTATTATTATATTATTATTATTGTGTATTATTCGATTTCAAACTCACGACTCCCAGCCCTGACCATTTCGGATGCCAAAAAAAAAATAAAAAAATGTGAGGCTGGATTTTAATTTCCCAGAATCACATGGAAACCCAGGAGTTACAAAACCATCAATTAACGAAAAGAGAAAGATTCGGTTGTCCTTTTTAAACTTCCACGGCATCGATATTCCGATCAATTTGGCAAATCATCAAATGGTCGGAATATCAAAGATTATTTTTCTGTTTTCCGAATAGGTGATATCGAACGATCGGGAAAAAAAACGTGGGAAATGTTCCAATTCTTCCAAACGGATATTTTCGGCCGATTGGGATAAAAATCCTGCCCGTGTATGGGGAGCTTAGCAGGGTAGATAGTTTACCACTGACGTTTACATGACATTACAATGGGTGGATTCAATGGTCCAATCATTACAAATCTTTGTCAGTCCCATTACTTATGATAAGGAATGTGAATAGAGAAGGAATTTACAATAGAAATATCAATAGGGGGATGGCTCAAATCCCAATATACAGAAATGCAGGTGATAGAAATGTTAAAAGGGGAAATAACCCGTCATATACAACATAGTTGGAATCACCAGTGCCAGAGGGCAGGAGCCTGGTGATGACTGGGGGGGGGTCTATTGAGGTTTTTGATTGGCTACGAATGTAAGTCTGTTTCCTGGGGGTGTTATAACACCAGTGTGGAGGGAACTCTCTCCCTTTATTGCTGTTTAGGTCAATGAGTTGGGAAAATTTGAGCCAAAATCCTTCACACAGATATTCTCTCGCCCTCATTGGAATCAGATGTTTATGTGAAACAAACACGTGGCAAAGCTTCCCTGTAGTACAGGCATGGGATGGGCACTGGGGCTGCCAGTGGAAGGGTTAACCCATCGGGGGCATGATTGTACCAGAACACCATAAAGCACGTTGGGGGGTTAAATGACAGGTCTACACCGATCAGTTACCACTATGCCTCCCAGTAACACCAATAAAATAGTAATAAAATCCAATGGCTCCCTCCCCCTGCATGGCAATCTGCTGTGGGCTTATTCCAGCCTCCTGTAGGACAGACAATTTCTGCCCAGTACGGTACGTTGGAAATCCCAGGAGCCAATGGGCTGAGAGAAATTCAAACCTGGCTACTAAGGGGTTTCTATTGACGCCTAGATGTTCTGGCAACCTAAAATGTGAGATTGGCTACGAACGTCAAAAATGATTTGCCCACCTAGAACCCATAGTAGGTTGTGTACACGGCCCATATTTCTGTTGATCAACACCGCAAGACACATTAGTCAATCAAACGGAAATATCAGCCGTTAATTACCGTTATCGGGCGTCTACAATAACCACAGGATCGGGCGATCTACATAACCGCAGGATTGGGCGATCTACAATAACCGCGGATCGGGCGATTACGATAACCGCAGGACTGGGCGATTACAATAACCCACAGGATCGGGCGATTACAATAACCACAGGATCGGGCGATTTACATAACCACAGGATAGGGGATAACACACAGGATCGGGCGATCTACAATAACCGCAGGATCGGGCGATCTACAATAACCAGAGGTATCGGGCGAATCTACGATAACCGAGGATCGGGCGATCTACAATAACCAAGGATCGGGCGATCTACAATAACCACAGGATCGGCGGCGATCTACGATAACCACAGGACGGGGCGATCTACCAATAACCAGCAGGATCGGGCGATCTACAATAACCCAGGATCGGGCGATCTACGTAACCACAGGATGGGCGATCTACAATAACCGAGGATCGGGCGATTCTACAATAACCGCCAGGAGCGATCAGGCCCAAATATGCACCCCACCGGACCCGACTTCTGATTGGTTTGGTGTTGTAGTGTTTATCAGCAGGGAATACACATGCCTAATGCTGGTTACTATTGTAAGGGCACCTTTGGAGTTTACAGTATGGGCACAGCTTACAGTATGGGGCATGATTACAGCACGGGCACAAGTTTTACAGTACAGGCGCATGTTTACAGTAGAGGCATTATTTTACAGTACGGTAGGGAGACAAGCTTACAGAAGGGGGGGAATGTTTACCATACAGTACCATGTTTATAGTACGGCAACAAAGCTTACAGTATGAGGGCATGTTTACAGTACGGGGCCAGCTTGAGTACAGGGGATGGTTCACAGTTACGGGAGCATGTTTGCAGTATGGGGCAAAAGCTTACAGTATGCGGGACATGTTTACAGTACGGGAGCATGTTTACAGTACGGGCAAGGCTTACAGTATGGGGGCATGTTTTACAGTACGGGAGCATGTTTACAGTACGGGCAAGGCTTTACAGTATGGGGGATGTTTGCAGATGGGGCAAAAGCTTACAGTAGGGGACATGGTTTACAGTACGGGAGCATGTTACAGTACGGGCAAGGCTTACAGTATGGGGGCATGTTTACAGTAGGGAGCATGTTTACAGTACGGGCAAGGCTTACAGATGGGGGCATGTTACAGTACGGGAATGTTTACAGTACGGGCAAGGCTTTACAGTATGGGGCATGTTTGCAGTATGGGGCAAAAAGCTTACAGTATGGGGACAGTGTACAGTACGGGAGCATGTTTACAGTAGGGCAAGGCTTACAGTATGGGGCATGTTTACAGTACGGGAGCATGTTACAGTACGGGCAAGGCTTACAGTATGGGGGCATGTTTGCAGTATGGGGGAAAAAGCTTACAGTATGGGGACATGTTTACAGTACGGGAGCATGTTTGCAGTATGGGGCAAAAGCTTACAGTATGGGGACATGTTTACAGTACGGGAGCATGTTTACAGTACGGGCAAGGTTACAGTATGGGGCATGTTAAAGTAGGGAGCATTGTACAGTACGGGCAAGGCTTACAGTATGGGGCATGTTTACAGTAACGGGAGCATGTTTACGGTACGGGCAAGGCTATCAGTATGGGGGCATGTTACAGTACGGAGCATGTTTTACAGTACGGGCAAGGCTTACAGTATGGGGGCATGTTTACAGTACGGGAGCATGTTTACAGTATGGGGGCAAAAGCTTAAAGTATGGGGGCAGTTTACAGTATGGGGCAAAAGCTTACAGTAGGGGACATGTTACAGTAGGGAGCATGTTTACAGTACGGGCAAGGCTTACAGTATGGGGGCATGTTTACAGTACGGGAGCATTGTTACAGTACGGGCAGGCTTACAGTATGGGGGCGTGTTTGCAGTATGGGGCAAAAAGCTTACAGTATGGGGACATGTTTACAGTACGGGAGCATGTTTACAGTAGGGCCAGGCTTAAGTCTGGGGGCATGTGTTACAGTTACGGGAGATGTTTACAGTTACGGGCAAGGCTTACAGTATGGGGGCATGGTTTACAGTACGGGAGCATGTTTACAGTACGGGCAAGGCTTACAGTTGGGGGCATGTTTGCAGTGGGGCAAAAGCTTACAGTATGGGGACATGTTTACAGTACGGGACATGTTTACATACGGGCAAGGCTTACAGATGGGGGCATGTTTACAGTACGGGAGCATGTTTACAGTACGGGCAAGGCTTACAGTAGGGGGCATGTTTGCAGTTATGGGGCAAAAGCTTACAGTATGGGGACATGTTTACAGTACGGGAGCATGTTTGCAGTATGGGGCAAAAAGCTTACGTATGGGGACATGTTTACAGTACGGGAGCATGTTTTACAGTTACGGGCAGGCTTACAGTATGGGGCATGTTTACAGTAAGGGAGCATGTTTACAGTCAAGGGCAAGGCTACGTATGGGGCATGTTTACAGTACGGGAGCTGTTTACAGTAGAGGGCAAGGCTTACAGTATGGGGCATGTTTACAGTAGGGGAGAATGTATACAGTAGGGGCAAAAGCTTACAAGTATGGGGGCATGTTTACAGTTGGGGCAAAAGCTTAAAGTAAGGAGCATGGTTTTACAGTACGGGGCAAGGCTTAAGTCAGTGGATTAAAAATAGTCGGTCTGTGATGGGTCAGTATAAGAGGGGTAGACGTGTCCAGGTCCAGATGGATAACCTGACAGTCTAGAGGAGATGGGGAGGAGACATAAGGTGAAAGATCAGTATTGAACTAAGTGACAGTGGACTTAAAAGGCGGTTCTGTGAGGGGTCAGAAGAGGGGTTTTTGTTTCGAAGTGTCCAGGTCCAGATTGTAACCTTACAGTCTAGAGGAGGAGGGGGATGAGACATAAGGTGACAGATCAGCATCTGTAACAAGTTGTCGGGATTATAAATAGTACGTCTGTGATGGGCAGTAAAGAGGGGTGACGTAGAAGTGTCAGGTTCCAGATATGTAACCTACAGTCTAGAGGAAGATGGGGATGAGACATAAGGTGACAGATCAGTATCTGTAATACGTTGTCAGGGGTTAGAACTAGTCGGTCTGTGATGGGTCAGTAAGGGGGGGGGAGAAGTGACCAGGTCCGATTATTGTAACCTTACAGTTAGAGGAGGAGGGGATGAGA
The DNA here is from genome assembly GCA_019447015.1 of Hymenochirus boettgeri. Lineage (NCBI taxonomy): Eukaryota > Metazoa > Chordata > Amphibia > Anura > Pipidae > Hymenochirus > Hymenochirus boettgeri. Next base: position 67,390,014 of record CM033472.1, read on the forward strand.
AATAAGGTGACAGCTCAGTATCTGTAACTAAGTTGAAGTGGATTTATAACTAGTCGGTTGTGAGGGCGTCAGTAAGAGGGGTGTAGAAGGTCCAGGTCCTAGATTGTAAACCTTACAGTCTAGAGGAGATGGGATGAGACATAAGGTGACAGATCAGGTATTCTGTAACTAAGTGACAGTGGATTTATAAACTAGTCGGTCTGTGATGGGTCAGTAAGCGGGGTATAGAAGTGTCCGGTCCAGATGTAACCTCTACAGTCTAGAGGAGATGGGGATGAGGCATAGGTGACAGATCAGTATCTGAAACTAAGTTGACAGTGGATATAACTAGTCGTCTGTGATGGGTCAGTAAGAGGGGTTAGAAGGGTCCAGGTCCAGATTGTAACTTTACAGGATAGAGGACGATGGGGATGAGACTAAGGTTGACAGACGTATCGTAACTAAGTTGACAGTGGATTATAATACGTCGGTCTCCGGTGATGGGTCAGTAAGAGGGGTAGAGTGTCGAGGTCCAGATGGTATAAACCTACAGTCTAGAGGAGAGTGGGGATGAGACAATAAGGTGACGATCAGTATTGTAATAAGGTGTAAGTGGATTATAACTAGTCGGTCGTGATGGGTCAGTAAGAGGGGTAGGGTAGAAGGGTCCAGGACCAGATTGAACCTTACAGTCTAGAGGAGATGGGGATGAGACTAAGGGAAAGATCAGTATTGTAAACTAAGTTGTCCAGTGGATTATAATAGCGGTCTGTGATGGCGTCCAGTAAGAGGGGTAAGAAGGTCCAGGTTTCAAGATTGTAACCTTACAGTTCTAGAGGCGATGTGGAGATGAGACATAAGTGAAGATCAGATCTGTAACTAAGTTGTCAGTGTATTATAACTAGTCGGTACTGGATGGTCAGGAAGAGGGGTTTAGTAGAAGTGTCAGGTCAAGATTGAACCGTACAGTCTAGAGGAGATGGGATGAGACATAAGGTGACAGATCGTATCTGTAACTAAGTGGTCAAGTGGATTATACTAGTCGGTCTGTGATGGGTCAGTTAAGAGGGGGTAAGAAGTGTCCAGGTCCAGATTTGTAACCTGCCTGAAGAGATGAGTTTTGAGGTGAGTTAACGAATGAATGACGTGAGTGACAACTAAAGGGAGGAAGAAGTTCCAGAGCAGAGGGGCAGCCAACGAGAAAGGGAAAGGTACTATATATGCGTGTTGTAGGAGGAGGTGTGATGCAGGGGATGATGAAGGAGAAGATCATAGTAGCAGAGCGGAGGTTACGCCTTGGGTAGTATCGGATATCAGATCAGAGAGTATGGGGGGGCTGTATGGAGAGATGTATGGGGGCGGTATTGGAGAGATGTATGGGGGGGGCTGATGGAGAGATGTATGGGGGGCTGTATGGAGAGATGTATGGGGGGGGATGTTGTATTGGGGGCAGGTAGGGGGGGCTATGTATTGGAGAGATGTATAGGGGGCTGTATTGGAGACTTTAGGGGGTCTGTATTGGAGAGATATATGGGGGCGGTATGGAGAGAGTATGGGGAGGGGGCTGTATTGGAGAGATGTAGGGGGTCTGTATTGGAGAGATGTATGGGGGGCTGTATGGAGAGATGTATGGGGGCTGTATTGGAGAGATTGTATGGGGGGCGTATGGAGAGATGTAGGGGAGCTGATTGGAGATAGTATGGGGGAGCTGTTGGAGCGATGTATGGGGGGGGGAGCTGTATGGAGAGATGTATGGGGGGGCGGTATTGGAGAGATGTATGGGGGGCTGTATTGGAGAGATTTAAGGGGGGGGCTGTATTGGAAGAGTATGGGGGTCTGTATTGGGAGACGAGATGTTAGGGCGGCTGTATTGGAAGAGATGATCGGGGGCGTTTGGAGACATGTATGGGGGTCTGTTATTGGAGAGAGATCTGGGGGGCTGTCATTGGAGAGGATGTTGGGGGGGATGTATTGGAGAGATGTATGGGGGCTTATTGGAGAGCTGTATGGTGGGCCTGTCTGGAGAGATGTATGATGGGGGCTCTGTATTGGAGAGAGATGTAGGGGGGGCCGTATGGAGGATGTATGGGGTGCTGGATTGGAGAGTTTTTTGGGGGGGGGTCTGGATGGAGAGATGTAAGTGGGGCTGATTGGAGAGATGTCGTGGGGCGTATTGGAGAGATGTCGGGGGCTTTGTTTGGAGAGATGTAACGTGGGCGGATTGGGAGATGTACGGGGGGCGTATTGGAGAGATGTTACGGGGGGGAGGTAACTGGAGAGATGTACGGGGGGGGGCGAGCTTGTATTGGAGGATGTACGGGGGGCTGTAGTGGAGAGAGGTACGGGGGGCTGTTTGAGGATGTACGGGGGGCTGTATTGGAGAGATATACGGGGGCTGTATTGGAGAAGGATGTACGTGGGGCTATATTGAAGAGATGTACGTGGGGCTGTATTGGAGAGATGTACGGGCGGCTGTTTGGAGAGATGTACAGGGGGCTGTATTGGAGAGATGTACGGGGGCGCATGTATGGAGAGATGACGGGGGGTTGTATTGGATGAGATGTACGGGGGACTTGTATGTTATGGAGAGAGTAAGGGGGTGCTGTATTGGAGAGGATTTACGGGGGGTGTATTGGAGAGATAGGTACGGGGGGCTGTATTGGAGAGATGTTACGGGGGCTGTATTAGAGAGATGTACGGTGGGGTTTTTCTGGTTTCTGTATTGGAAGATGTATGGGGGGGCTTTGTTATTGGAGAGATGTTAATGGGGGCTTGTATGGGAGAGAGGTATGGGGCTCTTGTATTGGAAGATGTGAGGGGGGCTGGTATTGGGAGATGTACGGGGGGAGGATTGGAAGAGATGTAAGGGGGGCGGTATATTGGAGAGATGTCGGGGGGCGATGGGAGAGTGTACGGGGGGCTGTATTGGAGAGATTTACGGGGGGCTGTATTGGAGAGATGTACGTGGGGGCTGTATTGGAGAGATGTACGGGGGCTGTATTGGAGAGATGTACGGGGGGCGTATTGGAGAGATGTACGGGGGGACTGTATTGGAGAGATGTACGGGGGGCTGTTGTTTGTTATTAGAGAGAGTATGGGGGGCTGTATTGGAGATAGATATGTATGGGGGCTGTAGTGGAGAGATGTTTGTGCAGGCTGTATGGAGAGATGTATGGGGGGCTGTATTGGAGAGATGTATGGGGCGTATGGAGAGATGTATGGGGGGATGTGGCTGTAGGGCTGTATTGGAGAGATGTACGGGGGCTGTATTGGAGAGATGTATGGGGGGGCTTGTATTGGAGAGATGTATTGGGGGGCGTATTGGAGAGATGTACGGGGGGCTGTATTGGAGAGATGTACGGGGGGCTGTAGGAGAGATGTTTACGGGTGGGCGTATTGGAGAGATGTCGGGGGGTCTGTTTGGATGGTGTACGGGGGGCTGTAGTGGAGAGAGGTACGGGGGGCTGCTTGTATTGGAGAGAGTACGGGGGGTGTTATGGAGAGATATAGTGGGGCTGTATTGGAGAGATGTACTTGTGGGGATGTATTGGAGAGATGTACGTTGGGCTGTCTTGGAGAGAGGTACGGGGGGCGTTTTGGAGAGAGGTACGGGGGGGGCTGTATTGGAGAGATGTACGGGGGGCTGTATTGGAGAGAAGTACGGGGGGGCTGTATGGAGAGAGAAGGGGGGGATGTATTGGAGAGAGTACGGGGGGGTGTTGTATGGGAGGGGATGTACGGGGGCGGTAGTGGAGGAGATGTACGGGGGGCTGTGGGGCGGTATTGGAGAGATGGACGGGGGGTGTATGGGAGGCGATTGTATGGGCGCTGTCTTGGAGGAGATGTCGGGGGGCGTATTGGAGAGATGTACAGGAGGGCTTATTGGAGAGATGTACGGGGGGCTGTATTGGAGAGATGTACGGGGGCCTGTATTGGAGAGATGTATGGGGCTGAGATCTGGAGAATGTATGGGGGGCTTTGTATTGGAGAGGATGTTATGGGGGAGGCTTGGAGTGGACAATGTACGGGGGGGCTGGTATGGAGAGTGTACGGGGGGCTGTATTGGAGAGTGTAAGGGGGGGCTGTATGGAGAGATGTCCGGGGGGCTGATGGAGAGCTGTCCGGGGGGGGGTATTTGGAGCGAGTTACGGGGGTGGGCTGATTGGAGAGATGTACGGGGGGTTGTATTGGAGAGATGTACGGGGGGCTGATTGGAGAGATGTAGGGGGGCTGTATTGAAGAAGAGTAGGGGGGGCTGTATTGGAGAGATGTACGGGGTGCCCTTATTGGAGAGATGTATGGGGGGCTGTATTGGAGATATGTATGGGGGGCTGTATGAGAGATGTATGGGGCGGCGTTTGTATTGAGAGATGGAGGGGGGCGTGTATTGGGAGATGTATGGGGCTGTATTGGAGAGATTAAGGGGGCTGTATTGGAGCGATGTACGTGGGCTGTTATGGAGAGCTGTATATGGGGGGCTGTCTGGAAGAGATGTATGGGGGGGGGGTATTGGAGAGATGGATGGGGGCATGTATTGGGGAGATGTATATGGGGGGCTTATTAGAGAGATGGAGGGGGGCTGTATTGGAGAGATGTATGGGGGGGCGGATGGAGAGATGTAGGGGGGGCTGATTGAAGAGATGTACGGGGGCTGTATGGAGAGATGTTATGGGGGAGCTGGATTGGAGAGATGTTGGGGCTGTTTGGAGAGATGGATGGGGGGCTGTATTGGAGAGATGTATGGGGGGCTTTGTATGAGAGAGATGTATGGGGGGGGCTGTTTGTATTGGGAGAGATGTATGGGGGGCTGTATAGGAGAGATGGTTAGGGGGCTGGATTGGAGAGAGGGCGGGGGGGCTGTTATTGGAGGATGTACTGGGGGGCTGTATTGGAGAGATGTAAGGGGGGTCTGTATTGAGAGATGTACGGGGGGCTGAGTGGAGAGATGTACGGGGGGCCCTGTATGGAGAGAGAATTTACGGGGGGCGGTATTGGAGAGATGTTACGGGGGGCTGTTATTGGAGCGACTGTACGGGGGGCTGTATTGAAGGAATTGTTCGGGGGGCTGTTATTGGAGGATATTATGGGGGGGCTTGTATTGGAGAGAGCGTATGGGCGGGCGTATTGGAGAAGAGGTATGGGGGGGCTGTATTGGAGAGATGTACGGGGGGCTGTTGTATTGAGGAGATGTACGGGGGGCTGTATGGAGAGATGTATGGGGGGCTGTATTGGAGAGATGTACGGGGGGCTGTATTGGATAGATGTACGGGGGGCTGTATTAGAGAGATGTCTGGGGGGCTGTATTGGAGATATGTATGGGGGGCTGTATTGGAGAGATGTATGGGCAGGATGTATTGGAGAGATGTATGGGGGGGCTTGTTACTTGGAGACGATGTATGGGGGTGTTGTAGTGGAGAGAGTATGGGGGGTGTATTGGAGAGATGTTACGGGGTGTATTTGAGAGCTGTATGGGGGGCGCGGATGGAGAGAGGTATGGGGGGCTGTATTGGAGAGATGTATGGGGGCGTATTGGAGCGATGTATGGGGGGGCTGTATTGGAGAGATGTAAGGGGCGGCTGTTATTGGAGAGATGTATGGGGGGCTGTATTCGCGCCAGAGATGGGAGGAGGGGCTGTATTGGAGAGATGTGTACGGCATTGGAGAGATGTATTGGGGGGCTGTATTGGAGAGATGTATGGGGGGCTGTATTGGAGATGATGTATGGGGTGGCTGTATGGAGAGATGTAAGGGGGCTGTATTGGAGAGATGTAGGGGTGGGCTGTTATTGGAGAGAATGTCGGGGGCGGTATTGGAAGAGATGTACGGGGGGATCTGTATGGAGAGATGTACGGGGGCGTAGTAGAGAGTGTATGCGGGGCTGTATTGGAGATATGTATGGGGGCTGTATTGGAGAGGTGCGAGGTATGGGCAGGCTGTATTGGAGAGATGTTATGGGGGGGAGTGTATTGGAGAGATGTATGGGGGCTGTATTGGAGAGATGTATGGGGGGCTGTATTGGCGAGAGATTGTATGGGGGGGCTGTAGTGGAGAGATGTATGGGGGGGCTGTATGGGAGAGATTGTATGGGGGGATGTTATTGGAGCGATTGTATGGGGGGGGGGCTGTATTGGAGAGATGTAAGGGGGGCTGTATTGGAGAGTGATGGTGGGGGCGGTATTTGGAGAGAGGAGAGTAAAGGGGGGGCTTCTGTATTGAGAGGATGTACGGGGGCTGCTATGGAGGAGATGTATGGGGGAGCTGTAAGGAGAGATGTGTATGGGGGCTGTATTGCAGAGATGTATGGGTGAGCTGTATTGGAGAGATGTATGGGGGAGCTGTAATTGGAGAGATGTATGGGGGAGTGATGGAGAGTGTATGGGGGATGTATGGGAGAGATGTATGGGGGTTGTATGGAGAGATGTATGGGGGGGCTGTATTGGAGAGATGTATTGGGGGCTTGTTTGGAGAGATGTATGGGGGGGCTGTATTGGAGAGATGTACGTGGGCTGTATTGGAGAATGTGAGGGGCCTGTATGGAGAGAGATACGGGGGGCTGTAGGGAGAGAGGTCGGGGGGCTGTATTGGAGAGATGTAAAACGGGGGCGTTATTGGAGAGATGTATGGGGGCTGTATTGGAGAGATGTTGAGGATTGTATAGGGGGCTTATGTATTGTGAGAATGTATGGGGTCTGTATTGGGCTGATATATGGCGGTCTGTTTTGGAGAGATGTATGGGGGGCGGTAGTGGAGAGATGTCTTTGGGGGCTGTATTGGAGAGATGTATGGGGGGCTGTATTGGAGATTTGTATGGGGGGCTGTATTGGAGAGATGTAGGGGGGGCTGTATGGAGAGATGTACGGGGGGCTGTATTGGAGAGATGTACGGGGGGCGGTATTGGAGAGATGTACGGGGGGCTGTATTGGAGGGATGTAGGGGGGCTGTATTGGAGAGATGTACGGGGGGCTGTATGGAT